>OZ032119.1:900000-957500 GCA_964026355.1 Pseudorhiza aurosa | reverse complement strand
GCCTAGTGATCTATGCCAATTTTTCTATCGATCTATCTATCTATGCCATTGATCTATGCCAATCCATCTATCCATCAAGCGATCGATCTATCCACCCATCTTGCCATCTATTACTCAAGCTATAAATCCATCTTTCTATCTATCCATTGATCTATCTAACTATCTATTTATCTATCTAGCTATCTATCTAGCTATCTATCCATCTATCTATCTATCTATCTATCTATCTATCTATCCATCGATCGATCTATCTATCTAGCTATCTATCTATCTATCTATCCATCGATCGATCTATCTATCTAGCTATCTATCTATCTATCTATCTATCCATCGATCGATCTATCTATCTAGCTATCTAGCTATCTATATATCTATCTATCTATCTATCTATCTATCTATGCATCCATCGATCTATCCATCTATCTATCCATCGATCGATCTATCTATCTAGCCATCTATCAATCCGTCGATCTATCGATCGATCTATCGGTATATCCTTTGATCTATCCATCTATCTATCCATCGATCGATCTATCTATCTACCCATCTATCAATCCGTCGATCTATCTATCAATCTATCGATCAATCCATCTTTCTCTCCATCGATCGATCCATCGATCTTTCGATCCATCTTTACGGATCCATCTATTGATCCATGTACCGATCAATAGCTGTTGCTGTCAATCTATCGATCTATATTGCTGTTGATCAATCCATTATTCTTTCCATCCATAAGTTTATCCATCTAGCTTTGGCTATCAATCTATTTACCAACATATATTTTTAAATTAATCCATTGATTACTTTGAGAATCGAGTGAGTCATTTATTTTTATGTCCATTTCCTACAATTTCTGATTTGATTGCGATCCCTGATCGGAATACCAATTTCAAAGTTTTCACATTAATTTGATACCAAGAATGCATTAGGGGAGATATTATCAAAAGTTGTGTTAATCATTATGTGCACCATTGCTTTATGAAACATTCTTTGGGTGTTATCTGTATTGCTGTTATAATGCGGAGTTCCTGGTACCAATGTATAAATCTTTAAATTTCATTGGAAAACAAGGTGAGCTACATCTTTTAAGCGAGTCTGTTACATAAAACATCTGTGAAAGCCAACAAAAATCTATAATCTTTTAGTGAATCTTTCTTCTTACTGGAATAATTGAATATGCATTTAGTAAAGTATTCTTAAGCCAAAATGATATGTATGTAATATGCAAAAATTTCTTTGTTTAAGTCTTTGAGTTAGATCCTTCACTTGTCGTTATTTGATAAAACTAATGAATAGACTGATTTCAATTGCAATGCTAAAATTTGTGATATGAAAATTGTAGCTTTTTTATGCAAAAGTCCTTAAGATGAGCAACACTCTTGAAATTGAAGCACATGATCAATCAACCCGGCTAGTTTGCAGCATGAAACAAGTCTAATAAGCATCTAATTTATATTATTTCGATTCAATTCATTCTTTATTCCTTAAGCATTACCTATTTCTATACCTTAATTTAGTTGCAAACCAAATTGATTCTAGTCGCAATGCAAATATCTCTGTTAAGTAAATAGGTCTTTTTTTCATGCACAATTTCTTGCAAAAATGGAAAAACTGAGCATACAAACAGAGTTTTAAGTAGGATCCTATTTTCCAAATCTTAAGTGGTGTTAAGGCCACCTGACCTAGCCTAACTCAAGTTCTCTTTTTCAATTATGACTGCAATGGAACTAGATATTTGACATAACTTGTGAAAAATAGTCCGCAGGTAAATATTGGAAAGTCCTTAAAATCAAATAATTTCACGGTAGCAGCTACCAGAATCAGTTTGAATTGCAAATCTATTCAGATACATTAAAATATCATTCCAAAAGTAAAATTTTTAGTTCATAGTCTGTAAAGCAATGCAAAGATAAGACTGCAAAAATCTTTCCATGGTTGGCATTCAGCTGTAGGAAGATCTTCTATGCTTTGTAACATTATACGTGTAAAATTAAATCACGTTCCACTTACAATTAAGACATAAAGGTTACATAAATGTTACCTCTCCCATGTTAATTTACTTTTGATATCTAAAAAGCTTAGCATACAAAATTAAGTAAACTTGAGAAAGCTAGTCCATTTCGGTAAAATTAGTCTACATATCATCAAATTTAAATCATTACAATGAAATACTTTCTATTTTCATTGATTTTCTATCCAAGATGTATTTATTCTTATGTAACAGTTTCATTTGCAAACATTTGGTGTAACTCCGCATTAACATACAAAAGCAAGTTGATTTGAGAAAGCTAGTTTCTTTCGATAATGCTAGTTTCAATATCATCAAGTCTATAAAATTAGAATAAAACATTTTATTGCATGGTATATTTTCAATTCAAGAAAATTCATTCTAATGACACAGGTTACATTAATAATATGTGGTATAACCTTAATTTTGATACTAGCTATGCGATAAAAAAGTAAAATCTATAACATTACATTATATTCAGCGTAACATTACAACGAAATACTATATTGCTTTGTTGGTTTTCTATCCAATATCAAATTATTCTAATGACGGGGTTTGAATTGATCATATTTTGTATAATCGTAAAATTGATATTGCATCAAGTTTTTCTTAATTCTATTAATAAAGAGGAGTTACTCTGATGCTTTGTAACTTTTCGATTTGCAAGCCCAACTGATTTTGTTACAATTCAAATGTCTCAGTTTGGTTTTGCTCTCAATTTGCACTCAAAGTTTCACACAGAAATTGAGCCAAATAGCATACAAACCAAGGTATTCACAACATAGCTTGTCTTTATGTTTGCTTTATATACAGGCAACAAATCCTTCCCAGTTCGCATTCTACTTTACAACAATGATTACGTTCAGCAAGAATTTCGACACTGCTTGTAGGAAATATAGTGATATTGTTTAAAACAACACAGTCCATAGGTTATCATTGCAAAGGTCTTCATTAGCGATCATTACATGTTAGGAGCTACTCGAATCAGTTTGATTTGCAAATCTATTACGAAGCGTTATAAATACATTATGAAAGGAAACGTTGTAATTAATAATCTACGAACAAATGCTCAGATGATACTGCAGAGTCCTAACAAAATATGCACGCAACTGTAGGAGCCATTTACTTATTTTTAATGCAATGAATTAGCAATTACAACTAATTCCACTTCTACTTAGGCATATATGTATGAAATATTCCACCTTGCCACTGTTAATTTCCCTTAGACAAAAAATAAACTTAAAATAGAAAAGCCAGTTGATTTCAGAGAGCTAGTTTTCCTCAATAATACTAGTTTAACTAACATCAAATATTTAACATTACCTTATATTCCCTTATATTCAGCGCAACATTATAACAAAATACTTCATTGCATTGTTGGTTTTCTATCCAAGATCAAATTATTCTAATGACGGAGTTTGAATTCATCATCCTTAGTATATATGCTTTATTCATTTATTCATTTTGTATCAAAGTTACATTTATTCATAGGTCATTGCTTGATCTTGAAATCTTTGGTGAATCCACAATTTTAACACTGCAATTAAACATTATGAAACTAACTCAATAATGGTTTGTGTTGAGGCAGATATCACATTAATCATTCAAAACTTGTGCGACAACTTAGATTTATCTGAATATTTTATTGCAAGTAATTTATATGCGGTTCAATATAGCATAAATCGTAAACTTATTCTTTACAAATAGTGCATATTTGAGGTTGGAGTACAATCTTGAAGTAGAAATGGTTTTAGTTCTGAAATTTATAAGTAATTGTACTTAACAGTAATAGTGCAGACTATGTTTTCTTAGAAAAACGGGTCTAAAAGGTGAACTGTTTCTATTTGCGGTGTTATAAATTGTTTCTTAATAAAATTTGCAGTTTTGTCCTTGAACTGCATCAGGACGCTAAAAAATTTAGCCTTTTAAAGGTGCATTTAATGCAAGCATCACAAAAGTCCCTTCCAACTAATACTTCAACGCTCAATATTTACTTAGTGCAATGCAAAAAAACACTTTGTGGCTCATTTCAAATAAGATTATGTACATACTATCTCTTTATTTTGAATAATTGAAAAATGGGATCAATGTTTTGGTCGAAAATTGTATCCGTTAGTAAGTTTCAAAGTAATTGCATTTAACAGCTTGAGCGAATCTGCAATTTCTTGTAAATAGTGTAGCTTGCAGTTTGTAAAGGGTCCTTCCTGCAATTGTAATAGCTGTTTCTTCATCAACTTTGCAGTTGTTACCTTGAGGAGCATAAAGACGTTACAAATCTAGCCTTATATAGGTGCATCTAATGTGAGCATCACAATGATTACTTCCAACTAGTGCTTCAACACTTAATTTGTACCAAGTGCAATTGAAACCTTAACTCTACCTTTGAAAGTAACATAGATAGTGCACAATAAATATGCAATTCTAATTAACAACTTCAAAAATTACTTAAATATAGTAGTTGTTAGCATTGTAACTGCAAAGAGTACAACTTTGGAAGTAAATTTACAATATAACATTGCAATAACTTTTACTGTTAAATGCAATTGCAGCAACTAGTTACAAACTTTTGCAAATCTAGCTAGTTACACTGCGTTGCAAACTCTTTATTCACACTGTTGTCATAGAGTAAATACATTATCTAAGTTTAATTCAACACAAAAGCATAAGTTAGACTCGCACAAGTTTGCAACTTGCTGCTGCAATTGCATTTAACATAAGACTTGGTGCAATTTTATATTGCAAGCTATCTTCAAAAGGCGTACTCTTTTCAGTTACAAAGCTAAAATCTGTGTTTAAGTAGTGTTTACAGTCATCAATTAGAATTGCTAGAATACTTTTTAAAATCACCCCAGCAAACGTGTTTTAATGCCTTATTCACATTTATTCATTAAAACCACTGCTAATACTTTAAGTAATTCCTAAGTTCAATGTTAATATATGCGTTGTCGTTGAATTAAACTTGGAGAATGCATTTACCGGATGACAATAGTGTTAATAAACAGCTTGCCATGAAGTTTTGCACAAGTTTGTTAATATTTGCTCTAATTGCATCTAACAGTAACACTAAGTATCATGTTATATGACAATTTAGTTTGAAAAATTGTACTCTTTGCAGTCACAATTCTAACAACTGTGTTTAAGTAATTTTTGCAGTTGTTACTTAGAATTGCAAGAAGACTTTTCAAAACAACACTTGCAAACGTGTGATAGGTACGTAATTCATATTCATTTATTAAAACTGCTGTTAGATCGGAGAAAATAGCACAAGTTTAATGTTAATGTATATGCTTTGGCGTTTAATTTACATTAGATAATGCATTTACTCTATGACAACAGTTTTGATAAACAGTTTGCAACACCGATTTGCAAAAGCTTGTAACTAGTTAATGTAATAGCATTTAACAGTAACAGTTTGCGCAATTTTATATGGCAAGTAAACTTCAAAAGTAGTACTCTTTGCAGTTACAACGCTAACAACAGTATTTAAGTATGGTCTGCAGTTGTTACTTAGAATTGCAAGAAGATTTTAATAAACAACGCTTGCAAAAGAGTTTATAATGCATATGTCATTTTTTTCATTAAAACCACTATAAAATTAAAAAAATAATGCACTAAGTTAATGTCAATCTATACTTTGGAATTGAATTAAACTTAGATAATGCATTTACTCTATGATAACAGTTTTGATAAAAAGTGTGCAACGCAATTTTGCACCAGCATGTTACTAGTTCCTGAAATTTCATTTAACAGTTTAGAATTGGTGCAATGTTTTATGATAATTTAATTTGAAGAATTGTACTCTTTGAGGTTACAATGCTAACAACTGTGTTTAAGTAATGTTTGCAGTTGTAACTCTGATATACAGGAATAATTTTCAACACAACGCTTGAAAATGTGTTATAGGTACATAATTCAAATGTATTCATTAAAACAACTGTTAGATCGGAGAAAAACGCACAAGGTTGATATATGCTATGACGGTGAATTAAACTTAGATAATGCATTTACTCTATGACAACTGTTTTAATAAACAGTTCACAACACAAATTTGCACCAGCTTGAAAATAGTTGCTGTACTTGCATTGAACAGTAAGACTTGGTGCAATGTTATTTGGCAAGTTAACATCAAAAACTTTACTCTTTACAGTTACAATGCTAACAACTGTGGTTAAACAATGTTTTTGTAGATATAACTAAGAACTGTAGGAAGACTTTAGAGAACAACCCACGCAAACGTGCTCATAATGAATAAGTCATATTTATTCATTCATGCCACTGTTAAAACTGTGAATAAAGCACAAGTTTAATGTTAATATATGCTTTGTCGTTGAATTTAACTTAGATAATGCATTTGCCTATGACAGCAGCTTTGATAAACATTTTGCAACACAAATTTGCACCAGCTTGTAGCTAGTTGCTGTAATTGCATTTAACAGTAAGAGTAAATGAATAATATATGGCAGTGTAACTTCAAAAGTTGTCATCTTTTCAGTTGCAATGCTTACAACTGTGGTTGAACAATGTTTTTATAATACTTACTAAAAACGGTAGTAGGACTTAAGAAAATTACCACTGCAAACCTGTTTATAATGCTTAAGTCATATTTATTTACTCATGTCACTGTTAAAACTTTGAATAAAGCACAAGTTAAATGTTAATATAAATGCTTTATCGTTGAATTTACCTTAAATAATGAATTAACTCATTGTAAACAGTTTTAAGAAACAGTTTGCAACACAAATTTGCACTAGCTGGTAAAACTTAATGTAATTGCATTTAACATTAAGACTTGGTGCAATGTTATTTGGCAAGTTAACTTCAAAAATTGTACTCTTTGCAATAACAATGCTAACAACAGTGTTGTATCAATGTTTACAGTTTTTACATCGAATTACAAGAAGATTATAACAAACAATGTGTGCAAACGAGTTCTTAATGCATATGTCATTTTTCTTCATTAAACCAATACAAAATCAAAAAACAAAGCACATTGTTAATGTTAATCTATACTTTGTCATTGAATTTACCTTAAATAATGCATTTAATCTTTGAAAACAGTTTAATTAAACAGTTTGCAACACAAATATTCACCGGCTTGTAGCTTGTTGCTGTAACTGCACTTCACAGTTAGAGTAAGTGAATGTTTAATGGCAAGTTAACTTAGAAAAGTGTACTCTTTGCAGTTGAAGTGCTAAAGTTTTTTTTTTTTTTTTAAAACTTCATTTTGATATATAAGCTAAACATACAAATACAAATCTCTCTAGTAATAGGTAATTTGTATTCGGCTGACCTAATTACAGGTATTTCTAGTATAAAAAAAATGAATGAATAATTATACTAATAAGATGACGAATAGAAAAAAAAAAAAAAAAAAAAAAAAAAGAAATTTAATGAGAAGCATTAATGGTTGCAAGGAGACTGTTAGTAGGAGAGAAGGTCCGGGTTAGTCCAGGGTTTATTACGCATACAGAATATGTAGTAAGTTGTACGAATGATTATAGTTGATAATTTAGTAATGATGTAGTTAGTGTGTGCCTTGTCAATGGTTAGATCGCTACACATCTGAATGAACGAATCGCAAGATTGTCCAAAGATTCCAAGGGAACCTATTGACAAGTTTACAAATTCAACGTGGCGGTATTTCGACGTTAGGTCATTCAGAAGGTAGCGATATTTGGAAAATTTCCTATCAGCATTATTATCAAGGTTTGTCTCAAAGCCAACGCTCAATTCTAGAACATAGAGAGTATTAGAAGGAGTGGAGATGAGCATGTCAGGACGCAGGTCGTCACCAGTGACGAGAGAAGGGGAAAGATATTGTGGGAGGTCAACATAGAAAGTACATTGATTTAAATATTGAAATGTTGAGGCCAAGAAGTTTAGTGCAGAGTCATGTCTCCATGTGAAGCGGCCCTCGCTGAGATAAGATCTACAACCTGCAACAACGTGGAGAAGAGACTCTGGCTGGAAGCAAAAGGAACAGTCAGACGTTTGGGAGAGATTCCACAGCTTGAGATTTTTCCGAGTCGCAAGTGTGTTATTAAGGTACCTGACAGTGAAGTTAAAGATGTTTTTCGGTAGTTTACTTTGGGCAGACGACCAGAGAGAATTCACAGTTTTCAAAGAGTGATTCAGGAGGAAAGTAATGAGAAAGCCTTGAGAGGTTAAGTTAGATCGGAGTTTGTCGGTATGGTTCTGACGCACTGCCTTTAAAACTTGCTTAGTGTTTCGGTATGTATCATATTGTATGTTCATACCGAAACTAGTACTTCTCCACAGGGATTTTATTGCATCGTTCGATGAAGATTTCAGGGCAGTACGCAGGACAGTTTGACATTGTAGGAATTTTACAGAAGGAAGAAGGAGATTCAAACCAAATTGGTTTCGAGGAAGACTAATACCACTGAGGGTGGCGCTAATTGGAAGATCTAACCATTTTCTCACGAATCTTACCACAACGTTATCGAGATTCTCGATGACCCATGTCTTGGAAAGATTGGCAACAGTTAGATGCCAGGACAGCTTAGAAAGAACGTAGCGTTGATAGAGGAGAATTCTGTTTTTGGGAAGGATGCGTAACGAATCGATTAGTTTCAACATGTCGAGAAGAGATGATTCAAGGTGGATTTTGTGTTGATGGTTGTCCATGTCAAAATTGAAGAAGCGGCCGAGATATTTAAAGGATTCACCATTTTTAACTACTGGCAAAAGTTCGGTGTTGATGAAAAGTTTTGGTTGAAATTGTAGAGAGCGGGAAGAGAATTTTTTTATTCCAAAGGTGACGCATTTATCAACCCTAATAATCATGTTTGCCCATTGGCACCATTTAGTAAAACAGTTTAAAAGGAGTTGATTTTCGCGCTCGTCAGTTGTAACGACCGCTGCGTCATCTGCGAATTGGAACCAATGAATAGGGTTAAAGAGACGATCAGTAGAATCATGTGTAGAGAAACCGAGTTGTTTGTATTTATCTTGCTTAATGACTTGAATAAATGTATTAAAGCATATGTTGAAAAGTAGGGGGCTGAGGCAATCCCCTTGAAGGACGCCTCTACCGACGGGAATAGCAGGGGAGGTAAAGTTATCAGTAATGATGGAAGTCTGAAAGTTTTCATAAAGATTAGATACTAAAGTTTGTATAGAGAGTGGTACATGATGATGATTGAGAACTTCTGTGATGAGATTGTGGTGCACTTCTCCGAAAGCATTTTTCAGGTCAATAAGCGTGATGACAACCGAGCGCTGTTTGATGCGTGCCTTGTCGATAATGGATGCCATCATAGAGGTGTGCTCAAGAACCCCTGAAATCTTCGGAGTAAACCCTTTTTGGATTTTTGTTTCGATAAATTCGTTTTTAGCAAGAAAGGAAAAGATAGAATCACGAAGACATGAAGTGAAGACTTTAAGAGGAACAGATTCGAGAGTGATAGGTCTGAAGTTAGCAGGATCATCGCTAGTGCCCTTTTTGTGCACCAGAACGGTGCAAGCTTTCTTCCATTCTGATGGAACCCGGCCCGATTCCCAAACAATGCGGATAATCTCGGTCAGAAATGTTCTGAGATATGGGCATCTCTTGAAGCAGATGATGGAGATTTTATCCAAGGGACAAGGTGAACCAGAGGACTTGATTCTGCGAACAACTTGAGTGACTTTATCATAGGAAGGAGCAGATTGATCGAAAGAGAAAGAAGGTTGGTTAAATGAAGGGATCCAATGTGGTATGGTAAATTTCTTGTAGGGAAGGATTGCAGCAAAAAATGTTATAAAGAATCGAGTACAATGATCACGAGAGAAGGAAGGCAGTACGGCAGAACCCTTTTCAATTACATTTTTAACAAAGCCCCATAAGTTCTTGGATACATACCGATCTTGGTTGACTGCGGTGGCAGAAGAATGAGTAGAATCTTGGCTTTTGAGCTTTGAGCGCAGCAATTGAGACACGTACTTGATTTCCTGGAGAGGGGCATCGTTCATTTTGAGCTGTTTTAATTGGTGCTTTAGTGATTTAGGGGTTAGGTGTTTATACTTACCGCAGAAAGCATTAGTATGGTTAGTAGAGTTAATAGTGCCATAAAGATTTGCGAAGTAATTATAAATAGTATTGTTCATAAATTCGATGGTTAAGTCTATTGATGTTGGTTGCATCTGGAAATTCCCAAAAACAGTTTTGAAGTAATCGTTTGCAGCGGTCCATTCGTCAGTCGATCTCGGCAACTTCACTCCGGGTTTTATACGCACGTTTGCGAGTTTGTCAACCTCGATCGCCTGCTCATTGGTCGATTCGCTGCATACGTCATCATTGAGAATTTCAAATTCTGACCGTTGGTCTTCGTCCATATCCTCTATAACACGGCAGCGTCGTTGATGCATTTTCAGTCCTTTTACGCCCTTGCACTCTTTTCCGCAGCTACATTTCACCACAATCCGTTTGCAGACTTGGTCTGACTCATCCTGTAGCGTTGGAATGGGCTGTTCACCCGTCGCACTGGAGTTAGACCGTCTTTTCTTGCAGCGCCAACTGTGACGGCCTAAGGACTTAAAATCCTTTCCGCAAAACGAGCACACGATAAATGCAGCGAAAATCCAAAATAAACGAAATCGAAACATTGTCCACTGTAACCGATGTATTAGTAACGAAAATAGCGAAAAATAAGTAAGAATAAACCTGTAATTGTCAAGAATTCGAAAGGTAAAACGCGAGCTGTGTACAGTGCGACTTGCCGCCACTGCTCAACAACAACCTAACGTGCTAATAACTTTGGTTAAGAAAATCTTTTATAGCTGCTACTAAGAATTGTAAATGAACTTGACAGAACAATAATTGCAAACTTTGGTTATGATGAATAAATATGTTTTTGATGCATAAAACATATTTATTCATTATAAACAATGTGGAAACTGTGAATAATACACAAGTTTAATGTTAATTTATGCTCTGTCTTTGAATTACACTTAACTAATGCGTTTACACTATGAAAACAGTTTTAATAAACAGTTAACAGCACAAATTTGCACCAGCTTGAAGATAGTTGCAGTAACTGCTTAGAACAGTAAGACTTGGTGCAATGTTATATGGCAAGTTAGCCTAAAAAGTTGTACTCTTTGAGGTTACAATGCACACAACTGTGGTTGAACAATATTTTTGTAATACCTACTAACAAAGGTGGAAAGACTTTGAAAAACAACCCTTGCAAACGTGTTTATCATGAATGAGTCATATTTATTCATTCAAGCCACTGTTAAAACTGTGAATAAAGCACATGTTTAATGGTAATATATGCTTTATCGTTGAATTTAACTTAGATAATGCATTTGCCTATGACAGCAGCTTTGATAAACAATTTAAAACACAGTATTGCACCAGCTTGTAAATAGTTACCGTAATTGCAATGAACAGTAAGACTTGCTGCAATGTTATATGGCAAGTTAACTACAAATTTTTTACTATTTGCCGTCAAAATGCTAACAACTGTGGTTAAACAATGTTTTTATAGTTGTTACTAAGAACTGTAGGAAGTCTTTGGAAAACAACCCTTGCAAACGTGTTTATATTGAATGAGTCATATTTATTCATTCAAGCCACTGTTAAAACTGTGAAGAAAGCACATGTTTAATGGTAATATATGCTTTTTCGTTGAATTTAACTTAAATAATGCATTTGCCTATGACAGCAGCTTTGATAAACAATTTATAACACAGTATTGCACCAGCTTGTAAATAGTTACCGTAATTGCAATGAACAGTAAGACTTGCTGCAATGTTATTTTGCAAGTTACCTACAAAAGTTGTACTATTTGCAGTCACAATGCTAACAACTGTGGTTAAACAATGTTTTTATAGTTGTTACTAAGAACTGTAGGAAGTCTTTGGAAAACAACCCTTGCAAACGTGTTTATAATGAATGAGTCATATTTATTCATTCAAGCCACTGTTAAAACTCTGAATTAAGCACAATTTCAATGATAATATATGCTACCTTTTTGAATTAATCTTAGCTAATGCGTTTAATCTTTGACAACTTGTTTTAAAAACAGTTCACAACACAAATTTGCACCAGCTTGTGAAAAATTGCTGCAATTGCATTGAACAGTAAGACTTGGTGCAATGTTATATGGCAAGATAATGTCAAAGGTTGTACTCTTTGCAGAAACAATGCTAGAAAATTCTTTATAAATAATGTTTTAATAGTTGTTACTAAGTGTTGTAGGAAAACTTTAGGAAAAAACTCCTTTGCAATTGTGTTGATAATGCACAAGTCATATATATTCAATAAAACCACTGTAAAAATTGAGAATTAAGGTTTAAATAAACAACGCTTGCAAACGAGTCTATAATACATATGTCATTTTTTTTCATCAACAGCCCTATAAAATCAGAAAAAAAGGCACATAGTTAATGTCAATGTATACTTTTTCGTTTAACTTACGGTAGATAATGCACTAACTCATTAACAACAGTTTTAATGAACAGTTCACATAACAAATTTTACACCAGCTTGTAAAACGTTGCTGCAATTGCGTTTTACGGTAAGACATGGTGCAATGTTATTTGGCAAGTTAACTACAAAAGTTTTACTATTTGCAGTCACAATGCTAACAACTGTGGTTAAACAATGTTTTTATAGTTGTTACTAAGAACTATAGGAAGTCTTTGGAAAAACACATTTGCAAACGTGTTTATATTGAATGAGTCATATTTATTCATTCAAGCCACTGTTAAAACTGTGAATTAAGCACAATTTCAATGATAATATATGCTACCTTTTTGAATTAATCTTAGCTAATGCGTTTAATCTTTGACAACTTGTTTTATAAACAGTTCACAACACAAATTTGCACCAGCTTGTAAAAATTGCTGCAATTGCATTGAACGATAAGACTTGGTGCAATGTTATTTGGCAAGCTAATTTCAAAAATTGTACTATTTGCAACTACAATGCTAACAACAGTGTTTATATAATGATTGCATTTTTAATCAGAATTGCAGTAAGAACTTATAAGACAACGCCTACAAACCTGTTTTCAACAAATCCTTCATATTCAATCATTAAACTTCTGTAAAAAATATAAATAAAGCAAAAGTTTAATGTTAATTTATGTTTTGTCTTTGAATTACACTTAACAATTGCGTTTACTCTATGAATACAGTATTAATAAGCAGTTTGCAACACAAATTTGTACCAGCTTGTAAAAAATTGCTGCAATTGCATTGAACAGTAAGACTTGGTGCAATGTTATTTGGCAAGCTAATTTCAAAAATTGTACAATTTGCAACTACAATGCTAACAACAGTGTTTATAAAGTGATTGCATTTTTTAATCAGAATTGCAGTAAGAACTTATAAGACAACGCCTGCAAACCTGTTTTCAACAAATCCTTCATATTCATTCATTAAACTTCTGTAAAAAGTATGAATAAAGAAGAAAAAGAAGACTTCCTACAGTTCTTAGTAACAACTATAAAAACATTGTTTAACCACAGTTGTTAGCATTGTGACTGCAAATAGTACAACTTTTGTAGTTAACTTGCAAAATAACATTGCAGCAAGTCTTACTGTTCATTGCAATTACGGTAACTATTTACAAGCTGGTGCAATATTGTGTTATAAATTGTTTACCAAAGATGCTGTCACACGCAAATGCATTATCTAAGTTAAATTCAGCGACAAAGCATATATTAACATTAAACTTGTGCTTTGTTAACAGTTTTTATAGTGGCCTGAGTGAATAAGTATGACTCATTCATAATAAACACGTTAGCAAGGGTTATTTCTAAGAGTCTTTCTACCTTTGTTAGTTGTTATTATAATATTATTGTTCAACTACAGTTGTGAGCATTGTAACTGCAAAGAATACAACTTTTTAAGTTAACTTGCAATATAACATTGCACCAAGTGTTCCTGTTAAGTGCAATTACAGCAACTATTTATAAGCTGGTACAATATTGCGTCAGAAACTGTTTATTTTAGACTTTTTTAAATGATATAGTGCATTATCTACGGTAAATTAAACGAACAAGTATATATTGACATTTACTATGTGCTTTATTTTTTAATTTTATAGTGTTTTTAAATAAAAATAAATGACATATGCATTATAAACTTGTTTGCAAGCGTTGTTTATTTAAACCTTAATTCTCAATTTTTACAGTGGTTTTATTGAATATATATCACTTGTGCATTATCAACACGATTGCAACGGAGTTTTTTTGCTAGGGTTCTCCTACGACTCTTAGTAACAACTATTAAAACATTATTTAACCACAATTTTTAGCATTGTTACTGCAAAGAGTACAACCTTTGACATTATACTGCCATATAACATTCACTAACTCCTATTCTTCAGTGCATGTACAGCAACCAGTCACAAACTTGTGCAAATCTAACTAGTTACATTGCGTTGTTAATTGTTTATTAACACTTTTTTCATAGAGTGCATGCATTATCTAAGTTTAACTCAACGACAGAGCATAAATTAACATTAAACTTTTGCTTAATTCATACTTTTAACAGCAGATTATTGAATGAATATGAAGGATGTGTTAAAAACAGATTCGCAGGCTTTGTCTTTAAAGTTCTTTCTGCAATTCTGATTGAAAAATGTAATCACTATGTAAACACTGTTGTTAGCATTGTAGTTGCAAATAGTACAATTTTTGAAATTAGCTTGCCAAATAACATTGAAGCAATTTTTTACAAGCTGGTGCAAATTTGTGTTGTGAACTGTTTATAAAACAAGTTGTCCAAGATTAAACGCATTAGCCAAGATTAATTCAAAAAGGAAGCATATATTATCATTGAAATTGTGCTTAATTCACAGTTTTAACAGTGGCTTGAATTAATAAATATGACTCATTCAATATAAACACGTTTGCAAGGGTTGTTTTCCAAAGACTTCCTACAGTTCTTAGTAACAACTATTAAAACATTGTTTAACCACAGTTGTTAGCATTGTGACTGCAAATAGTACAACTTTTGTAGTTAATTCGCAAAATAACATTGCAGCAAGTCTTACTGTTCATTGCAATTACGGTAACTATTTACAAGCTGGTGCAATACTGTGTTAAAAATTGTTTATCAAAGATGCTGTCATAGGCAAATGCATTATCTAAGTTAAATTCAACGATAAAGCATATATTACCATTAAACATGTGCTTTCTTCACAGTTTTAACAGTGGCTTGAATGAATAATTATGACTAATTCATGATAAACACGTTTGCGAGGGTTGTTTTTCAAAGTCTCTCCACCTTTGTTAGTAGATATCATTAAAATATTGTTCAACCACAGTTGTTAGTATTGTGACTGCAAATAGTAAAAATTTTGTAGTTAACTTGCCATATAACATTGCACCAAGTCTTACTGTAAAATGCAATTGCAGCAATTTTTCACAAGCTGGTGCGAACTTGTGTTGTGAACTGTTAACGCATCAGCTGAGATTAATTCAAAAAAGAAGCATATATTAACATTGAAATAGTGCTTTATTCACAGTTTTAACAGTAGTTTGAATGAATAAATATGACTCATTCATAATAAACACGTTTGCAAGGGTTGTTTTTCAAAGTCTTTCCACCTTTGTTAGTAGGTATTATGAAAATATTGTTCAACAACAGTTGTGAGCATTGTAACTGCAAAGAATACAACTTTTAAGGTTAACTTGCCATATAACATTGCACCAAGTCTTACTGTTCTAAGCAGTTACTGCAACTATCTTCAAGCTGGTGCAAATTTGTGCTGTTAACTGTTTATTAAAACGGTTTTCATATTGCAAACGCAATATTTATTTGTAATTCAAAGACAAAACATAAATTAACATTAAACTTTTTCTTTACTTATATTTTTTACAGAAGTTTAATGATTGAATATGAAGGATGTGTTGAAAACAGGTTTGCAGGCGTTGTCTTATAAGTTCTTTCTAAAATTCTGATTGAAAAATGCAATCACTATATAAAAACTGTTGTTAACATTTTAGTTACAAATAGTACAATTTTTGAAATTAGCTTGCCAAATAACATTGCACCAAGTCTTACTGTTCAATACAATTGCAGCAACGTTTTACAAGCTGGTGCAAATATGTAATGTGAACTGTTTATAAAACAAGTTGTCCAAGATTAAACGCATTAGCCAAGATTAATTCAAAAAGGAAGCATATATTATCATTGAAATTGTGCTTAATTCACAGTTTTAACAGTGGCTTGAATTAATAAATATGACTCATTCAATATAAACACGTTTGCAAGGGTTGTTTTCCAAAGACTTCCTACAGTTCTTAGTAACAACTATTAAAACATTGTTTAACCACAGTTGTTAGCATTGTGACTGCAAATAGTACAACTTTTGTAGTTAATTCGCAAAATAACATTGCAGCAAGTCTTACTGTTCATTGCAATTACGGTAACTATTTACAAGCTGGTGCAATACTGTTTATAAAAATTGTTTATCAAAGATGCTGTCATAGGCAAATGCATTATCTAAGTTAAATTCAACGATAAAGCATATATTACCATTAAACATGTGCTTTCTTCACAGTTTTAACAGTGGCTTGAATGAATAATTATGACTAATTCATGATAAACACGTTTGCGAGGGTTGTTTTTCAAAGTCTTTCCACCTTTGTTAGTAGATATCATTAAAATATTGTTCAACCACAGTTGTTAGTATTGTGACTGCAAATAGTAAAAATTTTGTAGTTAACTTGCCATATAACATTGCACCATGTTTTACTGTAAAATGAAATTGCAGCAATTTTTCACAAGCTGGTGCAAACTTGTGTTGTGAACTGTTTTTTAAAACAGTTGTCTTAGATTTAACGCATCAGCTGAGATTAATTCAAAAAAGAAGCATATATTAACATTGAAATAGTGCTTTATTCACAGTTTTAACAGTAGTTTGAATGAATAAATATGACTCATTCATAATAAACACGTTTGCAAGGGTTGTTTTTCAAAGTCTTTCCACCTTTGTTAGTAGGTATTATGAAAATATTGTTCAACAACAGTTGTGAGCATTGTAACTGCAAAGAATACAACTTTTAAGGTTAACTTGCCATATAACATTGCACCAAGTCTTACTGTTCTAAGCAGTTACTGCAACTATCTTCAAGCTGGTGCAAATTTGTGCTGTTAACTGTTTATTAAAACGGTTTTCATATTGCAAACGCAATATTTATTTGTAATTCAAAGACAAAACATAAATTAACATTAAACTTTTTCTTTACTTATATTTTTTACAGAAGTTTAATGATTGAATATGAAGGATGTGTTGAAAACAGGTTTGCAGGCGTTGTCTTATAAGTTCTTTCTAAAATTCTGATTGAAAAATGCAATCACTATATAAAAACTGTTGTTAACATTTTAGTTACAAATAGTACAATTTTTGAAATTAGCTTGCCAAATAACATTGCACCAAGTCTTACTGTTCAATACAATTGCAGCAACGTTTTACAAGCTGGTGCAAATATGTAATGTGAACTGTTTATAAAACAAGTTGTCCAAGATTAAACGCATTAGCCAAGATTAATTCAAAAAGGAAGCATATATTATCATTGAAATTGTGCTTAATTCACAGTTTTAACAGTGGCTTGAATGAATAAATATGACTCATTCAATATAAACACGTTTGCAAGGGTTGTTTTCCAAAGACTTCCTACAGTTCTTAGTAACAACTATTAAAACATTGTTTAACCACAGTTGTTAGCATTGTGACTGCAAATAGTACAACTTTTGTAGTTAATTCGCAAAATAACATTGCAGCAAGTCTTACTGTTCATTGCAATTACGGTAACTATTTACAAGCTGGTGCAATACTGTGTTAAAAATTGTTTATCAAAGATGCTGTCATAGGCAAATGCATTATCTAAGTTAAATTCAACGATAAAGCATATATTACCATTAAACATGTGCTTTCTTCACAGTTTTAACAGTGGCTTGACTGAATAAATATGACTAATTCATGATAAACACGTTTGCAAGGGTTGTTTTTCAAAGTCTTTCCACATTTTTTAGTAGGTATTATGAAAATATTGTTCAACCACAGTTGTTAGCATTGTGACTGCAAAGAGTACAATTTTTTAGGTTAACTTGCCATATAACATTGCACCATGTTTTACTGTAAAATGAAATTGCAGCAATTTTTCACAAGCTGGTGCAAACTTGTGTTGTGAACTGTTTTTTAAAACAGTTGTCTTAGATTTAACGCATCAGCTGAGATTAATTCAAAAAAGAAGCATATATTAACATTGAAATAGTGCTTTATTCACAGTTTTAACAGTAGTTTGAATGAATAAATATGACTCATTCATGATAAACACGTTTGCAAGGGTTGTTTTTCAAAGTCTGTCCACCTTTGTTAGTAGGTATTATGAAAATATTGTTCAACCACAATTTTTAGCATTGTGAGTGCAAAGAGTACAACTTCTTAGGTTAACTTGCCATGTAACATTGCACAAAGTCTTACTGTCAATTGCAATTACAGCAACTATTTACAAGCTGGTGCAAATTTGTGTAGCATACTGCTTATTAATACTGAATTCATAGAGTTAACGCAATTGTTAAGTGTAATTCAAAGACAAAACATAAATTAACATTAAACTTTTGCTTTATTTATATTTTTTACAGAAGTTTAATGATTGAATATGAAGGATTTGTTGAAAACAGGTTTGCAGGCGTTCTCTTATAAGTTCTTACTGCAATTCTGATTGAAAAATGCAATCACTATATAAACACTGTTGTTAGCATTGTAGTTGCAAATAGTACAATTTTTGAAATTAGCTTGCCAAATAACATTGCACCAAGTCTTACTGTTCAATGCAATTGCACCATTTTTCTACTACTTGGTGCAAATTTGTGTTGTGAACTGTTTAATATGCATTATGAACTAGTTTGCAAGCGTTGTTTACTAAAATCTTCTTTGAATTCTAAGTAAAAACTGAGAAGATTGATGCAAAAATGTTGTAAAAAAGTACAATTTTTTAGGTTAACTTGCCATATAACATTGCACCAAGTCTTACTGTGAAATGCAATTGCAGCAACTATTTTCGAGCTGGTGCAAATTTGTGTTGTGAACTGTTTATTAAAACAGTTGTCAAAGATTAAACGTATTAGCTAGCATTAATTCAAAAAAGAAGCATAGATTCACATTGAAATAGTGCCTTATTCACAGTTTTAACAGTAGTTTGAATGAATAAATATGACTCATTTATAATAAACACGTTTGCAAAAGTGGTTTTTTGAAGTCTTTTCACTTTTGTTAGTAGGTATTATGAAAATATTGTTCAACAACAGTTGTGAGCATTGTAACTGCAAAGAGTACAACTTTTTAGGTTAACTTGCCATGTAACATTGCACAAAGTGTTCCTGTCAATTGCAATTACAGCAACTATTTACAAGCTGGTGCAAATTTGTGTTGCAAACTGCTTAATAATACTGTATTCATAGAGTAAACGCAATTGTTAAGTATAATTCAAAGACAAAAAATAAATTAACATTAAACTTTTGCTTTATTTATATTTTTTACAGAAGTTTAATGAATGAATATGAAGGATGTGTTGAAAACAGGTTTGCAGGCGTTGTCTTATACGTTCTTTCTGCAATTCTGATGGAAAAATGCAATCACTATATAAACACTGTTGTTAGCATTGTAGTTGCAAATAGTACAATTTTTGAAATTAGCTTGCCAAATAACATTGCACCAAGTCTTATCGTTCAATGCAATTGCAGCAATTTTTACAAGCTGGTGCAAATTTGTGTTGTGAACTGTTTATAAAACAAGTTGTCAAAGATTAAACGCATTAGCTAAGATTAATTCAAAAAGGTAGCATATATTATCATTGAAATTGTGCTTAATTCACAGTTTTAACAGTGGCTTGAATGAATAAATATGACACATTCATTATAAACACGTTTGCAAGGGTTGTTTTCCAAAGACTTCCTATAGTTCTTAGTAACAACTATAAAAACATTGTTTAACTACAGTTGTTAGCATTGGGACGGCAAATAGTACAACTTTTGTAGGTAACTTGCAAAATAACATTGCACAAAGTCTTACTGTTCAATGCAATTGCACCATTTTTCTACTACTTGGTGCAAATTTGTGTTGTGAACTGTTTAATATGCATTCTGAACTAGTTTGCAAGCGTTGTTTATTAAAATCTTCTTTGAATTCTAAGTAAAAACTGAGAAGATTGATGCAAAAATGTTGTAAAAAAGTACAATTTTTGAAATTAACTTGCCAAAACACATAGCACTAAGTCTTACTGTTCATTGCAATTACGGTAACTATTTACAAGCTGGTGCAATACTGTGTTATAAATTGTTTATAAAACAAGTTGTCAAAAATTAAACGAATTAGCCAAGATTGATTCAAAAAGGAAGCATATATTATCATTGAAATTGTGCTTAATTCACAGTTTTAACAGTGGCTTGAATGAATAAATATGACTCATTCATATTAAACACGTTTGCAAAAGTGATTTTTTGAAGTCTTTTCACTTTTGTTAGTAGGTATTATGAAAATATTGTTCAACAACAGTTGTGAGCATTGTAACTGCAAAGAGTACAACTTTTAAGGTTAACTTGCCATATAACATTGCACCAAGTCTTACTGTTCTAAGCAGTTACTGCAACTATCTTCAAGCTGGTGCAAATTTGTGCTGTTAACTGTTTATTAAAACGGTTTTCATATTGCAAACGCAATATTTATTTGTAATTCAAAGACAAAACATAAATTAACATTAAACTTTTTCTTTACTTATATTTTTTACAGAAGTTTAATGATTGAATATGAAGGATGTGTTGAAAAGAGGTTTGCAGGCGTTGTCTTATAAGTTCTTTCTAAAATTCTGATTGAAAAATGCAATCACTATATAAAAACCGTTGTTAACATTTTAGTTGCAAATAGTACAATTTTTGAAATTAGCTTGCCAAATAACATTGCACCAAGTCTTACTGTTCAATACAATTGCAGCAACGTTTTACAAGCTGGTGCAAATATGTAATGTGAACTGTTTATAAAACAAGTTGTCCAAGATTAAACGCATTAGCCAAGATTAATTCAAAAAGGAAGCATATATTATCATTGAAATTGTGCTTAATTCACAGTTTTAACAGTGGCTTGAATGAATAAATATGACTCATTCAATATAAACACGTTTGCAAGGGTTGTTTTCCAAAGACTTCCTACAGTTCTTAGTAACAACTATTAAAACATTGTTTAACCACAGTTGTTAGCATTGTGACTGCAAATAGTACAACTTTTGTAGTTAATTCGCAAAATAACATTGCAGCAAGTCTTACTGTTCATTGCAATTACGGTAACTATTTACAAGCTAGTGCAATTTTGTGTTATAAATTGTTTATCAAAGATGCTGTCATAGGCAAATGAATTATCTAAGTTAAATTCAACGATAAAGCATATATTACCATTAAACATGTGCTTTCTTCACAGTTTTAACAGTGGCTTGACTGAATAAATATGACTAATTCATGATAAACACGTTTGCAAGGGTTGTTTTTCAAAGTCTTTCCACATTTTTTAGTAGGTATTATGAAAATATTGTTCAACCACAGTTGTTAGCATTGTGACTGCAAAGAGTACAATTTTTTAGGCTAACTTGCCATATAACATTGCACCATGTTTTACTGTAAAATGAAATTGCAGCAATTTTTCACAAGCTGGTGCAAACTTGTGTTGTGAACTGTTTTTTAAAACAGTTGTCTTAGATTTAACGCATCAGCTGAGATTAATTCAAAAAAGAAGCATATATTAACATTGAAATAGTGCTTTATTCACAGTTTTAACAGTAGTTTGAATGAATAAATATGACTCATTCATGATAAACACGTTTGCAAGGGTTGTTTTTCAAAGTCTGTCCACCTTTGTTAGTAGGTATTATGAAAATATTGTTCAACCACAATTTTTAGCATTGTGAGTGCAAAGAGTACAATTTCTTAGGTTAACTTGCCATGTAACATTGCACAAAGTCTTACTGTCAATTGCAATTACAGCAACTATTTACAAGCTGGTGCAAATTTGTGTAGCATACTGCTTATTAATACTGAATTCATAGAGTTAACGCAATTGTTAAGTGTAATTCAAAGACAAAACATAAATTAACATTAAACTTTTGCTTTATTTATATTTTTTACAGAAGTTTAATGATTGAATATGAAGGATTTGTTGAAAACAGGTTTGCAGGCGTTCTCTTATAAGTTCTTACTGCAATTCTGATTGAAAAATGCAATCACTATATAAACACTGTTGTTAGCATTGTAGTTGCAAATAGTACAATTTTTGAAATTAGCTTGCCAAATAACATTGCACCAAGTCTTACTGTTCAATGCAATTGCACCATTTTTCTACTACTTGGTGCAAATTTGTGTTGTGAACTGTTTAATATGCATTATGAACTAGTTTGCAAGCGTTGTTTACTAAAATCTTCTTTGAATTCTAAGTAAAAACTGAGAAGATTGATGCAAAAATGTTGTAAAAAAGTACAGTTTTTGAAGTTAACTTGCCAAAACACATAGCACCAAGTCTTACTGTTCATTGCAATTACGGTAACTATTTACAAGCTGGTGCAATACTGTGTTATAAATTGTTTATCAAAGATGCTGTCATAGGCAAAAGCATTATCTAAGTTAAATTGAACGATAAAGCATATATTACCATTAATAATGTGCTTTCTTCACAGTTTTAACAGTGGCTTGAATGAATATATATGACTAATTCATGATAAACACGTTTGCAAGGGTTGTTTTTCAAAGTCTTTCCACCTTTGTTAGTAGGTATTATTAAAATTTTGTTCAACCATAGTTGTTAGCATTGTGACTGCAAAGAATACAATTTTTTAGGTTAACTTGCCATATAACATTGCACCAAGTCTTACTGTTCTAAGCAGTTACTGCAACTATCTTCAAGCTGGTGCAAATTTGTGCTGTTAACTGTTTATTAAAACGGTTTTCATATTGCAAACGCATTAGTTAAGTGTAATTCAAAGACAAAACATAAATTAACATTAAACTTTTTCTTTACTTATATTTTTTACAGAAGTTTAATGATTGAATATGAAGGATGTGTTGAAAACAGGTTTGCAGGCGTTGTCTTATAAGTTCTTTCTAAAATTCTGATTGAAAAATGCAATCACTATATAAAAACTGTTGTTAACATTTTAGTTGCAAATAGTACAATTTTTGAAATTAGCTTGCCAAATAACATTGAACCAAGTCTTACTGTTCAATACAATTGCAGCAACGTTTTACAAGCTGGTGCAAATTTGTAATGTGAACTGTTTATAAAACAAGTTGTCCAAGATTAAATGCATTAGCCAAGAATAATTCAAAAATGAAGCATATATTATCATTTAAATTGTGCTTAATTCACAGTTTTCACAGTGGCTTGAATGAATAAATATGAGTCATTCAATATAAACACGTTTGCAAGGGTTGTTTTCCAAAGACTTCCTACAGTTCTTAGTAACAACTATAAAAAAATTGTTGAACTACAGTTGTTAGCATTGTGACTGCAAATAGTACAACTTTTGTAGTTAACTTGCCATATAACATTGCACCAAGTCTTACTGTTCAATGCAATTGCAGCAATTTTTTACAAGCTAGTGCAAATTTGTGTTGTGAACTGTTTATCAAAGCTGATGTCATAGGCAAATGCATTATCTAAGTTAAATTCAATGAAAAAGCATATATTACCATTTAACATGTTCTTTCTTCACAGTTTTAACAGTGGCTTGAATGAATAAATATGACTCATTCATTATAAACACGTTTGCAAGGGTTGTTTTCCAAAGACTTCCTATAGTTCTTAGTAACAAGTATAAAAACATTGTTTAACTACAGTTGTTAGCATTGTGACTGCAAATAGTAAAACTTTTGTAGTTAACTTGCCAAATAACATTGCACCAAGTCTTACTGTTCAATGCAATTGCAGCAATTTTTTACAAGCTAGTGCAAATTTGTGTTGTGAACTGTTTATCAAAGCTGATGTCATAGGCAAATGCATTATCTAAGTTAAATTCAATGAAAAAGCATATATTACCATTGATAATGTGCTTTCTTCACAGTTTTAACAGTGGCTTGAATGAATAAATATGACTAATTCATGATAAACACGTTTGCAAGGGTTGTTTTTCAAAGTCTTTCCACCTTTGTTAGTAGATATTATTAAAATATTGTTCAACCACAGTTGTTAGCATTGTGACTGCAAATAGTAAAAAATTTGTAGTTAACTTGCCATATAACATTGCACAAAGTCTTACTGTTCAATGCAATTGCACCATTTTTCTACTACTTGGTGCAAATTTGTGTTGTCAACTGTTTAATATGCATTATGAACTAGTTTGCAAGCATTGTTAATTAAAATTTTCTTTTAATTCTAAGTAAAAACTGAGAAGATTGATGCAAAAATGTTGTAAAAAAGTACAATTTTTTAGGTTAACTTGCCATATAGCATTGCACCAAGTCTTACTGTAAAATGCAATTGCAGCAACTATTTTCGAGCTGGTGCAAATTTGTGTTGTGAACTGTCTTTTAAAACAGTTGTCTTAGATTTAACGCATCAGCTTAGATTAATTCAAAAAAGAAGCATATATTAACATTGAAATAGTGCTTTATTTACAGTTTGAACAGTAGTTTGAATGAATAAATATGACTCATTCATAATAAACATGTTTGCAAAAGTTGTTTTTTGAAGTCTTTACACCTTTGTTAGTAGGTATTATGAAAATATTGTTAAACCAAAGTTGTGAGCATTGTAACTGCAAAGAGTACAACTTTTTAGGTTAACTTGCCATGTAACATTCATTGCACAAAGTGTTCCTGTCAATTGCAATTACAGCAACTATATACAAGTTGGTGCAAATTTGTGTTGCAAACTGCTTATTTATACTGTATTCATAGAGTAAACGCAATAGTTAAGTGTAATTCAAAGACAAAACATAAATTAACATTAAACTTTTGCTTTATTTATATTTTTTACAGAAGTTTAATGATTGAATATGAAGGATGTGTTGAAAATATGTAGGGTTAAGCATATATTACCATTAAACTTGTGCTTAACTCACAGTTTTAACAGTGGCTTGAATGAATAAATATGACTCATTCATTATAAACACGTTTGCAAGGGTTGTTTTCCAAAGACTTCCTACAGTTCTTAGTAACAAATATAAAAACATTGTTTAACCACAGTTGTTAGCATTGTGAATACAAATAGTAAAACTTTTGTAGGTAACTTGTAAAATAACATTGCAGCAAGACTTACTGTTCATTGCAATTACGGTAACTATTTACAAGCTGGTGCAATTTTGTGTTATAAATTGTTTATCAAAGATGCTGTCATAGGCAAATGCATTATCTAAGTTAAATTCAACGATAAAGCATATATTACCATTAATAATGTGCTTTCTTCACAGTTTTAACAGTGGCTTGAATAAATATATATGACTAATTCATGATAAACACGTTTGCAAGGGTTGTTTTTCAAAGTCTTTCCACCTTTGTTAGTAGGTATTATTAAAATTTTGTTCAACCACAGTTATTAGCATTGTGACTGCAAAGAGTACAATTTTTTAGGTTAACTTGCCATTAAACATTGCACCAAGTCTTACTGTTCAATGCAATTGCACCATTTTTCTACTACTTGGTGCAAATTTGTGTTGTGAACTGTTTATCAAAGCTGATGTCATAGGCAAATGCATTATCTAAGTTAAATTCAATGAAAAAGCATATATTACCATTAAACATGTGCTTTCTTCACAGTTTTAACAGTGGCTTGAATGAATAAATATGACTCATTCATTATAAACACGTTTGCAAGGGTTGCTTTCCAAAGACTTCCTATAGTTCTTAGTAACAAGTATAAAAACATTGTTTAACTACAGTTGTTAGCATTGTGACTGCAAATAGTAAAACTTTTGTAGTTAACTTGCCAAATAACATTGCACCAAGTCTTACTGTTCATTGCAATTACGGTAACTATTTACAAGCTGGTGCAATTTTGTGTTATAAATTGTTTATCAAAGATGCTGTCATAGGCAAATGCATTATCTAAGTTAAATTCAACGATAAAGCATATATTACCATTAATAATGTGCTTTCTTCACAGTTTTAACAGTGGCTTGAATAAATATATATGACTAATTCATGATAAACACGTTTGCAAGGGTTGTTTTTCAAAGTCTTTCCACCTTTGTTAGTAGGTATTATTAAAATTTTGTTCAACCACAGTTATTAGCATTGTGACTGCAAAGAGTACAATTTTTTAGGTTAACTTGCCATTAAACATTGCACCAAGTCTTACTGTTCAATGCAATTGCACCATTTTTCTACTACTTGGTGCAAATTTGTGTTGTGAACTGTTTATCAAAGCTGATGTCATAGGCAAATGCATTATCTAAGTTAAATTCAATGAAAAAGCATATATTACCATTAAACATGTGCTTTCTTCACAGTTTTAACAGTGGCTTGAATGAATAAATATGACTCATTCATTATAAACACGTTTGCAAGGGTTGCTTTCCAAAGACTTCCTATAGTTCTTAGTAACAAGTATAAAAACATTGTTTAACTACAGTTGTTAGCATTGTGACTGCAAATAGTAAAACTTTTGTAGTTAACTTGCCAAATAACATTGCACCAAGTCTTACTGTTCATTGCAATTACGGTAACTATTTACAAGCTGGTGCAATTTTGTGTTATAAATTGTTTATCAAAGATGCTGTCATAGGCAAATGCATTATCTAAGTTAAATTCAACGATAAAGCATATATTACCATTGATAATGTGCTTTCTTCACAGTTTTAACAGTGGCTTGAATGAATATATATGACTAATTCATGATAAACACGTTTGCAAGGGTTGTTTTTCAAAGTCTTTCCACCTTTGTTAGTAGATATTATTAAAATATTGTTCAACCACAGTTGTTAGCATTGTGACTGCAAATAGTAAAAAATTTGTAGTTAACTTGCCATATAACATTGCACCAAGTCTTACTGTTCAATGCAATTGCACCATTTTTCTACTACTTGGTGCAAATTTGTGTTGTCAACTGTTTAATATGCATTATGAACTAGTTTGCAAGCATTGTTTATTAAAATTTTCTTTTAATTCTAAGTAAAAACTGAGAAGATTGATGCAAAAATGTTGTAAAAAAGTACAATTTTTTAGGTTAACTTGCCATATAACATTGCACCAAGTCTTACTGTGAAATGCAATTGCAGCAACTATTTTCGAGCTGGTGCAAATTTGTGTTGTGAACTGTTTATTAAAACAGTTGTCAAAGATTAAACGTATTAGCTAGCATTAATTCAAAAAAGAAGCATAGATTCACATTGAAATAGTGCTTTATTCACAGTTTTAACAGTAGTTTGAATGAATAAATATGACTCATTTATAATAAACACGTTTGCAAAAGTGGTTTTTTGAAGTCTTTTCACTTTTGTTAGTAGGTATTATGAAAATATTGTTCAACAACAGTTGTGAGCATTGTAACTGCAAAGAGTACAACTTTTTAGGTTAACTTGCCATGTAACATTGCACAAAGTGTTCCTGTCAATTGCAATTACAGCAACTATTTACAAGCTGGTGCAAATTTGTGTTGCAAACTGCTTAATAATACTGTATTCATAGAGTAAACGCAATTGTTAAGTATAATTCAAAGACAAAAAATAAATTAACATTAAACTTTTGCTTTATTTATATTTTTTACAGAAGTTTAATGAATGAATATGAAGGATGTGTTGAAAACAGGTTTGCAGGCGTTGTCTTATACGTTCTTTCTGCAATTCTGATGGAAAAATGCAATCACTATATAAACACTGTTGTTAGCATTGTAGTTGCAAATAGTACAATTTTTGAAATTAGCTTGCCAAATAACACTGCACCAAGTCTTATCGTTCAATGCAATTGCAGCAATTTTTACAAGCTGGTGCAAATTTGTGTTGTGAACTGTTTATAAAACAAGTTGTCAAAGATTAAACGCATTAGCTAAGATTAATTCAAAAAGGTAGCATATATTATCATTGAAATTGTGCTTAATTCACAGTTTTAACAGTGGCTTGAATGAATAAATATGACTCATTCATTATAAACACGTTTGCAAGGGTTGTTTTCCAAAGACTTCCTATAGTTCTTAGTAACAACTATAAAAACATTGTTTAACTACAGTTGTTAGCATTGTGACGGCAAATAGTACAACTTTTGTAGGTAACTTGCAAAATAACATTGCACAAAGTCTTACTGTTCAATGCAATTGCACCATTTTTCTACTACTTGGTGCAAATTTGTGTTGTGAACTGTTTAATATGCATTATGAACTAGTTTGCAAGCGTTGTTTATTAAAATCTTCTTTGAATTCTAAGTAAAAACTGAGAAGATTGATGCAAAAATGTTGTAAAAAAGTACAATTTTTGAAATTAACTTGCCAAAACACATAGCACCAAGTCTTACTGTTCATTGCAATTACGGTAACTATTTACAAGCTGGTGCAATACTGTGTTATAAATTGTTTATAAAACAAGTTGTCAAAAATTAAACGCATTAGCCAAGATTGATTCAAAAAGGAAGCATATATTATCATTGAAATTGTGCTTAATTCACAGTTTTAACAGTGGCTTGAATGAATAAATATGACTCATTCATAATAAACACGTTTGCAAAAGTGATTTTTTGAAGTCTTTTCACTTTTGTTAGTAGGTATTATGAAAATTTTGTTCAACCATAGTTGTTAGCATTGTGACTGCAAAGAATACAATTTTTTAGGTTAACTTGCCATATAACATTGCACCAAGTCTTACTGTTCTAAGCAGTTACTGCAACTATCTTCAAGCTGGTGCAAATTTGTGCTGTTAACTGTTTATTAAAACGGTTTTCATATTGCAAACGCATTAGTTAAGTGTAATTCAAAGACAAAACATAAATTAACATTAAACTTTTTCTTTACTTATATTTTTTACAGAAGTTTAATGATTGAATATCAAGGATGTGTTGAAAACAGGTTTGCAGGCGTTGTCTTATGAGTTCTTTCTAAAATTCTGATTGAAAAATGCAATCACTATATAAAAACTGTTGTTAACATTTTAGTTGCAAATAGTACAATTTTTGAAATTAGCTTGCCAAATAACATTGCACCAAGTTTTACTGTTCAATACAATTGAAGCAACGTTTTACAAGCTGGTGCAAATTTGTAATGTGAACTGTTTATAAAACAAGTTGTCCAAGATTAAATGCATTAGCCAAGAATAATTCAAAAATGAAGCATATATTATCATTGAAATTGTGCTTAATTCACAGTTTTCACAGTGGCTTGAATGAATAAATATGACTCATTCAATATAAACACGTTTGCAAGGGTTGTTTTCCAAAGACTTCCTACAGTTCTTAGTAACAACTATAAAAAAATTGTTTAACTACAGTTATTAGCATTGTGACTGCAAATAGTACAACTTTTGTAGTTAACTTGCCATATAACATTGCACCAAGTCTTACTGTTCAATGCAATTGCAGCAATTTTTTACAAGCTAGTGCAAATTTGTGTTGTGAACTGTTTATCAAAGCTGATGTCATAGGCAAATGCATTATCTAAGTTAAATTCAATGAAAAAGCATATATTACCATTAAACATGTGCTTTCTTCACAGTTTTAACAGCGGCTTGAATGAATAAATATGACTCATTCATTATAAACACGTTTGCAAGGGTTGTTTTCCAAAGACTTCCTATAGTTCTTAGTAACAAGTATAAAAACATTGTTTAACTACAGTTGTTAGCATTGTGACTGCAAATAGTAAAACTTTTGTAGTTAACTTGCCAAATAACATTGCACCAAGTCTTACTGTTCATTGCAATTACGGTAACTATTTACAAGCTGGTGCAATTTTGTGTTATAAATTGTTTATCAAAGATGCTGTCATAGGCAAATGCATTATCTAAGTTAAATTCAATGAAAAAGCATATATTACCATTAAACATGTGCTTTCTTCACAGTTTTAACAGCGGCTTGAATGAATAAATATGACTCATTCATTATAAACACGTTTGCAAGGGTTGTTTTCCAAAGACTTCCTATAGTTCTTAGTAACAAGTATAAAAACATTGTTTAACTACAGTTGTTAGCATTGTGACTGCAAATAGTAAAACTTTTGTAGTTAACTTGCCAAATAACATTGCACCAAGTCTTACTGTTCATTGCAATTACGGTAACTATTTACAAGCTGGTGCAATTTTGTGTTATAAATTGTTTATCAAAGATGCTGTCATAGGCAAATGCATTATCTAAGTTAAATTCAACGATAAAGCATATATTACCATTGATAATGTGCTTTCTTCACAGTTTTAACAGTGGCTTGAATGAATAAATAGGACTAATTCATGATAAACACGTTTGCAAGGGTTGTTTTTCAAAGTCTTTCCACCTTTGTTAGTAGATATTATTAAAATATTGTTCAACCACAGTTGTTAGCATTGTGACTGCAAATAGTAAAAAATTTGTAGTTAACTTGCCATATAACATTGCACAAAGTCTTACTGTTCAATGCAATTGCACCATTTTTCTACTACTTGGTGCAAATTTGCGTTGTCAACTGTTTAATATGCATTATGAACTAGTTTGCAAGCATTGTTAATTAAAATTTTCTTTGAATTCTAAGTAAAAACTGAGAAGATTGATGCAAAAATGTTGTAAAAAAGTACAATTTTTTAGGTTAACTTGCCATATAACATTGCACCAAGTCTTACTGTAAAATGCAATTGCAGCAACTATTTTCGAGCTGGTGCAAATTTGTGTTGTGAACTGTTTTTTAAAACAGTTGTCTTAGATTTAACGCATCAGCTTAGATTAATTCAAAAAAGAAGCATATATTAACATTGAAATAGTGCTTTATTTACAGTTTTAACAGTAGTATGAATGAATAAACATGACTCATTCATAATAAACATGTTTGCAAAAGTGGTTTTTTGAAGTCTTTACACCTTTGTTAGTAGGTATTATGAAAATATTGTTAAACCAAAGTTGTGAGCATTGTAACTGCAAAGAGTACAACTTTTTAGGTTAACTTGCCATGTAACATTCATTGCACAAAGTGTTCCTGTCAATTGCAATTACAGCAACTATATACAAGTTGGTGCAAATTTGTGTTGCAAACTGCTTATTTATACTGTATTCATAGAGTAAACGCAATAGTTAAGTGTAATTCAAAGACAAAACATAAATTAACATTAAACTTTTGCTTTATTTATATTTTTTACAGAAGTTTAATGATTGAATATGAAGGATGTGTTGAAAATATGTAGGGTTAAGCATATATTACCATTAAACATGTGCTTAACTCACAGTTTTAACATTGGCTTGAATGAATAAATATGACTCATTCATTATAAACACGTTTGCAAGGGTTGTTTTCCAAAGACTTCCTATAGTTCTTAGTAACAACTATAAAGACATTGTTGAACTACAGTTGTTAGCATTGTGACGGCAAATAGTACAACTTTTGTAGGTAACTTGCAAAATAACATTGCAGCAAGTCTTACTGTTCATTGCAATTACGGTAACTATTTACAAGCTGGTGCAATTTTGTGTTATAAATTGTTTATCAAAGATGCTGTCATAGGCAAATGCATTATCTAAGTTAAATTCAACGATAAAGCATATATTACCATTAATAATGTGCTTTCTTCACAGTTTTAACAGTGGCTTGAATGAATATATATGACTAATTCATGATAAACACGTTTGCAAGGGTTGTTTTTCAAAGTCTTTCCACCTTTGTTAGTAGGTATTATTAAAATTTTGTTCAACCACAGTTGTTAGCATTGTGACTGCAAAGAGTACAATTTTTTAGGTTAACTTGCCATATAACATTGCACCAAGTCTTACTGTTCTAAGCAGTTACTGCAATTTTCTTCAAGCTGGTACAAATTTGTGCTGTTAACTGTTTATTAAAACGGTTTTCATATTGCAAACGCATTAGTTAAGTGTAATTCAAAGACAGAGCATAAATTAACATTAAACTTGTGTATTATTCACAGTTTCCACATTGTTTGTAATGAATAAATATGTTTTATGCATCAAAAACATATTTATTCATCATCACCAAAGTTTGCAATTATTGTTCTGTCAAGTTCATTTACAATTCTTAGTAGCAACTGTAAAAGATTTTTTAAACCACAGTTATTAGAACTTTTGCACTTCAACTGCGAAGAGTACAATTTCTGAAATGAACATGCCAAATAACATTGCAACAAATCTTACTGTGAAATGCAATTGCAGCAACTATTTTCAAGCTGGTGCAAATTTGTGTTGTGAACTGTTTATTAAAACAGTTGTCAAAGATTAAACGTATTAGCTAGCATTAATTCAAAAAAGAAGCATAGATTCACATTGAAATAGTGCTTTATTCACAGTTTTAACAGTAGTTTGAATGAATAAATATGACTCATTCATAATAAACACGTTTGCAAAAGTGGTTTTTTGAAGTCTTTTCACTTTTGTTAGTAGGTATTATGAAAATATTGTTCAACAACAGTTGTGAGCATTGTAACTGCAAAGAGTACAACTTTTTAGGTTAACTTGCCATGTAACATTGCACAAAGTGTTCCTGTCAATTGCAATTACAGCAACTATTTACAAGCTGGTGCAAATTTGTGTTGCAAACTGCTTAATAATACTGTATTCATAGAGTAAACGCAATTGTTAAGTATAATTCAAAGACAAAACATAAATTAACATTAAACTTTTGCTTTATTTATATTTTTTACAGAAGTTTAATGAATGAATATGAAGGATGTGTTGAAAACAGGTTTGCAGGCGTTGTCTTATACGTTCTTTCTGCAATTCTGATGGAAAAATGCAATCACTATATAAACACTGTTGTTAGCATTGTAGTTGCAAATAGTACAATTTTTGAAATTAGTTTGCCAAATAACATTGCACCTAGTCTTACTGTTCAATGCAATTGCAGCAATTTTTTACAAGATGGTGCAAATTTGTGTTGTGAACTGTTTATAAAACAAGTTGTCCAAGATTAAACGCATTAGCTAAGATTAATTCAAAAATGAAGCATATATTATCATTGAAATTGTGCTTAATTCACAGTTTTAACAGTGGCTTGAATGAATAAATATGACTCATTCAATATAAACACGTTTGCAAGGGTTGCTTTCCAAAGACTTCCTATAGTTCTTAGTAACAAGTATAAAAACATTGTTTAACTACAGTTGTTAGCATTGTGACTGCAAATAGTAAAACTTTTGTAGTTAACTTGCCAAATAAAATTGCACCAAGTCTTACTGTTCATTGCAATTACGGTAACTATTTACAAGCTGGTGCAATTTTGTGTTATAAATTGTTTATCAAAGATGCTGTCATAGGCAAATGCATTATCTAAGTTAAATTCAACGATAAAGCATATATTACCATTGATAATGTGCTTTCTTCACAGTTTTAACAGTGGCTTGAATGAATAAATATGACTAATTCATGATAAACACGTTTGCAAGGGTTGTTTTTTAAAGTCTTTCCACCTTTGTTAGTAGATATTATTAAAATATTGTTCAACCACAGTTGTTAGCATTGTGACTGCAAATAGTAAAAAATTTGTAGTTAACTTGCCATATAACATTGCACAAAGTCTTACTGTTCAATGCAATTGCACCATTTTTCTACTACTTGGTGCAAATTTGTGTTGTCAACTGTTTAATATGCATTATGAACTAGTTTGCAAGCATTGTTAATTAAAATTTTCTTTGAATTCTAAGTAAAAACTGAGAAGATTGATGCAAAAATGTTGTAAAAAAGTACAATTTTTTAGGTTAACTTGCCATATAACATTGCACCAAGTCTTACTGTAAAATGCAATTGCAGCAACTATTTTCGAGCTGGTGCAAATTTGTGTTGTGAACTGTCTTTTAAAACAGTTGTCTTAGATTTAACGCATCAGCTTAGATTAATTCAAAAAAGAAGCATATATTAACATTGAAATAGTGCTTTATTTACAGTTTTAACAGTAGTTTGAATGAATAAATATGACTCATTCATAATAAACATGTTTGCAAAAGTGGTTTTTTGAAGTCTTTACACCTTTGTTAGTAGGTATTATGAAAATATTGCTAAACCAAAGTTGTGAGCATTGTAACTGCAAAGAGTACAACTTTTTAGGTTAACTTGCCATGTAACATTCATTGCACAAAGTGTTCCTGTCAATTGCAATTACAGCAACTATATACAAGTTGGTGCAAATTTGTGTTGCAAACTGCTTATTTATACTGTATTCATAGAGTAAACGCAATAGTTAAGTGTAATTCAAAGACAAAACATAAATTAACATTAAACTTTTGCTTTATTTATATTTTTTACAGAAGTTTAATGATTGAATATGAAGGATGTGTTGAAAATATGTAGGGTTAAGCATATATTACCATTAAACATGTGCTTAACTCACAGTTTTAACATTGGCTTGAATGAATAAATATGACTCATTCATTATAAACACGTTTGCAAGGGTTGTTTTCCAAAGACTTCCTATAGTTCTTAGTAACAACTATAAAGACATTGTTGAACTACAGTTGTTAGCATTGTGACGGCAAATAGTAAAACTTTTGTAGGTAACTTGTAAAATAACATTGCAGCAAGACTTACTGTTCATTGCAATTACGGTAACTATTTACAAGCTGGTGCAATTTTGTGTTATAAATTGTTTATCAAAGATGCTGTCATAGGCAAATGCATTATCTAAGTTAAATTCAACGATAAAGCATATATTACCATTAATAATGTGCTTTCTTCACAGTTTTAACAGTGGCTTGAATAAATATATATGACTAATTCATGATAAACACGTTTGCAAGGGTTGTTTTTCAAAGTCTTTCCACCTTTGTTAGTAGGTATTATTAAAATTTTGTTCAACCACAGTTATTAGCATTGTGACTGCAAAGAGTACAATTTTTTAGGTTAACTTGCCATTAAACATTGCACCAAGTCTTACTGTTCAATGCAATTGCACCATTTTTCTACTACTTGGTGCAAATTTGTGTTGTGAACTGTTTATCAAAGCTGATGTCATAGGCAAATGCATTATCTAAGTTAAATTCAATGAAAAAGCATATATTACCATTAAACATGTGCTTTCTTCACAGTTTTAACAGTGGCTTGAATGAATAAATATGACTCATTCATTATAAACACGTTTGCAAGGGTTGCTTTCCAAAGACTTCCTATAGTTCTTAGTAACAAGTATAAAAACATTGTTTAACTACAGTTGTTAGCATTGTGACTGCAAATAGTAAAACTTTTGTAGTTAACTTGCCAAATAACATTGCACCAAGTCTTACTGTTCATTGCAATTACGGTAACTATTTACAAGCTGGTGCAATTTTGTGTTATAAATTGTTTATCAAAGATGCTGTCATAGGCAAATGCATTATCTAAGTTAAATTCAACGATAAAGCATATATTACCATTAATAATGTGCTTTCTTCACAGTTTTAACAGTGGTTTGAATAAATATATATGACTAATTCATGATAAACACGTTTGCAAGGGTTGTTTTTCAAAGTCTTTCCACCTTTGTTAGTAGGTATTATTAAAATTTTGTTCAACCACAGTTATTAGCATTGTGACTGCAAAGAGTACAATTTTTTAGGTTAACTTGCCATTAAACATTGCACCAAGTCTTACTGTTCAATGCAATTGCACCATTTTTCTACTACTTGGTGCAAATTTGTGTTGTGAACTGTTTATCAAAGCTGATGTCATAGGCAAATGCATTATCTAAGTTAAATTCAATGAAAAAGCATATATTACCATTAAACATGTGCTTTCTTCACAGTTTTAACAGTGGCTTGAATGAATAAATATGACTCATTCATTATAAACACGTTTGCAAGGGTTGCTTTCCAAAGACTTCCTATAGTTCTTAGTAACAAGTATAAAAACATTGTTTAACTACAGTTGTTAGCATTGTGACTGCAAATAGTAAAACTTTTGTAGTTAACTTGCCAAATAATATTGCACCAAGTCTTACTGTTCATTGCAATTACGGTAACTATTTACAAGCTGGTGCAATTTTGTGTTATAAATTGTTTATCAAAGATGCTGTCATAGGCAAATGCATTATCTAAGTTAAATTCAACGATAAAGCATATATTACCATTGATAATGTGCTTTCTTCACAGTTTTAACAGTGGCTTGAATGAATATATATGACTAATTCATGATAAACACGTTTGCAAGGGTTGTTTTTCAAAGTCTTTCCACCTTTGTTAGTAGATATTATTAAAATATTGTTCAACCACAGTTGTTAGCATTGTGACTGCAAATAGTAAAAAATTTGTAGTTAACTTGCCATATAACATTGCACCAAGTCTTACTGTTCAATGCAATTGCACCATTTTTCTACTACTTGGTGCAAATTTGTGTTGTCAACTGTTTAATATGCATTATGAACTAGTTTGCAAGCATTGTTTATTAAAATTTTCTTTTAATTCTAAGTAAAAACTGAGAAGATTGATGCAAAAATGTTGTAAAAAAGTACAATTTTTTAGGTTAACTTGCCATATAACATTGCACCAAGTCTTACTGTGAAATGCAATTGCAGCAACTATTTTCGAGCTGGTGCAAATTTGTGTTGTGAACTGTTTATTAAAACAGTTGTCAAAGATTAAACGTATTAGCTAGCATTAATTCAAAAAAGAAGCATAGATTCACATTGAAATAGTGCTTTATTCACAGTTTTAACAGTAGTTTGAATGAATAAATATGACTCATTTATAATAAACACGTTTGCAAAAGTGGTTTTTTGAAGTCTTTTCACTTTTGTTAGTAGGTATTATGAAAATATTGTTCAACAACAGTTGTGAGCATTGTAACTGCAAAGAGTACAACTTTTTAGGTTAACTTGCCATGTAACATTGCACAAAGTGTTCCTGTCAATTGCAATTACAGCAACTATTTACAAGCTGGTGCAAATTTGTGTTGCAAACTGCTTAATAATACTGTATTCATAGAGTAAACGCAATTGTTAAGTATAATTCAAAGACAAAAAATAAATTAACATTAAACTTTTGCTTTATTTATATTTTTTACAGAAGTTTAATGAATGAATATGAAGGATGTGTTGAAAACAGGTTTGCAGGCGTTGTCTTATACGTTCTTTCTGCAATTCTGATGGAAAAATGCAATCACTATATAAACACTGTTGTTAGCATTGTAGTTGCAAATAGTACAATTTTTGAAATTAGCTTGCCAAATAACACTGCACCAAGTCTTATCGTTCAATGCAATTGCAGCAATTTTTACAAGCTGGTGCAAATTTGTGTTGTGAACTGTTTATAAAACAAGTTGTCAAAGATTAAACGCATTAGCTAAGATTAATTCAAAAAGGTAGCATATATTATCATTGAAATTGTGCTTAATTCACAGTTTTAACAGTGGCTTGAATGAATAAATATGACTCATTCATTATAAACACGTTTGCAAGGGTTGTTTTCCAAAGACTTCCTATAGTTCTTAGTAACAACTATAAAAACATTGTTTAACTACAGTTGTTAGCATTGTGACGGCAAATAGTACAACTTTTGTAGGTAACTTGCAAAATAACATTGCACAAAGTCTTACTGTTCAATGCAATTGCACCATTTTTCTACTACTTGGTGCAAATTTGTGTTGTGAACTGTTTAATATGCATTATGAACTAGTTTGCAAGCGTTGTTTATTAAAATCTTCTTTGAATTCTAAGTAAAAACTGAGAAGATTGATGCAAAAATGTTGTAAAAAAGTACAATTTTTGAAATTAACTTGCCAAAACACATAGCACCAAGTCTTACTGTTCATTGCAATTACGGTAACTATTTACAAGCTGGTGCAATACTGTGTTATAAATTGTTTATAAAACAAGTTGTCAAAAATTAAACGCATTAGCCAAGATTGATTCAAAAAGGAAGCATATATTATCATTGAAATTGTGCTTAATTCACAGTTTTAACAGTGGCTTGAATGAATAAATATGACTCATTCATAATAAACACGTTTGCAAAAGTGATTTTTTGAAGTCTTTTCACTTTTGTTAGTAGGTATTATGAAAATTTTGTTCAACCATAGTTGTTAGCATTGTGACTGCAAAGAATACAATTTTTTAGGTTAACTTGCCATATAACATTGCACCAAGTCTTACTGTTCTAAGCAGTTACTGCAACTATCTTCAAGCTGGTGCAAATTTGTGCTGTTAACTGTTTATTAAAACGGTTTTCATATTGCAAACGCATTAGTTAAGTGTAATTCAAAGACAAAACATAAATTAACATTAAACTTTTTCTTTACTTATATTTTTTACAGAAGTTTAATGATTGAATATCAAGGATGTGTTGAAAACAGGTTTGCAGGCGTTGTCTTATGAGTTCTTTCTAAAATTCTGATTGAAAAATGCAATCACTATATAAAAACTGTTGTTAACATTTTAGTTGCAAATAGTACAATTTTTGAAATTAGCTTGCCAAATAACATTGCACCAAGTTTTACTGTTCAATACAATTGAAGCAACGTTTTACAAGCTGGTGCAAATTTGTAATGTGAACTGTTTATAAAACAAGTTGTCCAAGATTAAATGCATTAGCCAAGAATAATTCAAAAATGAAGCATATATTATCATTGAAATTGTGCTTAATTCACAGTTTTCACAGTGGCTTGAATGAATAAATATGACTCATTCAATATAAACACGTTTGCAAGGGTTGTTTTCCAAAGACTTCCTACAGTTCTTAGTAACAACTATAAAAAAATTGTTTAACTACAGTTATTAGCATTGTGACTGCAAATAGTACAACTTTTGTAGTTAACTTGCCATATAACATTGCACCAAGTCTTACTGTTCAATGCAATTGCAGCAATTTTTTACAAGCTAGTGCAAATTTGTGTTGTGAACTGTTTATCAAAGCTGATGTCATAGGCAAATGCATTATCTAAGTTAAATTCAATGAAAAAGCATATATTACCATTAAACATGTGCTTTCTTCACAGTTTTAACAGCGGCTTGAATGAATAAATATGACTCATTCATTATAAACACGTTTGCAAGGGTTGTTTTCCAAAGACTTCCTATAGTTCTTAGTAACAAGTATAAAAACATTGTTTAACTACAGTTGTTAGCATTGTGACTGCAAATAGTAAAACTTTTGTAGTTAACTTGCCAAATAACATTGCACCAAGTCTTACTGTTCATTGCAATTACGGTAACTATTTACAAGCTGGTGCAATTTTGTGTTATAAATTGTTTATCAAAGATGCTGTCATAGGCAAATGCATTATCTAAGTTAAATTCAATGAAAAAGCATATATTACCATTAAACATGTGCTTTCTTCACAGTTTTAACAGCGGCTTGAATGAATAAATATGACTCATTCATTATAAACACGTTTGCAAGGGTTGTTTTCCAAAGACTTCCTATAGTTCTTAGTAACAAGTATAAAAACATTGTTTAACTACAGTTGTTAGCATTGTGACTGCAAATAGTAAAATTTTTGTAGTTAACTTGCCAAATAACATTGCACCAAGTCTTACTGTTCATTGCAATTACGGTAACTATTTACAAGCTGGTGCAATTTTGTGTTATAAATTGTTTATCAAAGATGCTGTCATAGGCAAATGCATTATCTAAGTTAAATTCAACGATAAAGCATATATTACCATTGATAATGTGCTTTCTTCACAGTTTTAACAGTGGCTTGAATGAATAAATAGGACTAATTCATGATAAACACGTTTGCAAGGGTTGTTTTTCAAAGTCTTTCCACCTTTGTTAGTAGATATTATGAAAATATTGTTCAACCACAGTTGTTAGCATTGTGACTGCAAATAGTAAAAAATTTGTAGTTAACTTGCCATATAACATTGCACAAAGTCTTACTGTTCAATGCAATTGCACCATTTTTCTACTACTTGGTGCAAATTTGCGTTGTCAACTGTTTAATATGCATTATGAACTAGTTTGCAAGCATTGTTAATTAAAATTTTCTTTGAATTCTAAGTAAAAACTGAGAAGATTGATGCAAAAATGTTGTAAAAAAGTACAATTTTTTAGGTTAACTTGCCATATAACATTGCACCAAGTCTTACTGTAAAATGCAATTGCAGCAACTATTTTCGAGCTGGTGCAAATTTGTGTTGTGAACTGTTTTTTAAAACAGTTGTCTTAGATTTAACGCATCAGCTTAGATTAATTCAAAAAAGAAGCATATATTAACATTGAAATAGTGCTTTATTTACAGTTTTAACAGTAGTTTGAATGAATAAATATGACTCATTCATAATAAACATGTTTGCAAAAGTGGTTTTTTGAAGTCTTTACACCTTTGTTAGTAGGTATTATGAAAATATTGTTAAACCAAAGTTGTGAGCATTGTAACTGCAAAGAGTACAACTTTTTAGGTTAACTTGCCATGTAACATTCATTGCACAAAGTGTTCCTGTCAATTGCAATTACAGCAACTATATACAAGTTGGTGCAAATTTGTGTTGCAAACTGCTTATTTATACTGTATTCATAGAGTAAACGCAATAGTTAAGTGTAATTCAAAGACAAAACATAAATTAACATTAAACTTTTGCTTTATTTATATTTTTTACAGAAGTTTAATGATTGAATATGAAGGATGTGTTGAAAATATGTAAGGTTAAGCATATATTACCATTAAACATGTGCTTAACTCACAGTTTTAACATTGGCTTGAATGAATAAATATGACTCATTCATTATAAACACGTTTGCAAGGGTTGTTTTCCAAAGACTTCCTATAGTTCTTAGTAACAACTATAAAGACATTGTTGAACTACAGTTGTTAGCATTGTGACGGCAAATAGTACAACTTTTGTAGGTAACTTGCAAAATAACATTGCAGCAAGTCTTACTGTTCATTGCAATTACGGTAACTATTTACAAGCTGGTGCAATTTTGTGTTATAAATTGTTTATCAAAGATGCTGTCATAGGCAAATGCATTATCTAAGTTAAATTCAACGATAAAGCATATATTACCATTAAACATGTGCTTTCTTCACAGTTTTAACAGTGGCTTGAATGAATATATATGACTAATTCATGATAAACACGTTTGCAAGGGTTGTTTTTCAAAGTCTTTCCACCTTTGTTAGTAGGTATTATTAAAATTTTGTTCAACCACAGTTGTTAGCATTGTGACTGCAAAGAGTACAATTTTTTAGGTTAACTTGCCATATAACATTGCACCAAGTCTTACTGTTCTAAGCAGTTACTGCAATTTTCTTCAAGCTGGTACAAATTTGTGCTGTTAACTGTTTATTAAAACGGTTTTCATATTGCAAACGCATTAGTTAAGTGTAATTCAAAGACAGAGCATAAATTAACATTAAACTTGTGTATTATTCACAGTTTCCACATTGTTTGTAATGAATAAATATGTTTTATGCATCAAAAACATATTTATTCATCATCACCAAAGTTTGCAATTATTGTTCTGTCAAGTTCATTTACAATTCTTAGTAGCAACTGTAAAAGATTTTTTAAACCACAGTTATTAGAACTTTTGCACTTCAACTGCGAAGAGTACAATTTCTGAAATGAACATGCCAAATAACATTGCAACAAATCTTACTGTGAAATGCAATTGCAGCAACTATTTTCAAGCTGGTGCAAATTTGTGTTGTGAACTGTTTATTAAAACAGTTGTCAAAGATTAAACGTATTAGCTAGCATTAATTCAAAAAAGAAGCATAGATTCACATTGAAATAGTGCTTTATTCACAGTTTTAACAGTAGTTTGAATGAATAAATATGACTCATTCATAATAAACACGTTTGCAAAAGTGGTTTTTTGAAGTCTTTTCACTTTTGTTAGTAGGTATTATGAAAATATTGTTCAACAACAGTTGTGAGCATTGTAACTGCAAAGAGTACAACTTTTTAGGTTAACTTGCCATGTAACATTGCACAAAGTGTTCCTGTCAATTGCAATTACAGCAACTATTTACAAGCTGGTGCAAATTTGTGTTGCAAACTGCTTAATAATACTGTATTCATAGAGTAAACGCAATTGTTAAGTATAATTCAAAGACAAAACATAAATTAACATTAAACTTTTGCTTTATTTATATTTTTTACAGAAGTTTAATGAATGAATATGAAGGATGTGTTGAAAACAGGTTTGCAGGCGTTGTCTTATACGTTCTTTCTGCAATTCTGATGGAAAAATGCAATCACTATATAAACACTGTTGTTAGCATTGTAGTTGCAAATAGTACAATTTTTGAAATTAGTTTGCCAAATAACATTGCACCTAGTCTTACTGTTCAATGCAATTGCAGCAATTTTTTACAAGATGGTGCAAATTTGTGTTGTGAACTGTTTATAAAACAAGTTGTCCAAGATTAAACGCATTAGCTAAGATTAATTCAAAAATGAAGCATATATTATCATTGAAATTGTGCTTAATTCACAGTTTTAACAGTGGCTTGAATGAATAAATATGACTCATTCAATATAAACACGTTTGCAAGGGTTGCTTTCCAAAGACTTCCTATAGTTCTTAGTAACAAGTATAAAAACATTGTTTAACTACAGTTGTTAGCATTGTGACTGCAAATAGTAAAACTTTTGTAGTTAACTTGCCAAATAAAATTGCACCAAGTCTTACTGTTCATTGCAATTACGGTAACTATTTACAAGCTGGTGCAATTTTGTGTTATAAATTGTTTATCAAAGATGCTGTCATAGGCAAATGCATTATCTAAGTTAAATTCAACGATAAAGCATATATTACCATTGATAATGTGCTTTCTTCACAGTTTTAACAGTGGCTTGAATGAATAAATATGACTAATTCATGATAAACACGTTTGCAAGGGTTGTTTTTTAAAGTCTTTCCACCTTTGTTAGTAGATATTATTAAAATATTGTTCAACCACAGTTGTTAGCATTGTGACTGCAAATAGTAAAAAATTTGTAGTTAACTTGCCATATAACATTGCACAAAGTCTTACTGTTCAATGCAATTGCACCATTTTTCTACTACTTGGTGCAAATTTGTGTTGTCAACTGTTTAATATGCATTATGAACTAGTTTGCAAGCATTGTTAATTAAAATTTTCTTTGAATTCTAAGTAAAAACTGAGAAGATTGATGCAAAAATGTTGTAAAAAAGTACAATTTTTTAGGTTAACTTGCCATATAACATTGCACCAAGTCTTACTGTAAAATGCAATTGCAGCAACTATTTTCGAGCTGGTGCAAATTTGTGTTGTGAACTGTCTTTTAAAACAGTTGTCTTAGATTTAACGCATCAGCTTAGATTAATTCAAAAAAGAAGCATATATTAACATTGAAATAGTGCTTTATTTACAGTTTTAACAGTAGTTTGAATGAATAAATATGACTCATTCATAATAAACATGTTTGCAAAAGTGGTTTTTTGAAGTCTTTACACCTTTGTTAGTAGGTATTATGAAAATATTGCTAAACCAAAGTTGTGAGCATTGTAACTGCAAAGAGTACAACTTTTTAGGTTAACTTGCCATGTAACATTCATTGCACAAAGTGTTCCTGTCAATTGCAATTACAGCAACTATATACAAGTTGGTGCAAATTTGTGTTGCAAACTGCTTATTTATACTGTATTCATAGAGTAAACGCAATAGTTAAGTGTAATTCAAAGACAAAACATAAATTAACATTAAACTTTTGCTTTATTTATATTTTTTACAGAAGTTTAATGATTGAATATGAAGGATGTGTTGAAAATATGTAGGGTTAAGCATATATTACCATTAAACATGTGCTTAACTCACAGTTTTAACATTGGCTTGAATGAATAAATATGACTCATTCATTATAAACACGTTTGCAAGGGTTGTTTTCCAAAGACTTCCTATAGTTCTTAGTAACAACTATAAAGACATTGTTGAACTACAGTTTTTAGCATTGTGACGGCAAATAGTACAACTTTTGTAGGTAACTTGCAAAATAACATTGCAGCAAGTCTTACTGTTCAATGCAATTGCACCATTTTTCTACTACTTGGTGCAAATTTGTGTTGTCAACTGTTTAATATGCATTATGAACTAGTTTGCAAGCATTGTTAATTAAAATTTTCTTTGAATTCTAAGTAAAAACTGAGAAGATTGATGCAAAAATGTTGTAAAAAAGTACAATTTTTTAGGTTAACTTGCCATATAACATTGCACCAAGTCTTACTGTAAAATGCAATTGCAGCAACTATTTTCGAGCTGGTGCAAATTTGTGTTGTGAACTGTTTTTTAAAACAGTTGTCTTAGATTTAACGCATCAGCTTAGATTAATTCAAAAAAGAAGCATATATTAACATTGAAATAGTGCTTTATTTACAGTTTTAACAGTAGTTTGAATGAATAAATATGACTCATTCATAATAAACATGTTTGCAAAAGTGGTTTTTTGAAGTCTTTACACCTTTGTTAGTAGGTATTATGAAAATATTGTTAAACCAAAGTTGTGAGCATTGTAACTGCAAAGAGTACAACTTTTTAGGTTAACTTGCCATGTAACATTCATTGCACAAAGTGTTCCTGTCAATTGCAATTACAGCAACTATTTACAAGCTGGTGCAAATTTGTGTTGCAAACTGCTTAATAATACTGTATTCATAGAGTAAACGCAATTGTTAAGTATAATTCAAAGACAAAACATAAATTAACATTAAACTTTTGCTTTATTTATATTTTTTACAGAAGTTTAATGATTGAATATGAAGGATGTGTTGAAAATATGTAGGGTTAAGCATATATTACCATTAAACATGTGCTTAACTCACAGTTTTAACATTGGCTTGAATGAATAAATATGACTCATTCATTATAAACACGTTTGCAAGGGTTGTTTTCCAAAGACTTCCTATAGTTCTTAGTAACAACTATAAAGACATTGTTAAACTACAGTTGTTAGCATTGTGACGGCAAATAGTACAACTTTTGTAGGTAACTTGCAAAATAACATTGCAGCAAGTCTTACTGTTCAATGCAATTGCACCATTTTTCTACTACTTGGTGCAAATTTGTGTTGTGAACTGTTCATTAAAACTGTTGTTAATAAGTTAGTGCATTATCTACCGTAAGTTAAACGAAAAAGTATACATTGACATTAACTTTGTGCCTTTTTTTTGATTTTATAGGGCTGTTGATGAAAAAAATGACATTTGTAGTATAGACTCGTTTGCAAGCGTTGTTTATTTAAACCTTAATTCTCAATTTTTACAGTGGTTTTATTGAATATATATGACTTGTGCATTATCAACACAATTGCAAAGGAGTTTTTTCCTAAAGTTTTCCTACTACTCTTAGTAACAACTATTAAAACATTATTTATAAAAAATTTTCTAGCATTGTTTCTGTAAAGAGTACAACCTTTGACATTATCTTGCCATATAACATTCACTAACTCCTATTTTTCAGTGCAGTTACAACAACCAGTCACAAACTTGTGGAAATCTAACTAGTTACATTGCGTTGTTAATTGTTTATTACTACTTTTTTCATAGAGTGCATACATTATCTATGCTTAACTCAACGACAGAGCATATATTAACATTAAACTTTTATTTTGTTCATACATTTAGCAGCAGTTTAAGGAATGAATATAAAGCATGTGTTGAAAAAAAGGTTTGCAGGCGTTGTCTTATAAGTTCTTTCTGCAATTCTGATTAAAAAATGCAATCACTATATAAAAACTGTTGTTAGCATTGTAGTTGCAAATAGTACAATTTTTGAAATTAGCTTGCCAAATAACATTGCACCAAGTCTTACTGTTCAATGCAATTACAGCAATTTTTTACAAGCTGGTGCAAATTTGTGTTGTGAACTGTTTATAAAACAAGTTGTCCAAGATTAAACGCATTAGCTAAGATTATTTCAAAAAGGAAGCATATATTACCATTAAAAATGTGCTTTCTTCACAGTTTTAACAGTGGCTTGAATGAATAAATATGACTCATTCAATATAAACACGTTTGCAAGGGTTGTTTTCCAAAGACTTCCTACAGTTCTTAGTAACAACTATAAAAACATTGTTTAACCACAGTTGTTAGCATTTTGACGGCAAATACTACAACTTTTGTAGGTAACTTGCAAAATAACATTGCAGCAAGTCTTACTGTTCATTGCAATTACGGTAACTATTTACAAGCTGGTGCAATACTGTGTTTTAAATTGTTTATCAAAGCTGCTGTCATAGGCAAATGCATTATCTAAGTTAAATTCAACGATAAAGCATATATTACCATTAAACATGTGCTTTATTCACAGTTTTAACAGTGGCTTGAATGAATAAATATGACTCATTCATGATAAACACGTTTGCAAGGGTTGTTTTTCAAAGTCTTTCCACCTTTGTTAGTAGGTATTACAAAAATATTGTTCAACCACAGTTGTGTGCATTGTAACCTCAAAGAGTACAACTTTTTAGGCTAACTTGCCATATAACATTGCACCAAGTCTTACTGTTCTAAGCAGTTACTGCAACTATCTTCAAGCTGGTGCAAATTTGTGCTGTTAACTGTTTATTAAAACTGTTTTCATAGTGTAAACGCATTAGTTAAGTGTAATTCAAAGACAGAGCATAAATTAACATTAAACTTGTGTATTATTCACAGTTTCCACATTGTTTATAATGAATAAATATGTTTTATGCATCAAAAACATATTTATTCATCATAACCAAAGTTTGCAATTATTGTTCTGTCAAGTTCATTTACAATTCTTAGTAGCAGCTATAAAAGATTTTCTTAACCAAAGTTATTAGCACGTTAGGTTGTTGTTGAGCAGTGGCGGCAAGTCGCACTGTACACAGCTCGCGTTTTACCTTTCGAATTCTTGACAATTACAGGTTTATTCTTACTTATTTTTCGCTATTTTCGTTACTAATACATCGGTTACAGTGGACAATGTTTCGATTTCGTTTATTTTGGATTTTCGCTGCATTTATCGTGTGCTCGTTTTGCGGAAAGGATTTTAAGTCCTTAGGCCGTCACAGTTGGCGCTGCAAGAAAAGACGGTCTAACTCCAGTGCGACGGGTGAACAGCCCATTCCAACGCTACAGGATGAGTCAGACCAAGTCTGCAAACGGATTGTGGTGAAATGTAGCTGCGGAAAAGAGTGCAAGGGCGTAAAAGGACTGAAAATGCATCAACGACGCTGCCGTGTTATAGAGGATATGGACGAAGACCAACGGTCAGAATTTGAAATTCTCAATGATGACGTATGCAGCGAATCGACCAATGAGCAGGCGATCGAGGTTGACAAACTCGCAAACGTGCGTATAAAACCCGGAGTGAAGTTGCCGAGATCGACTGACGAATGGACCGCTGCAAACGATTACTTCAAAACTGTTTTTGGGAATTTCCAGATGCAACCAACATCAATAGACTTAACCATCGAATTTATGAACAATACTATTTATAATTACTTCGCAAATCTTTATGGCACTATTAACTCTACTAACCATACTAATGCTTTCTGCGGTAAGTATAAACACCTAACCCCTAAATCACTAAAGCACCAATTAAAACAGCTCAAAATGAACGATGCCCCTCTCCAGGAAATCAAGTACGTGTCTCAATTGCTGCGCTCAAAGCTCAAAAGCCAAGATTCTACTCATTCTTCTGCCACCGCAGTCAACCAAGATCGGTATGTATCCAAGAACTTATGGGGCTTTGTTAAAAATGTAATTGAAAAGGGTTCTGCCGTACTGCCTTCCTTCTCTCGTGATCATTGTACTCGATTCTTTATAACATTTTTTGCTGCAATCCTTCCCTACAAGAAATTTACCATACCACATTGGATCCCTTCATTTAACCAACCTTCTTTCTCTTTCGATCAATCTGCTCCTTCCTATGATAAAGTCACTCAAGTTGTTCGCAGAATCAAGTCCTCTGGTTCACCTTGTCCCTTGGATAAAATCTCCATCATCTGCTTCAAGAGATGCCCATATCTCAGAACATTTCTGACCGAGATTATCCGCATTGTTTGGGAATCGGGCCGGGTTCCATCAGAATGGAAGAAAGCTTGCACCGTTCTGGTGCACAAAAAGGGCACTAGCGATGATCCTGCTAACTTCAGACCTATCACTCTCGAATCTGTTCCTCTTAAAGTCTTCACTTCATGTCTTCGTGATTCTATCTTTTCCTTTCTTGCTAAAAACGAATTTATCGAAACAAAAATCCAAAAAGGGTTTACTCCGAAGATTTCAGGGGTTCTTGAGCACACCTCTATGATGGCATCCATTATCGACAAGGCACGCATCAAACAGCGCTCGGTTGTCATCACGCTTATTGACCTGAAAAATGCTTTCGGAGAAGTGCACCACAATCTCATCACAGAAGTTCTCAATCATCATCATGTACCACTCTCTATACAAACTTTAGTATCTAATCTTTATGAAAACTTTCAGACTTCCATCATTACTGATAACTTTACCTCCCCTGCTATTCCCGTCGGTAGAGGCGTCCTTCAAGGGGATTGCCTCAGCCCCCTACTTTTCAACATATGCTTTAATACATTTATTCAAGTCATTAAGCAAGATAAATACAAACAACTCGGTTTCTCTACACATGATTCTACTGATCGTCTCTTTAACCCTATTCATTGGTTCCAATTCGCAGATGACGCAGCGGTCGTTACAACTGACGAGCGCGAAAATCAACTCCTTTTAAACTGTTTTACTAAATGGTGCCAATGGGCAAACATGATTATTAGGGTTGATAAATGCGTCACCTTTGGAATAAAAAAATTCTCTTCCCGCTCTCTACAATTTCAACCAAAACTTTTCATCAACACCGAACTTTTGCCAGTAGTTAAAAATGGTGAATCCTTTAAATATCTCGGCCGCTTCTTCAATTTTGACATGGACAACCATCAACACAAAATCCACCTTGAATCATCTCTTCTCGACATGTTGAAACTAATCGATTCGTTACGCATCCTTCCCAAAAACAGAATTCTCCTCTATCAACGCTACGTTCTTTCTAAGCTGTCCTGGCATCTAACTGTTGCCAATCTTTCCAAGACATGGGTCATCGAGAATCTCGATAACGTTGTGGTAAGATTCGTGAGAAAATGGTTAGATCTTCCAATTAGCGCCACCCTCAGTGGTATTAGTCTTCCTCGAAACCAATTTGGTTTGAATCTCCTTCTTCCTTCTGTAAAATTCCTACAATGTCAAACTGTCCTGCGTACTGCCCTGAAATCTTCATCGAACGATGCAATAAAATCCCTGTGGAGAAGTACTAGTTTCGGTATGAACATACAATATGATACATACCGAAACACTAAGCAAGTTTTAAAGGCAGTGCGTCAGAACCATACCGACAAACTCCGATCTAACTTAACCTCTCAAGGCTTTCTCATTACTTTCCTCCTGAATCACTCTTTGAAAACTGTGAATTCTCTCTGGTCGTCTGCCCAAAGTAAACTACCGAAAAACATCTTTAACTTCACTGTCAGGTACCTTAATAACACACTTGCGACTCGGAAAAATCTCAAGCTGTGGAATCTCTCCCAAACGTCTGACTGTTCCTTTTGCTTCCAGCCAGAGTCTCTTCTCCACGTTGTTGCAGGTTGTAGATCTTATCTCAGCGAGGGCCGCTTCACATGGAGACATGACTCTGCACTAAACTTCTTGGCCTCAACATTTCAATATTTAAATCAATGTACTTTCTATGTTGACCTCCCACAATATCTTTCCCCTTTTCTCGTCACTGGTGACGACCTGCGTCCTGACATGCTCATCTCCACTCCTTCTAATACTCTCTATGTTCTAGAATTGAGCGTTGGCTTTGAGACAAACCTTGATAATAATGCTGATAGGAAATTTTCCAAATATCGCTACCTTCTGAATGACCTAACGTCGAAATACCGCCACGTTGAATTTGTAAACTTGTCAATAGGTTCCCTTGGAATCTTTGGACAATCTTGCGATTCGTTCATTCAGATGTGTAGCGATCTAACCATTGACAAGGCACACACTAACTACATCATTACTAAATTATCAACTATAATCATTCGTACAACTTACTACATATTCTGTATGCGTAATAAACCCTGGACTAACCCGGACCTTCTCTCCTACTAACAGTCTCCTTGCAACCATTAATGCTTCTCATTAAATTTCTTTTTTTTTTTTTTTTTTTTTTTTCTATTCGTCATCTTATTAGTATAATTATTCATTCATTTTTTTTATACTAGAAATACCTGTAATTAGGTCAGCCGAATACAAATTACCTATTACTAGAGAGATTTGTATTTGTATGTTTAGCTTATATATCAAAATGAAGTTTTAAAAAAAAAAAAAAAACTTTAGCACTTCAACTGCAAAGAGTACACTTTTCTAAGTTAACTTGCCATTAAACATTCACTTACTCTAACTGTGAAGTGCAGTTACAGCAACAAGCTACAAGCCGGTGAATATTTGTGTTGCAAACTGTTTAATTAAACTGTTTTCAAAGATTAAATGCATTATTTAAGGTAAATTCAATGACAAAGTATAGATTAACATTAACAATGTGCTTTGTTTTTTGATTTTGTATTGGTTTAATGAAGAAAAATGACATATGCATTAAGAACTCGTTTGCACGCATTGTTTGTTATAATCTTCTTGTAATTCGATGTAAAAACTGTAAACATTGATACAACACTGTTGTTAGCATTGTTATTGCAAAGAGTACAATTTTTGAAGTTAACTTGCCAAATAACATTGCACCAAGTCTTAATGTTAAATGCAATTACATTAAGTTTTACCAGCTAGTGCAAATTTGTGTTGCAAACTGTTTCTTAAAACTGTTTACAATGAGTTAATTCATTATTTAAGGTAAATTCAACGATAAAGCATTTATATTAACATTTAACTTGTGCTTTATTCAAAGTTTTAACAGTGACATGAGTAAATAAATATGACTTAAGCATTATAAACAGGTTTGCAGTGGTAATTTTCTTAAGTCCTACTACCGTTTTTAGTAAGTATTATAAAAACATTGTTCAACCACAGTTGTAAGCATTGCAACTGAAAAGATGACAACTTTTGAAGTTACACTGCCATATATTATTCATTTACTCTTACTGTTAAATGCAATTACAGCAACTAGCTACAAGCTGGTGCAAATTTGTGTTGCAAAATGTTTATCAAAGCTGCTGTCATAGGCAAATGCATTATCTAAGTTAAATTCAACGACAAAGCATATATTAACATTAAACTTGTGCTTTATTCACAGTTTTAACAGTGGCATGAATGAATAAATATGACTTATTCATTATGAGCACGTTTGCGTGGGTTGTTCTCTAAAGTCTTCCTACAGTTCTTAGTTATATCTACAAAAACATTGTTTAACCACAGTTGTTAGCATTGTAACTGTAAAGAGTAAAGTTTTTGATGTTAACTTGCCAAATAACATTGCACCAAGTCTTACTGTTCAATGCAAGTACAGCAACTATTTTCAAGCTGGTGCAAATTTGTGTTGTGAACTGTTTATTAAAACAGTTGTCATAGAGTAAATGCATTATCTAAGTTTAATTCACCGTCATAGCATATATCAACCTTGTGCGTTTTTCTCCGATCTAACAGTTGTTTTAATGAATACATTTGAATTATGTACCTATAACACATTTTCAAGCGTTGTGTTGAAAATTATTCCTGTATATCAGAGTTACAACTGCAAACATTACTTAAACACAGTTGTTAGCATTGTAACCTCAAAGAGTACAATTCTTCAAATTAAATTATCATAAAACATTGCACCAATTCTAAACTGTTAAATGAAATTTCAGGAACTAGTAACATGCTGGTGCAAAATTGCGTTGCACACTTTTTATCAAAACTGTTATCATAGAGTAAATGCATTATCTAAGTTTAATTCAATTCCAAAGTATAGATTGACATTAACTTAGTGCATTATTTTTTTAATTTTATAGTGGTTTTAATGAAAAAAATGACATATGCATTATAAACTCTTTTGCAAGCGTTGTTTATTAAAATCTTCTTGCAATTCTAAGTAACAACTGCAGACCATACTTAAAAACTGTTGTTAGCGTTGTAACTGCAAAGAGTACTACTTTTGAAGTTTACTTGCCATATAAAATTGCGCAAACTGTTACTGTTAAATGCTATTACATTAACTAGTTACAAGCTTTTGCAAATCGGTGTTGCAAACTGTTTATCAAAACTGTTGTCATAGAGTAAATGCATTATCTAATGTAAATTAAACGCCAAAGCATATACATTAACATTAAACTTGTGCTATTTTCTCCGATCTAACAGCAGTTTTAATAAATGAATATGAATTACGTACCTATCACACGTTTGCAAGTGTTGTTTTGAAAAGTCTTCTTGCAATTCTAAGTAACAACTGCAAAAATTACTTAAACACAGTTGTTAGAATTGTGACTGCAAAGAGTACAATTTTTCAAACTAAATTGTCATATAACATGATACTTAGTGTTACTGTTAGATGCAATTAGAGCAAATATTAACAAACTTGTGCAAAACTTCATGGCAAGCTGTTTATTAACACTATTGTCATCCGGTAAATGCATTCTCCAAGTTTAATTCAACGACAACGCATATATTAACATTGAACTTAGGAATTACTTAAAGTATTAGCAGTGGTTTTAATGAATAAATGTGAATAAGGCATTAAAACACGTTTGCTGGGGTGATTTTAAAAAGTATTCTAGCAATTCTAATTGATGACTGTAAACACTACTTAAACACAGATTTTAGCTTTGTAACTGAAAAGAGTACGCCTTTTGAAGATAGCTTGCAATATAAAATTGCACCAAGTCTTATGTTAAATGCAATTGCAGCAGCAAGTTGCAAACTTGTGCGAGTCTAACTTATGCTTTTGTGTTGAATTAAACTTAGATAATGTATTTACTCTATGACAACAGTGTGAATAAAGAGTTTGCAACGCAGTGTAACTAGCTAGATTTGCAAAAGTTTGTAACTAGTTGCTGCAATTGCATTTAACAGTAAAAGTTATTGCAATGTTATATTGTAAATTTACTTCCAAAGTTGTACTCTTTGCAGTTACAATGCTAACAACTACTATATTTAAGTAATTTTTGAAGTTGTTAATTAGAATTGCATATTTATTGTGCACTATCTATGTTACTTTCAAAGGTAGAGTTAAGGTTTCAATTGCACTTGGTACAAATTAAGTGTTGAAGCACTAGTTGGAAGTAATCATTGTGATGCTCACATTAGATGCACCTATATAAGGCTAGATTTGTAACGTCTTTATGCTCCTCAAGGTAACAACTGCAAAGTTGATGAAGAAACAGCTATTACAATTGCAGGAAGGACCCTTTACAAACTGCAAGCTACACTATTTACAAGAAATTGCAGATTCGCTCAAGCTGTTAAATGCAATTACTTTGAAACTTACTAACGGATACAATTTTCGACCAAAACATTGATCCCATTTTTCAATTATTCAAAATAAAGAGATAGTATGTACATAATCTTATTTGAAATGAGCCACAAAGTGTTTTTTTGCATTGCACTAAGTAAATATTGAGCGTTGAAGTATTAGTTGGAAGGGACTTTTGTGATGCTTGCATTAAATGCACCTTTAAAAGGCTAAATTTTTTAGCGTCCTGATGCAGTTCAAGGACAAAACTGCAAATTTTATTAAGAAACAATTTATAACACCGCAAATAGAAACAGTTCACCTTTTAGACCCGTTTTTCTAAGAAAACATAGTCTGCACTATTACTGTTAAGTACAATTACTTATAAATTTCAGAACTAAAACCATTTCTACTTCAAGATTGTACTCCAACCTCAAATATGCACTATTTGTAAAGAATAAGTTTACGATTTATGCTATATTGAACCGCATATAAATTACTTGCAATAAAATATTCAGATAAATCTAAGTTGTCGCACAAGTTTTGAATGATTAATGTGATATCTGCCTCAACACAAACCATTATTGAGTTAGTTTCATAATGTTTAATTGCAGTGTTAAAATTGTGGATTCACCAAAGATTTCAAGATCAAGCAATGACCTATGAATAAATGTAACTTTGATACAAAATGAATAAATGAATAAAGCATATATACTAAGGATGATGAATTCAAACTCCGTCATTAGAATAATTTGATCTTGGATAGAAAACCAACAATGCAATGAAGTATTTTGTTATAATGTTGCGCTGAATATAAGGGAATATAAGGTAATGTTAAATATTTGATGTTAGTTAAACTAGTATTATTGAGGAAAACTAGCTCTCTGAAATCAACTGGCTTTTCTATTTTAAGTTTATTTTTTGTCTAAGGGAAATTAACAGTGGCAAGGTGGAATATTTCATACATATATGCCTAAGTAGAAGTGGAATTAGTTGTAATTGCTAATTCATTGCATTAAAAATAAGTAAATGGCTCCTACAGTTGCGTGCATATTTTGTTAGGACTCTGCAGTATCATCTGAGCATTTGTTCGTAGATTATTAATTACAACGTTTCCTTTCATAATGTATTTATAACGCTTCGTAATAGATTTGCAAATCAAACTGATTCGAGTAGCTCCTAACATGTAATGATCGCTAATGAAGACCTTTGCAATGATAACCTATGGACTGTGTTGTTTTAAACAATATCACTATATTTCCTACAAGCAGTGTCGAAATTCTTGCTGAACGTAATCATTGTTGTAAAGTAGAATGCGAACTGGGAAGGATTTGTTGCCTGTATATAAAGCAAACATAAAGACAAGCTATGTTGTGAATACCTTGGTTTGTATGCTATTTGGCTCAATTTCTGTGTGAAACTTTGAGTGCAAATTGAGAGCAAAACCAAACTGAGACATTTGAATTGTAACAAAATCAGTTGGGCTTGCAAATCGAAAAGTTACAAAGCATCAGAGTAACTCCTCTTTATTAATAGAATTAAGAAAAACTTGATGCAATATCAATTTTACGATTATACAAAATATGATCAATTCAAACCCCGTCATTAGAATAATTTGATATTGGATAGAAAACCAACAAAGCAATATAGTATTTCGTTGTAATGTTACGCTGAATATAATGTAATGTTATAGATTTTACTTTTTTATCGCATAGCTAGTATCAAAATTAAGGTTATACCACATATTATTAATGTAACCTGTGTCATTAGAATGAATTTTCTTGAATTGAAAATATACCATGCAATAAAATGTTTTATTCTAATTTTATAGACTTGATGATATTGAAACTAGCATTATCGAAAGAAACTAGCTTTCTCAAATCAACTTGCTTTTGTATGTTAATGCGGAGTTACACCAAATGTTTGCAAATGAAACTGTTACATAAGAATAAATACATCTTGGATAGAAAATCAATGAAAATAGAAAGTATTTCATTGTAATGATTTAAATTTGATGATATGTAGACTAATTTTACCGAAATGGACTAGCTTTCTCAAGTTTACTTAATTTTGTATGCTAAGCTTTTTAGATATCAAAAGTAAATTAACATGGGAGAGGTAACATTTATGTAACCTTTATGTCTTAATTGTAAGTGGAACGTGATTTAATTTTACACGTATAATGTTACAAAGCATAGAAGATCTTCCTACAGCTGAATGCCAACCATGGAAAGATTTTTGCAGTCTTATCTTTGCATTGCTTTACAGACTATGAACTAAAAATTTTACTTTTGGAATGATATTTTAATGTATCTGAATAGATTTGCAATTCAAACTGATTCTGGTAGCTGCTACCGTGAAATTATTTGATTTTAAGGACTTTCCAATATTTACCTGCGGACTATTTTTCACAAGTTATGTCAAATATCTAGTTCCATTGCAGTCATAATTGAAAAAGAGAACTTGAGTTAGGCTAGGTCAGGTGGCCTTAACACCACTTAAGATTTGGAAAATAGGATCCTACTTAAAACTCTGTTTGTATGCTCAGTTTTTCCATTTTTGCAAGAAATTGTGCATGAAAAAAAGACCTATTTACTTAACAGAGATATTTGCATTGCGACTAGAATCAATTTGGTTTGCAACTAAATTAAGGTATAGAAATAGGTAATGCTTAAGGAATAAAGAATGAATTGAATCGAAATAATATAAATTAGATGCTTATTAGACTTGTTTCATGCTGCAAACTAGCCGGGTTGATTGATCATGTGCTTCAATTTCAAGAGTGTTGCTCATCTTAAGGACTTTTGCATAAAAAAGCTACAATTTTCATATCACAAATTTTAGCATTGCAATTGAAATCAGTCTATTCATTAGTTTTATCAAATAACGACAAGTGAAGGATCTAACTCAAAGACTTAAACAAAGAAATTTTTGCATATTACATACATATCATTTTGGCTTAAGAATACTTTACTAAATGCATATTCAATTATTCCAGTAAGAAGAAAGATTCACTAAAAGATTATAGATTTTTGTTGGCTTTCACAGATGTTTTATGTAACAGACTCGCTTAAAAGATGTAGCTCACCTTGTTTTCCAATGAAATTTAAAGATTTATACATTGGTACCAGGAACTCCGCATTATAACAGCAATACAGATAACACCCAAAGAATGTTTCATAAAGCAATGGTGCACATAATGATTAACACAACTTTTGATAATATCTCCCCTAATGCATTCTTGGTATCAAATTAATGTGAAAACTTTGAAATTGGTATTCCGATCAGGGATCGCAATCAAATCAGAAATTGTAGGAAATGGACATAAAAATAAATGACTCACTCGATTCTCAAAGTAATCAATGGATTAATTTAAAAATATATGTTGGTAAATAGATTGATAGCCAAAGCTAGATGGATAAACTTATGGATGGAAAGAATAATGGATTGATCAACAGCAATATAGATCGATAGATTGACAGCAACAGCTATTGATCGGTACATGGATCAATAGATGGATCCGTAAAGATGGATCGAAAGATCGATGGATCGATCGATGGAGAGAAAGATGGATTGATCGATAGATTGATAGATAGATCGACGGATTGATAGATGGGTAGATAGATAGATCGATCGATGGATAGATAGATGGATAGATCAAAGGATATACCGATAGATCGATCGATAGATCGACGGATTGATAGATGGCTAGATAGATAGATCGATCGATGGATAGATAGATGGATAGATCGATGGATGCATAGATAGATAGATAGATAGATAGATATATAGATAGCTAGATAGCTAGATAGCTAGATGGATAGATCGATCGATGGATAGATAGATAGATAGATAGCTAGATAGATAGATCGATCGATGGATAGATAGATAGATAGATAGATAGATAGATAGATAGATAGATAGATAGATAGATAGATAGCTAGATAGATAGCTAGATAGATAGCTAGATAGATAAATAGATAGTTAGATAGATCAATGGATAGATAGAAAGATGGATTTATAGTTTGAGTAATAGATGGCAAGATGGGTGGATAGATCGATCGCTTGATGGATAGATGGATTGGCATAGATCACTAGGCATATATAGATA
>OZ032119.1:600000-895000 GCA_964026355.1 Pseudorhiza aurosa | reverse complement strand
CAAACACAAAGTCGAAAATATGAACGCGAAATCACAAGCAAAAGGAGCAAAGTCTGCGCCTTTCTGAGTACCGCATTCTCTCTAATGAGCGCTCCCTCTCCAATGAGCACCCCTCTCCAATGAACACTCCCCCCCCCAAATACTTTGCCAGCCATTTCAGTCTTGCTCTCTTAATCTGGCAGCTGGCAGCTGGCAGCAGTGATGGTTACAAATTCCTTGCTCTAAACAGGGTAATCCATGCGAAATGCTGCAAAGGTACTGAATTCTCACTTCCTAAACCACACAAAAATCCATTCGAAGATATTGATGAATTAGATATTCAAGATGCCACTCCAGCAATTATTAAAGTCGATGAGGATTTAGACTCGGAAGACATTGATACAATAGAAGCATTTTGCCTATACACTTATAGAACAATGAAATAACAGCTTTAAAGATTATAGCCATTTGCAATTCAAAACATTGTCATTTATTTGAGGATTTCTATTCTTTTAATGATCGTCCCCATCCAATGAGAGCCTCTCTCTAATGCCCGCCCCCTCTCTGGGGTTAAAAAATTTTATGAGTGCCCCCCGCGCTCATTATAGAGAATACGGTGTATCTCATTCAGAAGTAGACTGTAAAGTCAGTATCGTAGCAGTCACTGTTATAAGGCAGTCCCTATTCAGACAACAGCCATTTTGAAAGTCGCCAACTTGATTACGTCGCCCTTGTGAAGTCGTCTTAATTACAGTCACTGCCTTGAGAGTCGCTATAGAAAGCCCGAGCCCATCAAAAGCCATTCTATTTCCGTCTGAAAGGATAGTTAATTATCACATGTTGTGCTTCTCTACATATCTCTTTGACAAGTTTTCAGCACAAGCAAATTCCATTGCTCCAGCAGTTCCATCAACATGTTTGAGACAATCCAGTTATGCTTCTTTTTCCATTCGGCACCTTTGTGCTCCGAAGTTTTACATTTAAAACCAAAATTTGAAAGGACTTCATAGTTAATTTGCAAGCCAGTCAGTAAGCCTATGGTACATCCAATGCCATCAGGTGATGTATACCCACACTTTTGTCACGAGCCATCAAAGGAAACACCAGCAAGTAAGATCCGTTCAGAATTTGGTTGCACGTCAATTTCTGCATAATCCTTTCCGATCTGATCAATAAATTTCTTTAAAATATCTTCAAAAGTCATCATAGGGGCATTTTTAATTTTTTCTGGAAAGATGCATACGATTTTTTACTTAGTTGACAAGGCAAGTTCATTACACTTGCTCAATTTCGCATTGCAGAGTAGCCACATCCGATCCTCTAAGAGCTAATGTTGCCCTAGTGTTAATGTGAAATGGTACATTCAAAGATTTGGATGCACCAAGACACTCCGACGAATAAAATTCCTTCTCAAAAGTGTGAAAATTGTGACAGGAAACGTTGGCTCTCTCGGAGAACCCCTACTTGCATTCTGGAGAAGCTAGCAACAATACCTCAAGCATGTTGAATCTTAGGGAAAGCATACTGCTAAGCATATCAGCAGTAACATTCTTCTGCATGATAAGATAATAATCCTCTAGCGTGTCATTTTCTGTCTTATTTGGATCTGCAGAAAAAATCTGAAGCTTTCCTGCACTGGCCGAGTAGCCCAAATCTGCCTCCGTTCTTGTTGACATCTGGCTGAATCTTTTCGTTCCAGACCATTTCCTGCTGCAAATGACCCAGCAGATAGATACTTCTACCCTCACAATCCTCCTCTTCTTCCTATAAATCCTCTTTTCGTCCTCAATTTCGTTTTCCCATGATTTCCTAAATTCGTTGCTTTATTTCAAGTAAGATTTGATATCTAGAATAATATGCGTAAGCTAGACACCATTATATGCGGCCACGTGACCATAATAAACCAATCAATAATGCTATAATGCTAGTGTCTGAGATTGACCAATCACAAGCCTCATTTGAAGCCCCGTTCTCATCGGATAATTTCTTTTGCTTTTCAATCATCAGATTAATTGTTTCAAGAAGTTATCACAGGCAGGCCAAATCAACAAACGAATACTATATGAAGTACAAGCAAGTAACAAGCTTTCAATCTATAAATTGTTCTCCTGTTTGTTGGAATCAAATAGGCCCTAAAACGTAGTACTAACTCGGGGCGAATACTATGAGGAAAATCAGCTAACATTACTATAGCATGGATGGAGACCATTTGTATCAAGTCAAAAATGAATTTTTCGGCTCAATGTTCTCAAAACATTCCAACAACCATGATTTAGAATGATGAAAGATTAACACATAACCAAAAAGCCACGAGCAAAATTCTGGATAAAAAAGTTTCAGTTTGACAAGTAACCCTTATTAGTGAGTAGTTATATTGAGGAAAGACCATGGTGGCCTGTAGACAAACCCCAACAAAGGAAGAAAGAAGAGAGTGAAAGAATAAGAGAAAAGAGAGATCTAGATTTGAAAGATGGCAAGTTGTAAGATTTCGGACAGCAAGAAGAAGGCAGGACATTACATATATTACATATATTGCATGTTCTTCGGATGAATGATAATTTGTGAGATAGAGTTCGTGAAGTAGGCAGCGAAACTTGGAAAGGGTGTGAATGCGTTGAGCTTCTGGTGGTCCTGACACGCCTCAGAAGAACTGAAATAATGTCCCTGATTTCCTGAGAACAATGCCCTTAAAAGTATCTGCAAAAGACTGAAAACTCTCCACCCTACCTCGATGAAGAAAATAGCTTTTCGTCGTTGCTTTTCTATTAAATTTTTTCGTGTAAATTTTATTCACGAGAAATGTACAAATATTCTCTAGAGGACAAAGGACTTAATTTCTTGATAATTGAACCATTCACTAAAAGCAATTAATGAAACCTGCTTCGCGTTGCTAAAAAGTTGGATACATAGAATTTGCGTTGGCAGTTTGATTTAATCTTTTAGTATTCGGGACAAGAGTGATGATTGTTTCGCGGACAGACTTTCAAATGCCCTTTACTAGCGAAGCTAATAGAAAAATTTCTTTGTGAGTTATGTTGAGGAGAGGCTATGGTAGCCTTAACAAATCCCCCAAAAAAAGAAATAAGGAAGAAGGCAAATGGCTATGAGGAGAGGAAGACCAGATCAATTATGATCCTCTAGGGCAATAATTGCATTATGCATGTTAGATTAAACGATGATATAAATATGAACATTAAATCGGGTGGAATTTGTGGTATTTGCACCTATTTCAAAAAATTAACAGACCTTCTTAATGGTATTTACGTCTGCGCGCTTTGTTTTTCAATTATCTCTTGTAATGCTACAAAACAAACAGATAGTTTACTTAGTACAGTTGTTACTATTATAATTGGAATCAGCTAATTTCTCAAAAGATAATTCTTCACAAAGCAGAGCGCCAACTTGCTCCCTTAAATGGGATTACATATAAAATCATACAGCTTCAATGAAGAGCTGTGTTGGAAACTGTAAATTAACACTATTGTATAACAATAATTGCAGTATGCTTGATAATTGAAACGCTCAAAACTGACAATAAGTCTATAATCAAGAGAACTGCCGTCGCAAGGAGGAAGTCCGAGGACGTGCAATTCGTACTGGTCTAAATGATCCTTTCCATACCAAGATCCAGGATTCTGATTTTCAATGGTCCTCTTAGTGTTAAAATAGTCTATATTGGTTAGACTGTCGCATTTGATTTGCAGAAACCATCGAAAAAGCTAAGATGTGGCTTCTGAGAAAAATTTTCCCAATACCATGCATCAACCCTGAGGAATATTTGGATGCGTATGACAAACCAAGTTGGAATATCCAAAATATACAAATTGATGTAGGATGAAGATTGCTTGAGATCAAAAACAAATTTCTTCAAGTATTTGATGCAAAGTTTGATGCGTTCGACCCTCTCTTCCAACATTTCCTCCAACATTGGTTCTTTGCATGCATGATTCAATTTTGGATGCTTCTGACCGGGGCCTCAGTGATTTTTCTTGCTCAGCTATGGCAGTAGCTTGTAACTGACTTTAGATAATCAAGACCTGCTTGCAAACACGACCTCATTACCAATAATGATAAAGCTTCTATTTTGTACCATATTGCAGACATTCTCATTTCTGCAAGTACTCCACATCCTCTCCAATTTCTGAGGGAGGCTGCATTCACCCTACATTCTTCCATATGATTCTCAGGCCTTAGCTCCAACATTTGCATACATGCATTGATAATTTGGGACGGCAACAGCGAGAAGAAATACGGAATAAGTGTTTGTAACTCCAATATTTGGAAGAAGATCCTGGTGGTGGCTGCATCACAATGTACTTGTCATTTATTGCATCCAGACAGTTTGGATACGTGAATACTTCTTCAAAATTGCTTGTTACGAATTTCCATTTTTCAGGATTTTGGGGTGCTCTGAGGTATAGGGCAACGATTTACTTTACGGTGGCGTGGCAAACGCTGTTGATTATGTATAGGATTGCAGTTTTGATATTCGAAATTGGCATTTTTTCTTTTTTTTCAAATTTCCAAGACTTCGAAGAATAAGTGTATAAAACTACAGTACCGTATAAGTATTAGATTGATTTAGGCTGAGGTCTCTATTTAGACAAGGTAATCAAGAGAGTCAAGTCCAAGTGGTTGATCAGTTTGTCTACCTTGGATCGCTCCTGACAGATAATACTAGTGCGGCAGAAGTTAAACCTCAGACGGGCCTTGGCTACGGAGCACTCAACGGCCTCTGGAAGAAATAGAAGAGCAGAGATATTTCAATGAAGACCAGGCTCAGCGTTCTGCAAACACATGTCTTCAGCATTATGCTTCACGACGTGGAAATGTGGACTCTCTGAAAGGAAAAATTGTGCAGGCTTGATGCGTTCGAGATGGGCAATTTTCGTCGTCTACTTGACATTCGCTGGCTCCATTGAGTGAAAAATAAAGAGGTTCTGCCAATGAAACAACTCAAGCGCCGCCTGCAGCAAAAAATATTCCAACGGAAGATGGGGCTCTTCGGTTACATGTGCAGCATTAAGAATGACGTGCTGATAAAAACCGTCATGCTTGGTACAAGTGAATGGTGCACTATCAAATGGGAATGGCCGAAGCGTCACAATGCCTAGATAACTTTGTCGGCTGGATGGACATGTAAATCGCACAACTGGTACGACTGGCAGAAGGCCGAAAGGGCATGGCGAGACGTGACGAGACGTGACGAGATGCACTTTCGGCACAAACAAGCCAGTCCTGGCTCATAGAGATTAATTCAGTCAGTTCCTTGTATGAAAATTAAAAGCAGAATTTTGTAAAAACATTGACAAAAATGTAGATGAACCGAAACAATTGAACGGAATATGTTATTGACAGGCAATTGAGCAGTGTCAATTGGTCACAAGGAATCTCAATGTTAACGTTCAAGACTGACGTCTCGACATTGATCGAATCACTTTATGGCTACAGCTACTTTCCATTTAAACATGCTGCTTTCTAAATCAACCATCATTTGCTCACGATGGTATTTTAGGTGCCTTTTTAATCGATGCAACATGCCCCTCACATCATGTCCGATGAATGAAATTTCATCATGTTGGATGAAATTTTGGATGGAATGTGGATTGCATTTGTCCACCCCCTCACATGGAAAGTCTATATTTTATTGGGTGGAAATGCTGGATGAAATGCTGGATGTGAGTAACTAAATCTTAAAGTCTAAGACCCCTGCATTTCAACCCGAAAATTGTTTTTTATTGATTTGACACTATTTTACTTGTATGGGTCGGTTAAGTCCTTTGAAGAAAGAAAAATTCGAAAAAATAACAATTTGTTGCATATGCAATGGATTTATTTCCTTTGCAGCATCCCTAGCAACCACTCCCATTCTATTCAACTAGAGTTCAACCCATACCCCCTTAAAACTACTCCCCAAAAACTACTCCCAGCTTTATTTTGAGCAGCCTCACTTTCACATGCAATTTATCTATAGGAGGCCTTATTTAATATGGCTTTACTTCTTGTCAAAAATGGAGGTCAATCAAACCCCTGAATTATCGACACACAGAATTATCGATCTGTTAAAAAAACAGGGAGGCGATTTCATTGTATCCAGAGGATAGAGCAACTATGCAAGAAAGAAGACATTTGGAAATTTACTGCAGCTACTGAAGCACTTAGGCCCGAATGGTCCTGCTCTTGCTCTATTCAAACAGATGGCTCCTGATGATAAGGTATCTGTGTAGGCCATAGTACTTGAACAAAAATGTGGTCCGTAAGGAAACCCCATCTTAACAGGAGGGCACTGGTATTCGATTCATTGATCTATTTACTGATTGATTTATCTTGATATTCAATGAGCTGAACTGAACTTATACTCAGCTGTTGAAAATGTCGACGAAGGATCTAACCTTATAGTTTAAACGTTTGAGCATTAGTTAGATCTGCAAGAAAGGTTAAGTACAGCCCTAAAGAGAGTAAAATATGGCAAGAAGTTAGGTGGAAAAGGCAAGCTCACAAACATAATGATTGACAGAATACAGAATTATTTTGATGTCGCTGTGAGGACCAATTTAAGGAATCTGCAAGGAATGAAAACTACAATTTTTGGCGCTTTGTTTCTTTAAAGGACAAAGAATACAGTACCTTTTGTCCCGATTATACTGAAATTTTGTGTAAGTCCAAGCCAGATAGGGGATATTGAACTACAAGTTATATAATGCTGAACCTCAATTACTTCTGACTGTCACTAAGGAAATCAAGTAAGTTTTTACCATGTCAAGTGATGATAAGGTTTCATGCAGATGCTTCCCTGACGGATCACAGAATTAAAGCAAAGCATTTGATATGATGACTTGGGAAAGATGCTTAAGAGCTGAATATTTTTTGTGGGGAGCTTTTTGAGTTTGGGTGTATGAAGCAGTTGCTAACTGTTGTGCGTGCGTAAAGTTTGTCTATTGTTTGGTGTCCACTTGGAAGTTGGCTATTGTGTCAGATGGTTTTTGTAATTAGGAATTGTTGTTTCGTGCTGTCGTCTGTGTATGGAGAGTTGGTGTTTGGTGCCCACTTGGGAGTTGGGTGTTGTGTTAGACAGAAGACATAACGAGAGTTTGGTGCATGTGGGGGCAGTTGTTTTCGTAAGTTAGAAGATAGGAAAACAGTTGTAAGTCTTGGTTTCATCAACTACTACACTAACTTTAATCTTGGTACAACTGCAGCAATGAGTGTTTATACAAAATATGGCTTGACTGCTGGAAAATTTGCAAGAGAAAGCATAAAGTGTGAAGGAGTCCCAGTCAGCCTTGTTATAGTGAAAGACTCTTTGCGGAGAAAAGGGCTTGTCCAGGTGAGGGAGGAAGTCATGCCGTAAGGTTTTGAGATAGTGGTCAGAGTTGCCAAAAGGAGAGCTAATGGTGGGAGGAGGGTAAATGCTAGGATTATACGTGAGGAAAAGATTGAGGGTAAAATATGTTTTTGAAGAAGCATGTGCACATGTAATTTCACATTTCACTTCAGAGTACAGGTAAAATTCTCGTTTTTGCTTGCCATGCAAGATTGGAAATTTTTCCTTAGTCTACCTGTTTGGCTATACTTAGACATTGTTTGTTTCTGTTACTTATACCACCATGCCAAGCATCTGTGCCTTGATAAAGAGTGACCTGACAAGACACAAATTCCAAACATAAAATTGCTAGTGGTGACAACCATCAAGCTGAACGAAATGGAAATGACAAGGAAATCAGCAATGCCTTATTCGTAAGCCTTGTAAACCAAAACTGCAAGGACCTGTCTGAAGATTTTTGTTTCCCCTTAGATATTTGTTGGAACTTTGCAAGTTTTGAATGTTTAATGCCAGAAGGGGAAGAATACATCAGAGATGAAAAATAGCCAAGTTTTTAGTGAAGTAGAATTGCTGTACCGAGTGGCTTGAGCACCAATTCAATTTTCATGAATTTTTATCTGAAAGTAGTAACAAAATAGCAAAAAAATAGAGGCTGTGAAATTTTTTCGAGACATGATTAGTGATTTCAAGTCTTTCCTACAAGCTCTGATACCAGGGGTCCAATCCACTTAAGTTTGAATTCCGTTGCTTGTAGTCCGTACAGTAGTCTTATGCCTCACTAAACATTTATCTTTTGGCGGGAGCACCAGTCGTATTTAAAAATCATTCAATTGGCCAATCAGCTTCAGAAATTTTTAGCATTGATCTTTTGGCGGGAGCACAATTCAATTTTGAAACTTATTAGTACGCCAATCAAGTCCTACTTTTACTCAAACTTGGCGGGAGCACCAGTCCAGTTTGAAATGTTTCACGTTTTTCAATCATATATTTTGTGGGCAAAAAATGCTGTGGAGTCTATCTAACAAGCGGAAAACAGAGTGATCATTTGTGAAAAGGCATTCCTTGGACGATGATTTTTGCGGGTAGTATACCTCATACGAGCTGCGAGTAGGAAACGTGGCCTAAGCCTTTAGCTCAAGGATACTCATGAGGGAGGCATACTTCTCCCCTGTGATTTTCCTGCTCTGCAGTTTCGTAGAAGCCAGAGATCCAGGACTAAGTATTGTTATGCATTTAGGTAAGCAAAGCATAACCTCGCGGGTAGCAAATTTCGGAGCTGATCTATTGATTGCTTTATTTAGATGTTGGGCTGATATTTTCAAGATTTTCTTGCCAACAGGTCCCAGTTTACAGCAGGGTAGATAAACAATTGCGTGAATGTTTAATGTTATTGGAGGGTTTCAAAATCAACAATATTCCCACTCATACGTTGGAAATTCTCCTCATTTTCATGAAAATGGTTTGAAGAATTGTCAATGAATCTAACATTAAATTGTTTCATTTTGTCTCAAGGTCCTGATGTCAGTCTAATCAGGGTTACTGTGAAGTGCCCAATCCCTCAGGGGTAAACATAACTAACTTTTGGAGGTGAGTACCACATTATTTCAAAATTTCCCCTTTCCTGAAATCTTTGCAATTATTTCTCATTTGATGTAATTTGCTGGTTAGTAACAAAAAGATCTGAACAAATATTTTATATCATGTTTGCAATGGTGTCAACAGTCCTTTGCTAACACCAACAGACCGATGATGTACTTTAATCACATCTCTCTACCTAATTTTATAGTCAGTTGTTTGCAAAGTAACATTTTGTTCATTTGTGCTAAATTACTCAGGGGTGACCCTTGTAATTCAGCTTGAGCTGAAGGGCGCCCCGCCTTAATTGAATCAAATAGCATCAAACGAAACTTTTGACCCTTGTACATCTCTGAGATAAGGACCAAGTTCTTAATATTGGGGCTGTATAGCAAGAAGATATTTTCTGAGAAAATAAATATTTTCTATTAAAAAAGTTCATTGACAGGCATAGCATTTTTCTCTAATGAGGGGTTCTGGCCCCCTCTCCTCCCTCTGGCATCACCTATGCAATTAGTCAAAATTTGCAATAGCATTTTCATGCTTAGAATTCAAATACTATGGTCACTTGCAACATGGCAATATATTATTTAGTCAAGGAAGGGTGTCCAGGGAAGAATTTTGCAATCTGGTCTTTTTAAACCATAACAATGTCTTATTTTCTACATTTTCATTGTCATCCTTCAGGAAACTAATTTTGAAGGGGCCCTGAAACTAATAGGCTCTTCATGTTTTATTAGCATTTAATGTACATCTCACATCATTATTCTATAATGGTCTACTGCTGAACTCTCTATTTTATCTTAACAATAAATCATTCTAAGTTTATTATAGGATAACAAGACCCGTAAAACTCTAGAGCACGAACCAAAACCCAGATCACTGTGGTTTTAAATTTTCACTCCTATTGCTTTGAGAGCCAGTTTGGCGCCAGACGGCTGTCGGTAGTTGCAGCCCCCCATAGGTGAATGTAGTCAAATCTATTACCAATCTTTACCAAACGCAAGCTTCTGTAAATCAAACTCTATCCCTCCCGCTGGGCAACTTAACTGCTGGGCAACTTAACCGCTGGGCAACTTAACCGCTGGGCAACTTAACCGCTGGGCAACTTAACCGCTGGGCAACTTAACCGCTGGGCAACTTAATTAGGGAAGTCCTGGCAACACCCTTGTTAAGCACCAACCTAAATTTTTCCTGGATCCACATCTGGAGTACAGGAATTATTTGAGATTTTGTTGGAAAATATTAAATCACTGTCAGACCAAGTGCATACAGATCAACCTAGCAAAATAGTTACCATAGTCACAACTCAACTCCAGTGCTACATTTCAAATAGTAACTGGTTTACAAATATGATATTTTGCGATGGAGCATGATGCTATGCCAATTAAGAGCTGCATGGTAGTTTTGATCAAAAGCAAAATGATTGAAGTGAGTTAAGAGCATTCACATATTTGATATTTTAAATAGTGTTATACATTTTGAAAATGCTAGATTCATGAGCAGCCTACGTGGCATTGTGGTGTAGTTATTGTGTTGGGCCCTTCTGTTATGTCTCAAAGACAGGAGCTAAACTAACGACAACAGAGTTAAGAAAAAGTTTATCTTCAATAATTATAATTCATTACATGAAAAGAGAAATAAAAATAAGGAGAAGGGTGATAATGTAATATGTATAGGTAATGTTGGTAATACCATCATGATTTGACACATTTCAGCCTCCTCTCTCTGCTATATGCAAGGCAAGAAGTACTTTTGGTAAAACTTTTCAAATTTCTTAGTTACTGAAAACGGACACTCCTTATCAAAACCAACATGAACACAGTCAGTTCTTAGTACACACAAACTACGAAACAAGGCCATGTCATACCAGCTAAACCCATTGAAACCTGAACTTAAGCATAATATGTAATAGCTAGTGATTCCTTTTCAAAAATATTTCAACATTCACTGTTCCTGCCAGTACCATACATTTCATCATCTAAAAATTCATTTGGGTTTCTATTCACTTGGCAAAGGGGCACTAGACTGCATGAAGCATTTCCTTTTAAATTGGGATGATAAAAATTAGGTTTTATCCCACCCTTTGTGATACCAAATAACAATGTTGTTTCCAACACAGGGTACTTTGGCTGCTCTTAAGTGTTTGAAACACCCCATTTCCTTAACTGACAAGTATATGCTTTCTCATAAGGATCAACTTTGAAACTGTCCAGATAGCAACCAGCAAGCTCAAATATAGCTGCCTTGACATGCATGCAATATCCACTTAGGCCTGCAGGGAACAAACAGGAACCTTTCTCTACAGAACTGTCCTATCAAATTTTCACCAATATCATACTAGGAAGGCCTCTAGAATTGCTATCTTTCTGATCTGTTAATACACTCTGCAATATGGTTTGAAATCTGCAGATGCAAAATCTTAGAGCAGCATTCCTATCCTGATCAAATAAGCAGTTCCTATCAACACATTCCACCATCAAGTTAAATTGTGTATGTTTTCCATCAACTATCAGCCATAAAACCAGCCTGGTGAACATTGGTAGGTACTTACCATTACTACCTCATTGAAATCCACCCGTCTCATTCTCTTCCCTATCGACTTCCATAGTTTCTTAATTTTCCACATCATCTAACAGAAAATTTTTTAGCGAACAATTTCCCGAAAGATCCTAGTCTCGAGCGTCAATTCTCTCTTCCTTTTCATTAATAACTTAGCTACTAGCGTCTCCATTTTGAATCGAAATGTCCATACGGGCCACTATTTGAAAGCACGCATTCAGCCTCGTTGAAAATCGGGAAAGGTGTAGTACAGACTATGGTTTACGTCGAATGAAAGTTTAGTTTATCTTATTTGCATGCCCCTCTGCACTCCCAAGGAGCGAGCTGCGAGCACAGCAAAAGCGAGAGACAGGACTAGCAGTAAATGGTAAATGTGAGCAAATTAATATTAAAAGATAAAAATGAACATTTATATATATATCACATAGAGGGTGCTGTCTTCACCACCATATGGTGCTCTATGTACAAAGTACAGAGCGTTGATAGCAGAATGTATATTTATATATGTATATTTTTATATTTTTATACCGAGAGAGAGATGCTAGAGAGGGAGAGAGATGCTAGAGAGAGAGGAGGCTATAGAGAGACAAATGCTAGAGAGAGAGATGTTAGAGAGAGACATGGTAGAGAGAGAGATGTTAGAGAGAGACATGGTAGAGAGAGAGAGAGACATGGTAGAAAGAGAGAGAGACATGGTAGAAAGAGAGAGAGACATGGTAGAAAGAGAGAGAGACATGGTAGAAAGAGAGAGAGACATGGTAGAAAGAGAGAGAGACATGGTAGAAAGAGAGAGAGACATGGTAGAAAGAGAGAGAGACATGGTAGAAGAGAGAGAGAGAGAGAGAGAGAGAGAGAGAGAGAGAGAGAGAGAGAGAGAGAGGACTGGAAAAATGGCGAACTGAAATGAAAGTATTTAGAAATTCATTCAGTTGCCGACCCTTGACTTAATCAATAAAGCGTAGGAAAGTATTTCCTTGTTGCAATTACAAGTCTCTCTTATGTTACTGTTGGTTTTTGAAGATTGGTATCTTTAATTGGTGATATCCTCCTTGATAAATCCCAATAGCGAGTTAAACATGGGGGGACTAATTTTGAAATGGTCCTGCAATTTGGCCACATCGTTCCTCAACTGCCGCATCAAATGATGATATTCACCTAAATCATGCCGTGCTTTATTATGTAAGTAAAACAAGATCCTCTTCGTTTCGGGAGTAAAGGAAGTTTAAAAAATGAATTAGAAGACATTTTTTCTGTTTTAAAGAGACCATTTTGGCATTGCCTTTCAACTGCAGAATTATTAGATTCGCGCGTTTTTTTTTTCGCTTGCCGCGTGATCGCTTCACTTCGCTATTTCGCTCTCAGCGTGCATGCAGCCCAAGGGGACCACCATGGAAGAAGGTCAGCTTGTCATTTTAATGGTATTCCTGCCAATGAATTGAGGGCTGTTGATATTTGTTCTTTATGCTCACCAATCTACCTTATTCTGTTTACCGTGTATAACTTGTAGATAAAGTTGATGAGGCTAATCAAACATACATGCATTGTTTAACATATATTTTACTCTTTTAAGAGTTGCGAATAACCTTATTACTTCACAGGATGTCATTCGAATAATGATTGCCTTCAACAGCGGCACAATATCAGAGCCAGTGTCAGCTAGGGTGATTTTGATAAGAAGTTCGAGTAATAAAATTGCTCCACAGTACTGCTTGCTTTCTGGTCTCCACTAAGTCACAGAGCGCTTAGAATGTAGTTTGGTGTCATCAAGAAAAGGAAATAATTTGACAGCATTTTCTGCGATCTTGGTTGGAAAGCATTGATCAAAAACTTGAAAACGAATCACTCTCAAAAAGGCGTGCTGCAACGAAAACGCAGCTTGAATTTCTGATATCACATACTTCTCTCAATATGAAAGATGTTTCCTCGCCGGAGCTTTAACGGCACATGAAATATTGAGGAAGATATCGGGAATCTTTTCTCTCACATCGTTAATGAATATAAAAATTTGTTACCGTGTTTGAATGAATGTTGAACAAACCTGGCGCTTTTGTAATTGAGCAGAGTGGGATATCTTCGACATGTGGCATCAACTGTTTGAATCACGTCAGATCGATTGTAAAGCCGCCATCCTCAAGCTAACGGTCACCATTTGCCCCACGAACACTATCTTGATCCTTTTTCCATGTATTGATTATCAGCTGAAAACATTTGAAACAAGGCTTTGGCGAATCGAATTGACGAACCGGGTTCGTGAATAACTTTGGCCTTTAAGGGCCTGGCCGCGTCCAATCTAATCTTTCTCCCTGCGTAGACTTGTGGAATAGATGCATATGAAGGTTTATGCATGCATGCGTTATTAAAGTGTGCAGTATCGCCGACTGAGTAAAGTTTTAAACAAGGAGAATTGAAAATTGCGAGTAGTTTGACTGAGAGAAAAACCGCCTGGTTGCAACTGAGCATACGAAAAACCACGTGTTGAGAGTTACCTGGCAACCAGAGCTGTCACTTTTGATTTGTGATTTTTATTTACTGAGCCTTACGTTTTTTTTGCCTGCTGGTAACATTGTAGTCCAGTAAACCCTGAGAATCGAGAGAAGGGTTTGGTAAGAACGTAATGTTGAACCCGAAAAGAAGATGACTTATTGTAAGTGGCTGTATCTCGTGCACATCTGGGTTGATAACTGAAAGGCCCTGTCCGCACTACAAAAACTAACTCGGATTCGCTCAAGAGTAGTTTCAACCTAGGGGGAGCCCGGTTTTGTCCACCCTTGATTTCGATATTTTGCAGTGTGGACATGAAAGTGGGGTGAACCCGGGTTAACAAATGTTACGCATAAGCAGTTATACTATATTTCTTGTTCAGCTTTTTGTTTTCCACTTTTTGATTAAAGCGTTCTTGCTCTTGAACTTGTTTCATTATATGTGAGAATTTCAACTCCTTCGTCATCTTTGGGTGAAGACTGTTTGGCAGATGCCATTAATGTTGCTAGGAGTAGGCCAGTTGGGCTGCCTACTGAATTTTCGGATGAAGATGTTGATGTATCCTCTAGGGGTAGACGCCGGTGTTGATAGAATTATCAGCTAAATACTGTCATTATTTCACAGTCTATCTTATTTTGAGTTGTTTTCTCAATTCTTTGGATCTTTTATTTCAAAAATTTTAGTGTCATCGATAGAGGTAAACAGAGTGGGCTCACATGTATTGAAAACACAGGTGGCTACTTGCTCACTCAAGTTTCCTTCGCTCGTACTGTTGTTGTCTTTCATTTCATTGTACGAATATTTTATCTGCTTTATTTGTTTCCTTTTCTGCGCGTTCGCTTACAGCCGACTTCTCGTTCAAACCTCTAGGCTATTGCACATTCTATTTCTTGGCGCAGTGATATCGCTGCTCATGAATTTTTTCATCCCTCAAGATAAGGCAGAGCTTCCTGCCGACTCCATGTTGACCCATGAACATTTGCAGAAGATTCCATTAGATGAGTGCCATGTTCTTCATTCTATTCATATAACTGGAGTTGACTCCTTGATTGCTTATCTACGAAGAAACGAATTTTTGGCGCTCAAAAAGTTTTCGAATAAGTTTAAGTTTAAGTTAAGCATGCATTACAAATACTAACCTGGGTTCGCCCCAGGTTTGTGTCCACAGTAGACTTTGATAGAACTAACTTGGGTCCCCCCCCTGGGTCGAAACCATCTCTGGAGATGGGTTAAGGCTAACATGGGCGTAGTTTGTGTAGTGTGGATATGGCTTAAGATGACAATCATTCAAGTCAGCTTGAATCTCCTTTTCAAATTTGTTATGTTCCACAAGCGTAATGAGGAAACGACCAAGCACTGATCTATCTTCTGGAGAGTTTTTCTCTAGACACTGTTGGTCTCATTCGTTCTAAGGGCCATTTTATGATCGAATCCTCGTCATTCTGCTTCCTCTTCATTCTCATCTTAATAATCTCATCATTCCATAAATTGCATGCTATTGCACACATTCATGCTAAGGCATGACATTCCGTAAATTGCATGCTATTGGGATGAATGATGATTTGTGAGATGGAGTTCTTGAAGTAGCAGTGAAACTTGGAAAGGGTATGAATGAGTTGAGCTTCTGGTGGTTCTGACACGCCTCAGAGGAACAGAAATATTCTCCCTGATCTCCTGAGAACAATGCCCATGAAAGTATCCATAAATGATGGAAAGATATCCAACTAAACGACGATGGGAAATAGGTTGGAGCGATTTAGTGAGGTTAGGATTATGGATGAGACGAGTGGCTTTGGACTGGACTTTGTCGAGGAGACAGCGAGTAAATTTTGGAGCACCACCGCAGACGGGGGAGCAGGACTCTAAAGAAGGACGGATTTGGTACTTGTTTATAGATAGAAGGTGAGAAGATGAGAAAAACCCGTGGGCTCTGGAGAGGAAACCGAGCTTTCGAGATGCATTTTTAGCAAGGGAATGGATGTGAGTTTTCCAAGTGAGATTAGATAAAAGAGAAGGCCAAGTTGTGCGAAAGAAGCCGAAGTGTCCAGTTCATGACCATTCATGAGGACAGGTGGAAAGTTTGATTACGTTTGCGTGAAATGGCAGCCTGTTTCGTCTTGCTTTGGTTGAACGAAACTAGGTTGTCTTTACCCCACTTCTCAATAACTGTCAGATCATCTGAGAGAAGCGAGGGTGAAATGTTTCTGTGGAGTTGGGTATCGGTGGAAGCATGGTCATTTGGATTGAATGAAAATGAAGAACTTAGGAAGGTATTACCAGCAAAAGTGTGAACGCTAGTAGACGTAGAGATAAGTTTTGCTAGAAAAATGCGAGATGACGTCTGTGTTGGGAAGTAATTGTTCAGATTCAAGCCATGCGTGTTCAGCAGCCTCGATTTCAGATGTCATCGGGGACCCAGATGCGCTCATATTGAATTCTCCAAGCCCAGGAAAACAACGGAGCAAACTGGGCATTTTCAATCATGGGTAAATTTTATTTTGGCAAATTTTTACAGTGTAATGACATGCATTGTTAAAATGCTAACTTATCTTCCTGTTTGAAATACCTGGTGAAATTTCGAATATTGAAATGTATTAATTTGTCCAAAACATTTTGAAATTGACTACTAAGCTATCACAACAGGTATCACATTTCTCTCAAGGGGCTTGTTCCAACTGCGCAATGAGAGTAGAAAATGGACACCAAATGTGCGTTTTTAGATAATGAAACCTGAGATGCGATAAAAGCTTAATGCAACTTAGTTGCGGTTACTTATACCTTAGATAGAATACAACTGCATTTTGAAAAAATCTATCTACATTTTATATTTCATCCCGTACATTTCACCGCTCCCTACAAATCCTGCAATATCCCGTAGGTGGAAATCTCCACGTATGGCAGCCATGCGCAGCAATGTTGAGATGGCCCTTTAGACCCCCCCCCCCATTAGTGGCAGATCTAGTGAAGAGGTCGAATGATGGGTTTAGGGTCTAGAGGCATACCCCCAAAGATTTGTCCATAATTTGACCCTTTATTTTATCGGAAAATGAAGGCCACTCCCATTTTATGGAAAATTGTCAAAGATGTTATAATACCTTGATTCATTTTCTGAGCAATAGTATGAAAATTAAACTTGTGAAAATACTTGGTGCAAGTGGTTGGAGCAGGGGCGTCGTGGCAGTGGAAAACGTAGGGGGGCACACTGTTTTGATTTTATGACTTGCGCTGGTTTCCCAAACTGCAACGTTAGCAGTTCTAGTTGTCCAATGAAGAGACAAACCACGTCTCGGAGCAAATTTTTGCAGACTTTTACAAATTAAAGAAAAGACATTTGCAAAATTGAGTTTTCTCAAACGAGGAGAATTTGCAAACGAATCAATGATACCCTCAAAGTTGACGCAGGGGATTAAGCTTTGCTCAACATTGATCATCTTGGGGGGGGGGGGGGATTAATCTCTCCCGTCCCATTGTCGGCCTTAGTCTGCTCTTAATGTATTTTAACTTTGAAAATTTTATTTTACGCTTGGTAAAGCATGTTGGTAATGTTGTCAGTATTCTATCCATCGTGTAAAGGTTAGGGTATGCACTCTGCAAATTGAATCTAACGAGTAGTTTAAGCACTTTCCATAGCATTCGTTTCTTTGCTTGTACCATCAGCTTCATTCTGTGTGCTGCTTTGTGTATTTGATGCATAGTTTATTTATTGGCTTTGTTGATTTACGACTTGTATCTTTATTCTTATTGGTTCATGTTGTTTTATTGCTGTGCTTAGACGCTGACTGGACGCTTCGTTAATCTCCTTTGTAGAATTTATAATAAGATGCTAACCTTGGGGTAGAAAAAGAAGCCTTGCGGGCAAGCTGAAAATAAGACGCACCTCTCTCGACGCTACACAAAGTTTGCCGGAGGCTCGTAGCCGAATACAGATCGAGGTAATTATTACTCGAAGACATCGAAGCAGCCCTCAGGTCGTTTCCTTAGAAGCTGTAAGTTTAGATGTTATTTTAGTATATCCACCCGCTTTTGAAATTGTAGAAGAACCCATACACGTTTAAACTTTTTCTCGTGACCATCCTAACGAAGGATTAACAATGAAAGATTAATAGCGAAGAAGAGAGAAAGAAGATCTAAAATTTGAGAGACAGAAAGGTTAAAACTGCATCTTTGTCAAATTTCCCATAATTTCTGACCAACTATTCGAGCTCCTCTGCCGAAATTCTTTCTTCCCAATCATAATTTCTTACTGCACTTCTGAAAGAGTTAAGCTGCAAAGAATCATTTTTTGCAATGGCCGGCAATCCTTCTGGGTCCAAAGGTGCAAAATGTTTCAGAATATTTTTGTGTGAAGTAAATCTTCTTCTAATGGATAAAATCAAATTTCCTAGAAAATTCTAGATTTCCAAAAAATATCCGATTAACTGATTATAGGTGGGCACGTGCCCTTCAACAGCCCCCCCCCCAAGCCACGACGCGACTAGGCTGGAGCTACGTCCAACCATGGTCTATTACACTGGTTAAGAAACTGGCTTATTTCAAAGGAAGCCGCCCGTGATGTTAAGCAGTGTTGAGTCATCATCATCATCATCACAACCGAAGTCCGCCGGACCGTGGATGCCCTTTGATCTTGACAAGCCTCCGCCATTCCTCTCTATTCTCCGTGCGATGGAATGCTATTTGCCCGTCCAGCCCAGTCCTATCTTTGATGTCATCGAACCAAATCCTTGCTGGTCTTCCTTGGTAACGTCTGCCTTCATGCATTCCTTGCATGAAAGTCTTTGTAACTGTGTCGCGCCTAAGCTCATTTCCGAAAAATGCGAATTTTCTTTTTTTTGATGACTGTCATTAATCTTTCAGGTGGTGAACAAACGCAATGGTAACCAACCAACTTATGCACGTCCTCGTTAGTTTTATTCTCTTTCCACGTTATACCAAAAACACGCCTGTAACACTTCATCTCAAAAGCCTCCAATTTTCGCCATATCTTGTCCGTCAATCTCCAACTTTCACAGCGATACAGAAAGATGCTTACCACCATCGCTCTCATTAACTTGATTTTTCCCTTTACTTTCAGTTTTTTTGCCCTCTAGATGGTATTCATCTCAGCCGAGGTGCTCAGTCCAATCCCAACCCTGTTTTTTACCTCTTTCTCACTTGCAGCACTTTCAGTTATGGTTGCTCCACGGTATTCAAATTCGCGCACTTGTTCTAGGTCTGTGACTTTTGCTTTAACGATGATTCTCTTATTTTCACCACGTCCAGTTACGATAGCACAGTCCAAAGACGCATATAGGGAAGCAAACCTTAAGGAGTCAGTTAGTCGAGATTGGTGGTTCTTTTGGAACGGATGCCGGGGCAGAGCCAAGGAGAAGAACACTCTTCGAGTGAGTTATGAACAAACTACTACTTGTTTTCGTGTCATCTTGTATTTTTGTTGGCTAGGTACGCATCTAGGCTCGCTACTACACTAGATGGAGTGTTTTTATCGAGACACCAAGCGTAGGTGATCGTCTTACGAGGCTAATGGGCTCACCTACCCATTTGAGACATACAGACATATAGCATGGAGACCAGGCCTTCAGGGGGGACGTATCCTTTGTCAGAGGGCCCTTCCTTGAGGTAAGGTACTATCCCTCTACTATCTGCTGGTTTGGATTCAGATTTTTCCTTTTCTTAGCCTTTGCCTTCAGCAGAGGGATATCCTGCAAGGCAGCAGGAGGGCTTTAGAGTCAGATTCACCTTCTGTTAGCCTTTGCCTCAGAATGGCACAACCTACAAGACAGCAGGTCATGAAAGAGGTAATACTGGTTTACATGGTACCAGTAGCAGACCCAAGCCTGACCTGAACACACCTCACACAAATAACGACAGTGATACAAGAAAGAAGGATGCGATTTCCGGGACACTGCTGGAGAAGCAAGCATGAACGCATTAGTGATGTCTTGCTATGGGAACCGAAACATGGCGACAGGAACGCCGGTTTTCCAAGCAAGACGTTTGTGAAACAACTTTATGAGGACTCCAACATACACGTAAATGAAGATCTGAGCAGAGCAATGGAGGACAGGGAGTTGTGGCAAAAATGTGTTCCGGCAATCTGCCAGACCTGATGATAATGATGACTACTTGTTCACAGCTAGCCATTTGACCGCAGTAATAATCGCTTTAGTACGTTCGATTATCTTGTTTATTTGATACACTTATGGCAAAGGCAAGCTTTAAGCTTACCAGTATATCCTCGTTCAGTTTACTGTGGGTCTAGTAGCATATTGGAATTAGCTAATTTTTCAATGCTATTTTGATCATTTAGATTTATGAATCTTGGATTGTAGTTTTACCCTAAAAGACCTAGGAACCGAGTTTTATAGTTTTATTCTATTTTTTGGAACTTCATTCAGGTTTACAAATGATTATCACAATATTCTATTAATGATAACATTGAATTAGATAATACAATCCTGGTCTAATTTAGAGGGTTCTATTCAAATGGAAGCGGAGGTATTTGAAATATAGTTGTACTTGATATTGCATAAGGACAACAGCTTAATGTTTATCGCTTGTATCTATTTTCAGGGAAAATGCGTTAGTTGTTCCCGTTTATTTTGAGGCTTATTTCAGTCTTACTTTAGATGTTTACTATAGAAAGATGTCCTCAAAGCTTATCTTTATGAATACTTATCAAATCTTGGAAAATGCTTGAACCCCTCTTGTTTCCTTCGCTGCCGCTCTAGCCGTCCTGTTACACATGTTGCTGGGGTGGTTAACCCAGGAGAATTACGTTCTCGGGGGGTAACTGCAGCTCATTTGAAGAATGGTAAATTGTGATGGGAAGGACCTGAATATTTTCGGGAAGGAGAGGCTTGTTCGCATTTCGTCGCTAACGCTTTTCTTCAAGGATGTAATCCTTGCCGACTCGAAAGAAGTGGTGCCTTCGTAACAGACACTGCGCCAAGCAGGGCAGTCAAGAGCGACTTCTTCCCATTTGCCTGGCTCGTTTCTTCGGCGCGCCGATGGTACGTGCACCTTGAAGTAGCTCGCCGTAAGAGAGTTATGCATCCGCACTAGTTGTCCAGACCACCAAAGTTTTGCATGGATGATTACTTTGTAAACAACTGACAATAAATTAGCTAAAGAAATTTCATGACAGTAGATTATTGGTATTTTGGTGCTCGTCAGGAACTGTTCATACTATTGGAAATTGGCTGTAAAATATTTGCTCAGATCTTTCGGTTACTTTCCAGAAAATTACATCAATTGCAAGTGGTTGGAAACAATTACGAGAGGGGGGCATTTGAAAGTCATATGATGCTGACGTGTGAATGCTGGCTATATTTACTCCCAGGGGTAAGGGGTACTTTCCAGTAAGCCTGACTTTGATAAAATGACCAATTTTAGTAATGGAATATTTGAGAATTTCCAAACAAAGTCCATGAAAATAAAGAAAATCTCAAACCCGCTGGTGGGAATTTTTTCGGTCTTGAAACCCTTCTATAATACAAAAAATGTACAAAATAGTTGATCTAGATTGCTGTAACAATCTTTGGCAAGAAAGTCTTGAAAGTGCCAACCCAATATTAGATTAGGGAAATCATAGATCAGATCAAAAAAGTTGCTACCGACAAGGATAATCGGTTTACTTACCTAAACCAATAACAATCATTAGGCATGAATCCCTGGCTTTTAGGAAACTGCAGGGCAGCAAAATCACAGGGAAGAAGTCTGTCTGCTGCCTTGATCCCTCCTGAACATCCTCGAGCGGAAAGCTTAGGCCATTATGTTCATTGCTCGCAGCTCGCATGAGGTATACTGCCCACGAAAATTGTCGTCAAGGGATGGCTTGTCAGATTGTCACACTGACTGTGTAAATTATTACATTTCCCGTACTTATAGTGTAGCACATAAGGGCGGACATGTTTTCTTGGGATGAACTGAGTATCTATCCTTTTCCTGTTATTTTACATCGAGTACTTACTTATAGGAATCACTGCATCGCTACCCATTTTTTTATCATCATCATCACCCTCATCGGGTCGAGCGAACTCGGACACCTTTGACAATTGTTCTCCACTCGACCCTGCCCTTGCATTAAGTTGGGATCTTCGCAGATTTGTTAAACAAATGATGTTTGAGAGCGGCCTCTTGATATTTGTTCATGGTTAGGTTCCCTGAAAAAATGTTGATGTAGACATTCTTCTTGTCTTCGCCATACATGCGCTATAAACCTCAGTCTTCTCGTGCGGATAACATGGCTTATGCAGGTAATTGCAGAAAAATCAATTGAATCGCTTCATTCAAAATTTACATAAAAATGCTGTTACCAAGAAGAGGGTCTCATCTCGAACCCATCTTACGGATCAATCAACATGGTTATCGTCCAAAAAGATCCACCCTAGGGCAGATACTTACTTTGAGAAGACTCGTCGAAGGAATCAAGACAACGATTCTACAGCTGTCCTTACCGTTGTAGACTTAGGCAAAGCTTTCCACTCGATGCATACAGGGAAACAAATAACAATTTCTTCTTCGTTAGTGTCAGATTCCTTTGCATTTTCCTTTTGTCATAGCACGCTTTATCCCTTTCTTTGCTGTTCTCAATATTTTATTTTGCTTCTTGGTGTTTGTTCAGCAATTTCTTTGATGGCAATTCCTTCAAATATGTTACAACTGTACGATGATACAACAATTCACACGATGCAGTTTTAGTTGTTGAATGTTGGGTCACTCGGCATGAGAGTAAAGTTATTTGAAGCTTTGTATCCTCATTCTCTTCTTTCGATGTGCTATTTGCAACACTTTAATAATTTTTTATTAAAATTTTCAACATTTTAGTTTTCCTGTGGCCGCAATGTTCCATTCAATGTTTGTGTTTGTGCTCCATTCAATGTTCACTGCTTTCATGTATCGTTCGAATTCTGCGCTATCAAACGGTGGTCCATTATCACTAGTTACCTTAAAAGGAATGCCGTGCATTGCAAAGACTCGATCAAACTTTTGAATCACAGCCTGAGTTGAAGTAGAATGCACGATTTCTACTTCTGGAATCTTTTTATACGTATCAATCACCAGTAGCGAGTATTGGTGAGTGTTTGGTATTGGTCCTAGGAAATCGATTACTACCTGATACCCAGGTATGTCTTCAGTGGGCACTGTTTTCATTGGTGCAACAGAAGTGCTTCTTCCCACTGCTTGACACGAATTAACTCCTTCCAATATCTATTTTACTCATTAGTTCATCCCTGGGTACCAAATCTTTTCTCTAAGCAAGCTTTTTTTTTAATGCCTTGATGACCAATGTGTGCTAACCTGGTTGCTTTGTCTTGCAAACTTTCAGGAATAATTAAGTCTATTACTTTTTATTGGAATATCTTTTGATTTATTGCTTGTAATTCTAATATGAATTTCTTGTAAGGTTGAATATATTTGTCTTGTATGTCCCTTTTTCTAGTGTCGAATGGTTTCTGAACTTTTTGCAATACTGTCTTTTTTGTTTCTTGTTGGATCTCCTTCGACGTCAAGGACTTTGGAATTGTATGCTGTACGATGTAGTTTATATACTCTTCAGCTATACGCTCTTTTGAGCTCCATTTTGTTGTAATATCTATTTGGTGTCGACTTAAATATTCAGCTTCATTTGTTAGTCCGCTTTTGTAAATAACTCGAAAATTGTACGGCTGAAGCCTTAGAAACAAAATTTTCTATTCAAGCAGCCGTTTTCGACCTTGGCTTGGTAATGATAGCTTCCAAAGCTTTGTGATCTGTCATGACATCGAATTCTTTTCCAATCAAAAATGATCTTAAGTGCTCTATGGGCATACCAATCCGATTCCTTCAATATCCGTTGGAGAATAATGACTTTCTATAGAGCTAGGGGCTCTACCCGCTTAGGAAATAATTTTGTGATGGCTTGATCACTGCCGCGTTGAAAAGGAATTCCGCTAATACCTGTTGGGGATCCACCAACAATTAACATGCTTCTTTTATGGGTATCAAAATAGGCCATTACTGGGGCATGGGTCAGTTTCTGCTTCAGTTGGTTAAATGGCTTTTGCTCAGCAAGGGTCTATTTGAACTTGACATTTTTCTTTGTTAACTCAAGCAAAGGTAGAGTTACGGCAGGATAATTTGTAATGCAGCCATTGCAGGTATTGGCCATATCTAGGAAGCTTCCCACTTCAGACGCATTCTGTGGAGGTGCGACATTTTGAAGCTTTGCCACTGGATCTGGATCAGGTCTCGAACCTTTTTCAGTGAATATAAGACCATAGAATTCTTTTTCGGCTTTTAAAAAACGGCATTTGATCCCTTTGCTTCGATATTAAGAGTAGACAATCGTTTTAGACAACTTTCGAATGCTATGTCTTGTTCTTGGCGATTCTTTCCGAGAATGATTATATCATTAACAGTATCCTATATCCTACAGATTTTTGTCTGTCACTTTGATACTGCTGTAGGATATTTTGAAGCAATCCTAGCATTTACTCCCTCCTGCCGTTATTTCTTCTCTTGGTAACTCTGATCATTGTCTCATAACCTTACGGCATGACTTCCTCCCTCACCTGGATGGACCCTTTGCTCCGCAAAGAGTCTTCCACTACAGCAAGGCTGATTGAGACTCGCTTCGCACTTTTTACTCTTCTTACCCTTGGTCTTCATGCTTTTCAAATGATCCTTCTTCTCTTGCTTCTTTCATCATCGACGCAATTACTTCTTGACATGGATCTTTTTATTCCTTCTTCTTACAAGCCTGGTAAAAAAATTCCCCTAAGTGGTTCAATTCACAGTGCGCCAAAGCTGTGAATAACAAAAACCACTACTGCAAGGAATGGAAGCGACTTCAAACCCAACATTCAAGAATTTCTTTCATCAACTCACGCAACCCCTGCTCCAAAGCCATCAAAAATGCCAGATCATCTTTTGTCCAACGCATCAACAAAGAAATCGCTTCCTGCCAGGCTGGCTCTCGCTCCTTTTGGTCTATGGCCAAAGTTGTCTCCCAAAACTTTTACCAATCATCTTTCCCTCCACTCAAAAGCAACTCTAACTCTTCTTTTGCCATCGCCTTATCCAAGGCAAATTTTGTTGCGCCATTCTTTGCCTCCAACTCCAACTTGAACGACCAAGGGCTCAAACAAGACCACCTCCCCCTTTCAAAATCCACTATACCACCCATTACGTTCTCCACAGGAAGAATCCGCCAAACCCTTCTCCAGCTTGACACCTCCAATTCCAAAGGTCCTGATGGTGTTTCACCAAATTTCACAAAACCTGTGCTACTGAACTTGCCCCTATTCTTAACGAACTGTTTCAGCTTTCCTACGCTATTGGTACGTTTCCTACCTCCTGGAAACTAGCCCATGTCTTTCCTATCCCAAAAGAGATGACAAGTCTTTTCCTCTCAACTAACGTCCAATTGCAATCACTTTACTCATCTCTAAAACAATTGAGACCATCGTCACTAAACAACTTCTTACCTTCCTTGAAACAAACGATCTTCTCTCTGATCAGCGGTATGGTTTTCGAAAAGCTAGGTCTACTGTTGATCTTCTTGCTTATGCTATCCATGTCTGGTCCTCTGCTCTAGAATCCTGTGGTAAGAGGAAAGTCATCTCTCTCGATATCTCCAGGACTTCTGATCGCGTCTGGCACAATGATCTTCTTGCTAAACTACCGATATTTGGTCTCCAGCACACTCTCATTAAATGGATTGGTAGTTTCTTCTCTGATAGGATAATTGCTATCAGAGTGGATGGCTTGCTCTTTAATCTGCACTCAATCAATGCTGGTGTACCCCAGGGCTCTGTTATCTCCCCTGTTCTCTTCATTCTCCTAAGAAACGACCTACTGACCTCTACGTTATCTAGCATTCACTCCCTTGCTGATGATACCTTCCTAAGTTCTTCATTTTTCATTCAATCAAAATTACCCTGCTTCAACCGATATCCAACTCCACAGAAACATTTCAGCCTCGCTTCTCCCCAATGATCTGACAGTTATTGAGAAGTGGTGTAATGACAACCTAGTTTCGTTCAACCGAAGCAAGACGAAACAGGCTGTCATTTCACACAAACGTAACCAAAACTTTCCACCTGTCATTATGAATGGCGATGAACTGGACCCTTCAGCTTGTGTCACACAACGTGGTCCTTCTCTTTCATCGAATCTCAGTTGTAAAACTCCCATCCATTCCCTCGCTACACATGCATCTCGAAAGCTCGGTTTCCTCGCCAGAGCCCACGGGTTTTTCTCATCTTCTCACCTTCTATCTATAAACAAGTACCAAATCCGTCCTTCTTTAGAGTCCTGCTCCCACGTCTGGGTTCGTGCCCCAAAATCTACTCTCTGTCTTCTCGACAAAGTCCAGTCCAAAGCCATTCGTCTCGTCAATAATCCTAACCTCACCAAATTGCTGCAACCGCTTTCCCATCGTCGTTTAGTTGGAGATCTTTCCATCATTTATGGATACTTTAACGGACATTGTTCGCAGGAGATCAGGGATATTATTTCAGTTCCTCTAAAGCGTGTCAGAACCATCAGAAGCTCAACTCATTCGCACCCTTTCCAAGTTTCACTGCCTACTTCACGCACTCTATCTCACAAATCATTCATTCCAAGAACATGCAATTTATGGAACGTCTTGCCTTCTTCTTGCTTTCCATAGTCCTACAACTTGCCGTCTTTTACATCTAAGATCAATAAACTTGATCTTATCTCTCTATCCTCTTAGCTGCTCGCTTTCTTCTTTCTTCTTATGTTGGGGCCTTGCATAGGCCACCATCGCCTTTCCTAAACGTAACCCACTAAAAAAGCAACAAAATTCTGCACTGCTAGACATATCAAAATGCAATAATTTTTGTTGAAAAGGTCCTTCATGTGTAGAAATATTTGTAATTTATTGTCGCTACATCTGCTCGTTGGATTGAGAGGCTATTTTGTTGCGCTGATCACTTGCACAGTTTACAAGAATTGAATATCGGCAAGGTCTAGAGGTGTCTTTGGACTGAGTAGGCTACCCCTAGGTCATTCAATCAACTATATAGAAAGTTGAACTGCTTAGTAAAATTGGGACCCTAGTGCTCTAAGCTTGAAAACATCCATGTAACTTTGAAAACGTTGAGGACCCGTATACGAAGATTTGAGTTTTCGTCGGCTCAAGTTTTACTTTTTTTCGAAGACTCTGAAATGTCTGTCGAGTTACCAAGAACGTCGACAGTAGCTCCCATGAGGCATTTAACATTCGAATCATTTAGACCAGGGGTCCCACACTCAATTTACCTGGGCCACTGGAGGCAGAATCTGGCTGAGGCTGGGCTGCATCAGGTTTTCCAGAGGAAAAGCTATGTTAGAAGATTCCAATCTTCTACAATCTCTTTATTCTAATTTTTTAACACAAAATGATATAAAAAAAATGAATAAGCAAATCAAGAATTATTCAGAAAATCAATCAATTAATCAGTAATGAATAAATTAAATGATAATTTTAATGAAAAGAATAATTTTTGTTAGATTTCTTGAATCAACAACGATATGTGGTTTATTCAGTCTTCTATATCCGCTGTATTCAGCTTCAAATGCCTGCTTCAATAAATGCCTGCTTTAACTTTCAACTTTCTTCTGAACATGAATTATCCTGAAAATGAATGGGAAATTAAAGGACATGAGCTGTTCTCCTGAACTTGGCTTCTCTGGCCTACTCCTTGAGGCTAGATACCTGACCTTGCAGGGCTTCCTCTCGCTTAGCCAAGTCACATTTGGCTGCAGGGTTGAAGCTGTTGAGACCCTTAGTATGGCTTGAAGAAGATCATCAGTAGGTCTGGACCTGCACTTGGACTCATTGAAGTTCAAGGTGGAGAAGAGCTTTTCACACAAGTATGCGCTCCCAAAAAGTCATATGGTTCGCTTGAACATTCGGGAAAGCTCAGGGAAGCTGGGGGTAAATTCTCTCAAAATTTTCCCAAACTTGTCTTCTTTTCTACTCACTTCCCTGATCTTCGCTTTGAGTTCAGAGTTGTACTGCAGGTCAATAGACAGAATTGAGTGGCTTATTTGCCTTTTATCCCGCCGTGTACGCATCACTCTGAAATATTTTGTCAGAGAGACAGAGAGACCTAATATTGACGTGTGTGTATGGATATGTTTATAGAATAACGAGAGAGAATAACCAGTGCTAGTTTAGAACTCTAGTCTGTTCCTTCTAACAAGGACCTCTCCCACAAGTGCTTTCACCTTAGCACCGAAATAATTTTTTGAATGAGTCTTTTCTGAATCCTTATCCTTCAGATTCCTCAAATGAGGCTTTATTTTGAAACCTTAATGGTTTTTTACCCTTTTACTGTCGTTCACCAAAACGAATAGAATACCTGGACAAAAGTGCTACCAGGAGGATCCCAACGTCTGCTCAAACAAGAAGGAATTTCCAAAGCAGTATTGTTGGCACTGTATGTGGATAACCAAATGATCTATTGTAATGCTCCCAAGACGCAATTGCTAACTTTGAGCAAAGATTCAATGCCAGATACTAAAGAGGCAGTTTAATCGTACCTTATATTAGGATAAAGTATAGTTAAATTCAGAGCTCGGCCTAATTTACTGTAGCAAAGAGCTATATATATATATTTCATACTCACATATATATGTGTATATATATTTATATATATATATATATATATATATATATATATATATATATATATATATATATATATATATATATATATATATATCACATAGAGGGTGCTGTCTTCACCACCATATGGTGCTCTATGTACAAAGTACAGAGCGTTGATAGCAGAAATGCAGAAAAGGAAAAGACCGATTCTCTGTTACTCTGAGTTTCGTGCGAAGGCACTCGTCAGACAGACTATAACTGAATCACATTCCGAATTACATTGAATAAAGAAGATGAAATTGGGATAAAAGAAGCCGTTGGCAAGTTACTGTCTATTGTCTAGGTGATGCTGTTGTTCATTAAATAATATTTGCTCTCGTGTCGGCATTTGGAGATAAGTTCAGAGCGTTTGTTCAAGGGGTTATTGTTGTGGCCGTTGATTATGTATAGTTTTTCCGATGTACAGAGGTCGCACCTTTTGGAGATGTTGTTGTATGGTTGAGCTGCAGTGATGATAGTCCATTGTACTCGGTAGTCTGTTTCGTTGTCCTTAAGTTGCCAGATGTATTTGGAAAGTTCGGTGCTGTTGGAGTACTCTTTGTTCTTAAATGACAGTTTGTGTTGAGTAAATCGTTGTTTGAATGTTCCTTCAGTCACGCCTATGTAGTTTTTCCCGGTTATGTCTGCGTTTGTTGTCACTTTAGCGTTGTAGACAATGTTAGTGGTGAGGCAGTTGTTGTTCAGGGGGAAGTCTTCTTTAACAACGATTTACTCAAAACTACATAATCTTACTTTATTCAATGTAATTCGGAATGTGATTCAGTTATAGTCTGTCTGACGAGTGCCTTCGCACGAAACTCAGAGTAACAGAGAATCGGTCTTTTCCTTTTCTGCATTTCTGCTATCAACGCTCTGTACTTTGTACATAGAGCACCATATGGTGGTGAAGACAGCACCCTCTATGTGATATATATATATATATATATATATATATATATATATATATATATATATATATATATATATATATATATATATATATATATATGTATATATAGCAGAGATGCAGAAAAGGAAAAGACCGATTCTCTGTTACTCTGAGTTTCGTGCGAAGGCACTCGTCAGACAGACTATAACTGAAACACACTCCGAATTACATTGATTTTAGAATACGCGAATGGGTTAAAAATAGGGTGAGAGTAAAATAAAGTAAGATAAAATTGGGATAAAAGATGCCCAAAGCAAGTTACTGTCTATTGTCTAGGTGATGCCATTGTTCATTAAATAATATTTGTTCTCGTGTCGGCATTTGGAGATAAGGTCAGAGCGTTTGTTCAAGGGGTTATTGTTGTGGCCGTTGATTATGTATAGTTTTTCCGATGTACAGAGGTCGCACCTTTTGGAGATGTTGTTGTATGGTTGAGCTGCAGTGATGAGAGCCCATTGTATTCCGTAGTCTGTTTTGTTGTCCTTGAGTTGCCGTTGTATTTGGAAAGTTCAAGTACTTGTTGTTCTTTAATGACAGTTTATGTTGAGTAAACCGTGTTTTGAGTGTTCCCTTAGTCACGCCTATGTAATTTTTCTGGTTGTGTCTTCGTTTGTTGTCACTTTTGCGTTGTAGACAGTGTTTGTGGTGAGGCAGTTGTTGTTCAGGGGGCAGTCTTCTTTTATGCGGCAGTTGCATGATTTTGGTGCTGGGGTGGGTGTTTTAGTGTTGAGGATTTTCTTGTTGTGTTTGTTGATGATGGAGGCCATGATTTTTGTGCAGGTGCAACTAAGTTTTAGGTTGTTCTTATTGAAGATGCTGTGAAATCTGTGGGTTTTTGGAAAATGCTTGCTTATTAGCTTGCGGAATATGTAGCCGATGTTAGTGCGGATGTTCTGGTTATATGGTTAAATGATGTTTCGTTGTCTGTTTTTTCTTGTACGTGTGGGTGGACGTGGTTGTTGTAGGTGAAGGGGTGCGTGAGTCTGCAGGATTTTAGGGCGTTTTCATAGATCGGTTTCGTTTTGTTGAATTCTGTTTCGTTGCAGGATAGGGTGGGGATTCGGCGACTAATGTTGTCTGGGAGCTGTTTAATGATTCTAGGTGGGTGGTTGGACTTAGTGTTGATGTATAGTGGCTGGTCATTGTATTTTAGTGAAAGGGTAGTATGTTCCGCTGTTGAGGTTGAATGTCCCGTCCAGGTAGTTGACTGTCTTCATGTTTGTCTGTGTTGTAATGTTTAGTCCGTGGTTTTCGAAGTGTCTTGTTATGTCTTTTTTTATTCGTTCTGCTGTTGGTCCTGAAATGCTCTTAAATACAGCTAATCCGTCATCTCTGTATAGTCCGGTACTGTCTTTTCCGTACTTCGCGCATAGACCGTTGATTATTCAGAGGCCAACTAGTTCGCAGATTTCTACTCCGTCAAAGCTTCCCCTGGTAACATCGGTTAGCCATTGTTCCATGGGTCCACTGGTGACATCTTCCCATCCCATGATGTATTTCGTATATTGTTCCACTAGGTAGCACATGAACAAAACTATCTTTTTAAGTGTTTTGAATGCAGCGCGCCTAGACAATGTCTGCTCGTGCCCAATGAAACGAGGCAAACAGCTTGGCACTTGTCACAAAGCAAACATAATGTCGTAAATACGAACGCTTAATCACAAGCAAAAGAAATTAAATCCGCGCCTTTCTGAGTATTGCATTCTCTCCAATGAACGCCCCCCCCCCCTAATAATCTGCAAGCCATTTCAGTCTTGTGCTCTTAATCTGGTAGCTGACGGCAGTGATGATTACAAAATTCACTGCTTTAGAGAGAGTAATCCATGCGAAAAAGGTGCAAAGGTACTGGAGTCCCAGCTGCAAATACTGCCTGAACCACACAAAAATTCATTTGAAGGTATTGATGATTTAGATTTTCAAGATACCACTCCAGCAGTTATGTGAGTCGATGAGGGTTCGGACTCGGAAGACATTGATATGACATAAACATCTTGACCATACAAGTATGAAATCATGAAATAACAACTTTAAAACTTCAACTGTTCGCATTTCAAAACTTTGCCTTTTACTTGTAGACTTTTATTTTTTAATGAGTGCCCCCCTCCAATGAGCACCTCTCTCCAATTGGCGTCCCCTCTCCGAGACCATCCCATGCTTTATGCCACTTTTTGCTGCAATGAAACAAGGTGATCCCCCCCATGCCATATTTCATTGATCATTATACCAATATGTTTCTAGCTTGATTCTCTACTTAGTTCGTCCTCTTCGATTTTCAATGTCAGATCTTGGAAACGCTTTAACTGCTGCTTTCCTCCAACCGCAACAAACTTCGATCTTGTGATGTTTAACGTCTATCGGTGGTCATTTAGCCATATTTTTACAAGAGCCAAATTCTCATTCGTCTTATTCTGGATTTCATTACAGTTTTTTCCTCAGTAATATATTGCTGTATCATCTGCAAACAAAATTATGTTTGAGTATTTTACTGATAGCGGCAAGTCGTTCATGAAAACAAGAAGAAGTAAGGGGCCAATCACTTCACCTCGTGAACAATACCAGTAGATATGTACGTGGGAGGGGCGCTTAAAAACAGAGAGCCGAGGGACCCCAAATCGTTAGTGCGACCCTGGCAATGTGTCCACTTGGCAGATCAAGCATGCATGGTGTTCGAAGTACTATAATGAATGCATGATAGTCACTTTAGTGTCTACTGCTAAGCCACGGTGTATGCAAGTAAAGAACGAGAATCCTTGTGGTACGCCAATCGTTAGGTTTCTTTTCGATGAGAGAGTGCCCCCAACTGACATTTGCTGCGATCTTTGACTAAGGTAGGAGCGAAACCATTTCAGAGAAGCTGTAGAAACACCATACTCTGTCAACTTCAAAACCAACAAGGAATGATCCACTGTATCGAATGCTTTTTTCAAATCTAAGTATGCAACACCAGATATATGACCTTCGTCCATGCTTTCAAAGAGGCTATCCGTAAAATGTAAAGAAGAAGAGCTTGTGGACATTTTGTTTCTAAGTCCGAACTGATCTTTGAAAAGGAGATTGTTTACTTGCAAGAATTCGTAAAACTGCTAATGAGCTGCTCGCTCGATTATCTTGCTTATTGTAGGTAAGATTGAAATGGGTCTGTAATTCTCACAGCTACTCTTATCTCCACTCTTGAATAACGCTACAATTTTGCCGATTTCCAGTTATTGGGAAATTTGCCTTCAAGAAATGATCTGTTTATTAGGGCTTGAAGAGATGGTGCAATGATATCAGCGGAGTCTTTCAAGAACCTTACGCTGATTGTATCTAACCCAATTGCTCTGTTTGTTTTTAAGTTTTGCAGTTGGATTCTCACGAAATTGCTTGTTACGAGATCTAGTTGGAAGCTGCTATCAGCTTTCTTTTGCAAAGGTCCTCTTACATCTTTATTACCTTTCCCAAAGGCCTCTGCGATTTTCTTGCCTATAGTTGTGAAATGTTTGTTAAATGCTTAAGCAACTTGAACTGGTTTAGAAAGGATTTTCTTTCCGGATTTGAGAACAGAAAGAGAATGGTTGGCTGACTGATGAAGGGCATCTTTTAGGCATTTCCACATACGTGAACTGTCGTTTTTGTTCTCTTCAATCATTCTGCAAAGTGCTCTGACTTAAGCCTCTTTTTCAAACGATTTATGTGATTGCACAACTTTCTGTACATTTGCCAATGATACTGGGACCTAGTTTTCGTCCCTTTGTTTGATTGAAGTTTCTTTCATGTCTCAGTTGTAGGACTTCACTGTTTCTTGATAGGTGCATGTTTTTCCGCAACTCTGTTGAAAAGTGATTCCCAATGCGTGGCAGCCACATCAATACAACCAACTGAATCAATTTCATTTTCAAGGCATTTCTTTCAAATCACTGCAAAATTGTTCTTTGTTATACTTTTTGTAAGATCGATATTCAAAAGTGCGAAAAGGTGTCTGTCGTAATACTTGAGTTTAAGAAAAAGATATACGCAGTTTAACCTAACTAGGCTTTAATCAAAACATCCTCACATCGAATAACGCTTCAGTGCGCTAATGCGCCTAAAATCCACACAATAGGTCAATTGTTAGATAAGTCAATAGATTCAATAGGAAAGTGTGAATATTATAAAAATGCAAAACAATGCAAGTCAAAACAACAACAGTTTCACCACATTCTCCTCCGATGGAGAAAGTCCCTCATCCTCATAAATCTCGTATCGCTCAGGCTTCTTGCGTAATCGAGTTGAACGGTGGAGTTGCTGAACAGATTCCACAATACTGCCATCAGCATCATCAATGATTGGGTGGGAATTCAACTTAACATGCAATTACCAATCGGTCCAATAATAGGCAATCTGTATACGGCTGGGCTAATAACAAGTATTTCTTGCTGAGCAAAAACGAATTTACAAGTGACGGTAAATCCAGCAATATTTAACGAGCGAATGCTTGAAGAACGTCATCTGCTGTTGATAATCCTCATGACAGGAACTGCATCTGAGACAAATGGCTGCAGTAAACTGCGGAACGTCGGTGAAATCGATAACGGCGGGCAATTTTTTGACTAGGCCTAAGTCTGTCGGTGAAAAGACTTGCAAAGTTTGATTCCTAAGTTGAAAAGACTTGACGCAAGATCAAAATCTGTTGCCAAATGTCAAAAACAGCAGCTTTTGTTGAAAGCAGAATTTGGAACAGCTTTTGAATCACATTGAGATCTCAAATGCAACTAGTAGTTTTCTTAAAGCATTATAAACTCTTCTTGTTCTTATATTATGATATTCATATTATAATATATCATAGTCAACACATGCATCACTTGTTGGGATATTCATTCTGCGACGGCACAGAGCCTGGAGGGGAATTAAAGAAGTCTTTAAAACAGTCTCTTACTTTTTAGCACTATTTTTGCAGGCATTACTTGTTTTTGACAGTGTTAGAGGCAAGTGACCTGTATCTTTTTCGATATCATCTCTCCATGCTCCAGGAACAGCATTTGCATTCTTATCTTCTGCATCAGCTTAACCAGGTGGACAGTACTTTCTCTCATCCCTTGGAAGTGACGATTCATGTAGCATTAGGTAGTTGTGCAAAGCAACCACAGCTTTGGTTATGCCAATGCAGTACTATAGTATAGCATCTATGGGGCGTTTAAAATTGCGCGATCTTGCTGTCGAAATACCACAAGTATTCTCACTTACTCTTCTTGCACGTGAGAGTCTGTAAATAAATATACGCGTTGTGTGCGTCCTCCATAACGTTTCATCAAATGATAGCCTAATGGAAATGCATCCTCTGAAGTTATTACACAAGGGCATTTGATGTTGGTTTTTGGCAAAAAGCACTCATCTGGCAGACACAACATTTTGTTGTAGATAACATCTTTCATCCCACATCTTTCAAAGGTGCCTCTGTCACTTGCACTTCCAATAGCCCCAATATTCGCCGTAATATATTAATATCGCGCACTACACATAGCCATTAGAAAAATGCTGAACCATCCATCGAAATTTTTATATAGTGAGCCTGATTTTCATTATCTTTCTCCAATTTGCTTAATTCTTCTGAAATTTCTTTATTGAGTCCCTCTATGATGCCCAGTTGCTCTTTTAGTGAATTTTCCATTTACCTTAGTTTCAGTACGTCGTCTTTTTTCTCTTCCATTTGCACGATTATCTTCGTCACAAAACCTCAATGACCTCCTCTGACTTTCCTCTTTCCCCAAATTTCCTCCATATTCCGATTCTGCATTCAAATCTCCGCTAGCTCGGTGGACCAGATGTTGAGACTATTTATCTTAATCAAAAAACTGAATCTACTGAGTTCAATGAACGCAGATCGAGTCGAGAAAAAAGCCAATCATCCTTTCAACCAATCTTGAATTCCCGTCCTACTCCTACTAAGTTCGCACCAATCTCCCCTTTAGATCTAAATCAATGTTGTATGTACGTACATCTAGTTTGAACAAGTGTAATTTCCTATCCAACCAAATTCAAAGATTATCAAGACCTCAATTGATTAATCATACTCATACATATTTTAAAAACAGGAAACGTAGTCACTTGCCACAGAGGTTGCGCCATTACGCATACCCAATCAACATATTTTGGAAATGCAAAATCAATACCCTAATAGCTAGTAAATTTGGAATTATGCACGTTTATTCAAACGTAATGGCAAGGATGAATAATCGAACTCGCGAGACATAGCGCGGGTCAGTGGAAACCCCGAAAGGTGCCTTGTTTTGAGAATGGCTGTATTTGGTTGAAGCATATCCACACAATTGCTCATGTCATCTGTATCCTTTTTTGGAACAATAAAGATGGAGCTTACCCAGTCGTAGGGCCTTGCACTGATTCAATAATGCCAGCGGCTTCCAACTTTTCTAGTTCCTTGGTAACTTTTTTTCTTATATAAAATAGAATTCGTCAGATTGTTGAACAACCGGTTTCACTTCAGGAATTTCATGAAGCACAATATCAAAGTCTTTTAGGCTACCTCAGCCTTTGAAGACACCTTTGTATTTATCTTTTAGATGCGTGACATATTCTGGTGATGCTTTGTTGACTTTTTTCTGGTTTCATTTTGTATTCTGTTCACATCACTTTGATGAAATAATTAAGTCTTCACCAGTTTTCCATGTCAAAAGGTTTCCTGTTATATCTTTGGCTATTTGAAAGCATGATATGGTTTTATTTTGCTCGGTTTCGACAAGGCATTGAAATTGTCGTAAAAGTTTTAATGAATTCGATGCTCCGTAATCATAGACTTTAACAACTGTGGATTGGAGTTGGACAATGTTGCTGGAATTTAGTTGCTTCCACGAGTTTTGATCGATAATTCTTATGCTTTCACCAATGTCAAGAAGTTTCAATTTCATATTCTGTTGATATATCTTAACAGGAACTTCAAGCTTGCCCTTACTTGTCGTGTCCATCCATGTAAAATACGTAGCCATCATCACTTGATCCTTATGATGCTGGGGTGTATTTACTGGCTTCGATTTTCCTTACTGTCTAAGGATTTTGATTTGTTTTCGTGGCAACTATTGATTCGCACATCTAGTGAAGTGATTCTTGTGTTTGCATGATGCGCAAATTTGTCAATGCGCGGGGAATGGCCAATTTTTATGCGGAAAAACAAATCCGCAGTTGTAACACATTGACTTCTTTATAGCTGTTTGTGTGCAGGCATTGATATTCTCTCTCCGTTGTTCTTGAACTTTCAAATTGTGTTTTGCTCAACAAATTTCAAGTTTTTGAAGTCCGGTAGATAAGTGGTTTTGAATTTCTATCTAAGTCGTTTGTATTCTGCTTGCTTCAGCTCGCTTTCCTTTCAAAAGTAAATCTGCCAGTGTCAGCTTGTCAGATTTTAGGGCACTCCAGATTTAAGTATCCTGAGATTATCTGACGTTTGATTTCTTCATCTGCATTGTCAAATTCGCATAATTGGGAAATTTTTCCTAATCTGGTATGAAATTCTTCAAAGGATTTCTTTTAAGTCTCGTTGAGCTTGTCGAAGTTGAAAAACTTCAAAGTCGCTATTGTGCGATTGTGCAAATTGTTCGCTCAGTTTGGTGACTGCAATGTCCAAGTAAGTCGTCGTCGGCACCCTTCCGTCTGCATGACACGATGGAGTATCTCCAGTATCTGCTCATCTGCACCTGCGAGAGTGGCTGTACAGCCCCAACCTGCGAATGGCAGTCCCGATGGCAAATGCCACAGATGAAAGAGCAGGATAAATGATGCTGGAATTGTTGACGTTCCCGCCTTGATATTTTGGCCGCGATAGCTGTGTTTCTGCAGTCTTCACCTTCCCGCCCACCGCTCTTCAATGTGGGGTCCTCTACATGCACACCACGGTATGCGTCAACGGTACCACCTCAATGGCCTTCCCTGTCAGTAGTGGTAAAGCAGGGCTGTGTCCATGTGCCAACCCTCTTCGGCATCGGGTCACTCCATGTCAATTCACCAGATCAAAAATTGAATCGACACCCGACATTAGTGGTAAAGTCGTACTTGAACTTCAGCTCAATACCTACATTCATTTTTGATTTATTCAATTTTCAACCTTACCCATATTTTTGGGTAAAAATGCTCATTCGCGGTCATTTTGAATTGCAGTAAGATTTACACAATCACATTTTTCTTAATTATGCAAACAGCAGAAACCGAAATTCCTGCAAGATCTCCACATTACCATTTTAATACCTTTCACAACTGACAACATGACGCTTGACGTCTCTCTCCGATAATTTCCGGAGGTGCTTCCAGCAGCTCCTGAAAATTTTTTCTTTCTGCAATGGATAGCTGTGGATTCGCATTAGAATGATATGTGAAGAGTAAAGATACTCAGTTTCTTCATGTTCTGGTAATAGTTGCAAGCTGAATTAGGAAGAAGAAGTGGCTTCAAGGGCAAAAACAAGGCCAAGAACGAAGTCAAAATTGCAGCGTGACAAAGTGCACGATGATGTGGGCCTAGGCCCTGATGAGGACAGCCACGAGGAGCAAGGTGAACATAGCCAGGATGAGTTGATGAGCAAACTTGAGCAGATTTTTTATGTCAAACTTGCATATTTGGCAACGAAGCAATGCATATCCAGTCTGCATGCTTCGATATTGGAGCAAGTTCAGATGATTGAGAAACTCGAGGTGAGAACTATGATGCTTGAAAGCTACATCAATCAAATAGAAAAGATACCAAAGCAGTGAACATCTCTCAGACAACCAGTTTAACAATGATGCTAAAACCGAGCAACTAGAGAGATGGGTTGACCACATGGAGCAATATCAACGAATTGATGGTATCTCGTGTTCAAACGAAAAATCTGCAGAGGACTTCCTTCAAAAGTGAATTCATTGGTAAAAAATCACCTGAAAGTTGATATCTCTGACCTGGCTTTTGACAGAGCTCACAGTATCGAGAAAGTGAATCTTGAAACAGAAAATCATAAGACCTATCAGTCATCAATAATAGTCAACAATACGAGGTCCACCACCTGGCGTCACAGGACCATCGTATTGAGAGCTGAATGCAAGAAAAGTTTGGATCAATCTGGACACAACCCGAAAACGAGTAAATTTTTGCACAAGTGAATAAACTACTTGGTGAGACAGACGGTTTCCTTGCCATGGCCAACGTAAACTGTAGGCTCTGCTTGAAGTTAAACAATGGGCTTCACAATTCCGAACAAGAAACAGATTTAAAGGAACTTTTGAAATATGTATAGGTTGCATGTTTAAGTCTATAATTTCTTTCATTGATTTTGCGCGCAATGGGTGCAAAAATTTTGGACATATGCTTATCTTGAAATTTACTGATATAAAGATTCAAAAATTTCTCAGGAATATTTTCGCAGAGCTCAATTGTGCTAAATTCCTTTTTCTGCCTTTCAAAAGCTTTGCACTTGATGTATATGCCTTTGGGTAGCGGAGGTGGATCCTTTGGAGTGACGGGTTTGGCTCTCTGGCATCGTTGGATGGCATTTCTTTTCTGGAAAGTAGATCTCACGTCATTAGTGCAGCGAAGTTTTTCTACATCTTTTACATGTTTTTTGCACCCAGGCAAGCAAAATCTGCTTTTTGGGGGTGGGTCTCTAAATGTCAAGGGGCTCGCTCCTTAGTTTTGGGGGGCTCGCCGTCACTGCCTTGGGCAGGTACCTTGCATTCTTATGACTTTCTGAAGATTCCAGGAGAGTATCATTAACGGACTTTTCATCACAGTTAAAACTATATTTCTTCTCTTCTTGTTGGCGAAGGAAATTTAAATACAAAGCTGTTTTTAGTACATGATAATAATAAAGAATAAAGCCAGATGATAATAAATTATAATAAAGCCAAAAGTGATAATAAAGCCAGGCTTCAGACAGGGTCTATTGGGCGTTTGGGTCGTGCAGATGAGCTCAGGACACAAAAGGCTCAAACTGCAAGTCCTGAGTTTTGGGGAATTCGAAGACGCGGCTCCGACGTGAAAGGATGCATCTCTGACGCACTCCGACGCCGCATTTGAAGATGTCACTCAAGCTAGTGTCGACTCTCACTGCACTCTCAGTGTATGCCTACAGGTTTTTCAAGCATGAAATTATGTTGGTATCAATTCCATGCTTTTCTAGAGCAGCCCAGAGAGCATCATCCCCCCTCAATCAAAAGATTTTCCATAGTAAATGAAGTTTTCGTAGACCTTCATGTCGTTTCTGAAGTATTTTTAGCAAACTACATCAATATATCTCAAAAACCAGCGTGTTTGTAGATTGAATTCATCACTAGATAACTTATGATAAACTGAAATGCTGTATATATTATAAGAAATAGATAAATTAACTTAACAATTTCGCCAGTTTAAGTCCAAGACAGTACTATGAGTTTAGCATGAAACAATCTTTAGTTCTTATGAACTATCATCTCTGGCCTAAACTTGAAATCAATACAATGGAGATCTTTCCATCTATTACAGATACTTTAACGGACATTGTTCTCAGGAGATCAGGGATATTATTCCAGTTCCTCTGAGGAGTGTCAGGACCACCAGAAGCTCAACTCATTCACACCCTTTCCAAGTTTAACTGCTTACTTCACGAACTCTATCTCACAAATCATCATTCATCCCAAGCACATGCAATTTATGGAACGTCTTGCTTTCTTCTTACTTTCCTGAGTCCTACAACTTGCCATCTTTCAAATCTAAGATCAATAAACTTGATCTTATCTCTCTATTCTCTTAGCTGCTCGCTTTCTTCTTTCTTCCTGTGTTGAGGCTTTGTATAGGCCACCATAACCTTTTCTCAACATAACCCACTAAAAAAAAAGTAAAAAAATAGAAAAAAAATGATTTGGTGGTTCAAAGTAAGGTGCACTACTTAAGCTTTATTGATGTAGCTTCATTATACTAAATGTATCCAATATGCACAACAAATTTTGGTGAGAAGTGACTAGTTTTCAGAAATAAAGCGTGCATTTTTCCCCTCCTTTGTCGTGGATCTCTGTTAGTATTCACTTGATTAGTAGTATTTGATGCCCTTGATGAATTCTGGGATGATATCTGCTAAGCTAACCTTGGATCCTTCGGCTTGTCTTCCCTTCCGTTTGCACTAAATTCTAATGTGAGCCTTGGATCAGACCTTATCTCATTTTTGACTACAGGTACATTACCGGTTTCACGTTGATATGGATGATAACGAGAAGCATTTAAGGAAGATTATATTGATGTAAATGTAAACGTTGTCCCTGAACTACATCCTCCTTGCAAGAGAACATTTCGTTGTTCGCCAGTTATTTGATGCTCTTCTCCTATAGCCTAAAAAGCAGTTATGATTCAGTGAGAAAAAATGAATCAATTAGACGTCTTGAAGTAAAATTTCAACATTATTTTTGCACGAAAAAATTCGATGTGGTGCAGTTATGTATCTATTTCTCAGTGCAATATTATACCTCATTAATACTGAGACTGAATTTTTTAGATAATTAATAATGCTTGGTCACATGAAATTCTGTAGTTAACTTCTTTAATCGCTATCCATTTGATAATTGCATTTAAATGATACAATTAGCAGAAAAACACATGAGAGTCTGTCTTTGATAGCTTTTATTTATATAGAAATGGTTTGCTCATTGGAACCAAATAAAGAAGTGGACTTCCCCTGCTATCTTCCCTCCTTATTGGTCTTTCATGTTAATGATTTAGAAGGAAATTCAGCTCTTTATTTGAAGTGTCAATGATAGTGTAGTTTCAGACGACCTGAAATGTTCGGAATAAGGCAGAATAGTTGCTTCGTATTTTCGTTTAAACATTTTCGACGGGTCTGTGACAATTAGGGAATGGCATCACCAATTAAAACTAAGCCTGAACAGCGATTACTATGTCACTGTCACCCAACAATGTTGGCCAAATTGAACAAGAAAAGTCGCAAATCCGATATCAACATCGCCCCAGCAGCATAGATGGGGTAAACCAAATTTCAAAACCCATGCTCTGCAGGAAATACGATGAGATGGATCAAGGCGATTACGGCGAAATGACGATAATTCTAGCAGCATAGGAGGACAACGCGGTATCGTTTCCCTCATCGCTTATGGTATAGATCATAGAAGAGATATACCACGCGGATCTGCGTGGCAAAACTAAACGGCATAACCATTGTCAACGTCTACGCGCCAACCTGAACTGGCTATTGATAAGCCGGGAGAGTTAAAATTCTACGAAGCGCTAAACAACATCAAAGTGACAGCAAGCAAGTCAAAACCCTTGATAGTAATGAGTGAAATGAAAGCACATATAGGACAAGAGGAGCAGATCAAGTTGGTAGAAAAGCAAAAACACCGTTATAAAGGCTACAAATACAAGCGGTGCTCCCTTCTGTGAAAATCTCTCCGCCAATCACATGGTTCAACTAGCTTCAAATATCCGGAACAGAATGCATAAGTCAGTTAAGAAAAGACAGTTCTGCCCCACTTTTTTTGGAAAAGATAACCTCCACCAATATAGCATCACCAATATATCGTTTACCAAAACTTTTTTTGTAACACATTTTTTCCCCGCAACACACGCACATTAATTTTTTCATGTAGAGTTTTAAATTTACTACTGTATATAAGAGTTAAAAAGTTTACATCTCTTTATAACAATGCAATCAACCACAGAGACAACCACATTATCCTCGCAAAAAGGAGTATACTATATTGATTTACCAAAAGAAATTAAAACCAAAAAAGCAGTTATAAACGTAAAAAACAAAGACAACAAATGTTTTGAATATGCAAATTTATCTGCACAACATCATGATGAAATAAAGGCTAGTCACCAAAGACCATCAAAATATAAAGAACATCTAGGTAAACTTAATTTTACTGGTATTGACTTTCCAGTTTCACTGAAAGATATTGATAAATTTGAAAAACAAAACCTTGGAATTGGTGTCAATGTATTTGGTTATGATAAAGATGTACATGCATTAAGGTTAAATAAAACAAACCCACAAAATGCAATTGATTTGTTACTTATTACTGATGGTAAAGAAAAACAACATTATTGCTGGATAAAAAGTTTTTCAGGGTTACTCTCCGCTCAAATCTCCAAAAACGGACACAAAATTTATTTTTGCAAAAGATGTTTGAGTCATTTTTCAACACCAGAAAAGTTAAACAACCATTTACCAAAATGTAATGGAAATCCTGATGATATAAAAGCAGTAAACGCAAAACTAAAATCAAAACAGTAAATATGTGATATAATTATTTTTTTTCATTTAGAGTTTTAAATTTACTATTGTATATAAGTGTTACAAAGTTTACAAGCAGAGTAAAAAATTAACGCAGCAATGACAGAAATTATTACAAGATGTAACTGGCTAATGTTAGGTCAAGAAAGAACCTGCAATAGGATAGCAAAATGTGAAGGGTTTTGTGATTATCATGCAAAACAAAAAGTAAAATCATTTCCTTGTATGAGTTGTGGAAAAGGATCAAGATCAAAACTAGGTATGTGTAAAAGCAAAGAATGTAACCATGATGAGCTAAGATATAAAAAGAAAAAAATTATAAAAATAAAGGAAACAGAAGAACAAATTTTGACCAAATATTTTAAAAAGAAATTACATACAGAGTTGCTAAAGAAAGTAGAAACAATATATTAAATCAATAATCCAAATTTTTTTTATCTAATATTTATGTACAAAATAATTATTTTTGTATTAGACTTTAAATTATAATGTATTATATAAGTGCTTAAAAACTTTCACAAGTATAACACAACATGTCTCAACTTAAATTAGTACAAACAAAAACTGCATTGAATAATGTATTTACAAATTTTGAGATCGATGGATTAGAAAATGTTGATTTAAATGCATATCTAGATATGACAGCCTTACTCACTGAAAAACAATTAAAAGAAGAATTTGAAAAATCAAAATTGTTTAAAATTGAAACAGCAGTAATGGTTAACTTGGCAAAAAGATCAGACAATAATATTATTTATAAAAATCCATACTTTCGTTCTGGTATAAAAGAGATTAACAGCTCGACAAACATTCCTGAAACCTTTGAAATTATGAAAACAAGGAAGGATTGAATTATTTGAAACATTCACTAACGAAGGCAGTGGATGGATATTTCAAAATATTGATCGTTTAACTCTTAATGTTGATAAAAATATACCATTAAATGGTAGCAGCTATATTGATTTACCAAAAGAAATTGAGGTAAAAAAAGCTGTAATAAACGTACAAAACAAAGACAACAGATGCTTTGAATATGCAATTTTATATGCGCAACATAATGAGGAAGTAGATCAAAAACATACTAACAGACCATCAAAATATAAAGATTACCTTAAGAAACTTAATTTTACTGGTATTGAGTTTCCAGTTTCATTGAAAGATATTGATAAGTTTGAAAAACAAAACCCTGGAATTGGTGTCAATGCATTTGGTTATGATAAAAGTGTTCACATCTTGAGAATAAATAAAATAGACCCACAAAATGCAATTGATTTGTTGCTTATTACTGATGGTAAAGAAAAACAACATTATTGGTGGATAAAAAGCTTTTCAAGGTTACTCTCCGCTCAAGTCTCTATGCATGATGGTGTTATTTATTTCTGTAAAAGATGTTTGAACCATTTTTCAAAACCAGAAAAGTTAAATGATCATATTGAGGTTTGTAAAGAAAACTCTGCTTGTAAAATTGAAGTACTAAAACCTGGTGAAACCATTGAATTTAAGAATCATAAAAAATCAATGAGAGTTCCATTTGTAATCTACGCTGACTTTGAAGCTGTTTCAGAAAAAATAGACTCCGCAACACCTAATCCAGAAAAGTCTTTTACTGAAAAATATCAAAAACATACTCCATCAGGATTTTGTTATTATGTCAAAAAAGATGGCGTTGAAAACTATGCCGAACCAGTTGTTTATAGAGGTGAAGATTGTGTTGAAAAATTGTGTGCAATGATTGAAGATGAAGTAAAAGAAATAGGTGCTATTTATAAGAATATAGTTCCTCTTGAAATGACTGCAGAAGATAATAAAAAATTTCAGTCAGCAGTGGATTGTCATATTTGTGATAAAAAGTTGTGTAAAGACAAGACAATTTCGTTTAACAAAGAACGAATTCATAAATCTTGTTTACCAGAAGAATATAAAGATACCCCAGAGTTTAACTTAAGCAGTGTAATGGAAAAAGGTGATTGGCGCAACTACTTTAAAAAATCAAAATGTCCAATTTGCGCTGGTCCTCTTTCAGATGAAACAGTTAAATATCACGATCATTTAACAGGAGAGTTTAGAGGTGCTGCACACAACCAATGTAATTTACAATATCAGTTACCAAAGTTTGTTCCAGTAATATTTCACAACTTGTCTGGATATGATTCATATTTGTTTATAAAACAGCTTGGTAAATCACATGGTAGTATCAACTGCATACCCAACAATGATGAAAAATACATAAGCTTTAGCAAATCACTTGCGGTTGATGATAAAAAATTTGAGATTAGATTCATTGATAGTTTTAAATTTATGGCTTCTTCACTTGACAGTCTTAGTAAAAATCTTTCCCGCGAACAATTTAGGGAAATGAACAAAGTTTTCGAAGGTGACACAGATTTGTTGATCAGAAAAGGAGTTTACCCATACGATTATATGGACAACTTCGATAAATTTAATGAAGCCAAACTGCCTCCTGCTTTTGAGTTTTATTCTCGACTTTATGATTCTAACGTAAACGAAAAAGATTATGCTCACGCCCAGAAAGTTTGGTCTCACTTTGGCTTTAAAAATATGGGTGAATACCATGACTTGTACTTGAAAACAGATGTGGTTTTGTTGGCTGATATATTTGAAAATTTTAGAGATGTTTGCTTGAAAAACTGCAAGTTAGATCCAGCTTGGTATTATACATCACCAGGCCTTAGTTGGGATGCTTTGCTAAAGAAGACTGAAATAAAGTTAGATTTGTTATCTGATATAAATATGATTTTGTTTGTTGAAGCTGGAATAAGAGGAGGAGTTAGTATGATTTCAAACAGATATGGAAAGGCTAACAACAAATATATGGAAAATTACAATCCTAAGGAAGAATCAAAGTGTATAACATATTTGGATGCAAACAACTTGTATGGATGGGGTATGAGTCAAAAGTTACCACATAAAAACTTTAGATGGCTAGATGAAGCAAAGTTAGTTGATTTTGACCCTACTTTGATAAACACAGAAGATGAAGCTGGTTATATTTTACAAGTGGATTTGGAATATCCAAAAGAGTTGCATGATGCACATAACAATCATCCTCTTGCTCCTGAATCTTTGCTTATTAATAAAATTTATAAATTAACGCCAAACTTGTACAACAAAACAAAATATACTTTGCATTTGAAAAATCCTCAACTTTATTTAAGTCTTGCGTTAAAACTTACCAAAATTCATAAAGTACTTGCATTTGATCAAAAAGATTGGATGAGACCTTATATTGCATTAAACACTGACCTTAGAACTGCAGGCAAAAATGATTTTGAAAAAGATTTCTTCAAGTTGATGAACAACTCAGTATTTGGAAAGACTATGGAAAACATAAGAAATCGAGTTGATAGAAGACTTGTCAATGAAGAAAAACAGGCCAAAAAGTTGGTATCAGAGCCAACGTTTGAGGGAAGAAAAATATTTTGTGCCGACTTGGCAGCAGTTCACATGAAGCGAACAAAAATAATGTTTGACAAACCGATTTATGTAGGATTTTGCATTTTGAATTTGAGTAAAACGCTTATGTATGATTTTCATTACAACTATATTGTAAAAAAGTATGGGTCAAAACAAAAGTTGTTATTTACAGATACTTACTCTTTGGCTTACGAAATAAAGAATGACGACTTTTATCAAGATATCAACGTTGATGTGTCAGAAAAATTTGATACAAGCAACTATGCAAAAAATCATACTTCTGGAATTAAAACCGGATGCAACAAAAAATTAATTGGCATGATGAAAGATGAATGTGGTGGTAAACAGATAACAGAATTTGTGGGGCTAAGAGCAAAGATGTATTCTTACCGGGTTGATGAAACAGAAGAGAAAAAGGCAAAAGTTGTTAAAAAGAATGTTATCAAAAAAGTTTCAACGATTACTATAAATGTCTGATTGAGCGTGTAAAACCAGTTTATAGAAAAATGAATTTAATCAGAAGTCACAATCACGAGATTTATTCTGAAACTATAAATAAAATAGCGTTGTCTGCAGATGATGATAAAAGGATTATTGATGCAGATGGTATTTCAACACGAGCTCACGGTCATTACAAGTTAGATCAGAAAAAGTAAATGAATAACGAAAAAAAAATATTTTTTTTTAAAGGTTTTTAACATCATTTAGTGGAAACCAACTATTAGATTCTTTAGGATAACCCTTCCATGATACTAACGCTAATTTTTTCTTATAATCTTTCTTGATTACTTTATCAATTCTATAAAAATCTTGATCAGTTTTTTGTAACTCATTTTCATAAAAAGTTCCTTCAGTAATTTCATTGTTATAGTCTTTTATTATACATATTAGGATTGGTATGTTGTATTCTTACTATAACAAAAACTTCTTCACTCCAGTTTGGTGTATAACCTATATCAAACTAAGTTCTTTTGTGCTTACTAATCCTTACTCTGTCTCCCACAATAAACTTAGATTTATAGATTGTTTTATCATGGATTGAATATGCATCATTTTGAATAACTTTTTCATTATATTTCATGCTAGCTTCTGTTGGTGTCATTTTTATTGTAGAGTTTTTGTGGTTGTTATATTCATTAATTATATTTGGTAATACATCGACATATTTATATGTATTATTAGCAGTAGAATAGTTAAACATTTTATTTTTTAATGTAGGATTAAATCTTTCAATATGAACGGCCTTACCTTCATTAAATGTACAATACAATTTAATTTCAGTCTCAACCAACAGTTTTTTAAATATGTTGTTATAGAATTCAGATCCATTATCAACCCACAATTTTTTAGGTTTCCTCTTGCTAGCTTTAACAATAGATTGAAATGTATTGGTAATTGTTTTACCTGTTTTATCTTTTATAGGAACACTCCATACAAATTTTGAAAATACATCAATAACATTTAAAATTTACCTAAATCCATGGTTGTACCTTTTAAGTTGTTGCATATCAACCAAGTCAGCACTCCAAATATCGTCAATATTACCGACAATAACTTTTCCCTTTTTTAAACTTTCTTATAATTGGCTTGTGTAACTCATCTAGCTGTTCATTCCAATTTGTTGAACTTTTTTTAAAACACCTAACCCAAGTTTTTCTTTGGTGTTGATAACTTTTCTAGCCAACATACCCATTTTTGGAAGGGATCCATAAGGTATCTTATCTAATTCAGAAACCATCTTTCGGTCGCATTCGTTTTTATCAACGCCTCTTGAGTAACATACATCATGATGTGCTGGAATTTCATCAACTTTGTTAAAAGGAGGAACTATCCATCTAGTAATTTCACCAGTTTCTGGGTCGTATTCAATTTGTATATCTAGTGGATTAAATGGTCCCATGTATTTATAATTAGTAGGAGTCCAACCAGCTTTTGGTTTTGGTAGCTTGCCAATCAAAGAATGAATATCAAACTTTCCACCAGCTTTACTTTTGGTAAAACAATTTTTTTGCGTACCACATATTTGGCAGCTGCCTTTTACTATGGATTTGTTATTTTTTGTCGTCGTGTGTCTTATATTTGGAGACGGAGTTTTTCTTTTGCATTTGACACTATAAATTTCCATGGCCAAAGTCTTTTTGTTGTCTATACCTATACAGAAATAATTTCTTTCTTGTTTAAATTAAATAATTTCATCAAAGTTTTTAAACAACTCTTTTTGTTTTGATTTATAAATAGAAAATCATCTTTATCGAGACCCTCAAATTTGCATTTGTCAAATCTACATTCTTTTGAAATTCTTGCTCTTTCACCATCTGTTGGAGGATCGTAAACAATAACTTTTGAGCAATTTGTTCTTATGTCTTTTGGTATTGTACAATACGATTGACTCAAATAAACCGGACAAATTTTGTGATGTCTACCATCAGTAAAATGGTTTGCAATCTTTGCTTGTATTTTTTTATCGGCATTCATCAAATCATCAAATACGACAAGCTTTACACAATCATCAGATCCATATTCATCTGTATTTAAGATATCGTCTTGTCCGCACAACAACAAGACTTGATGACCTACTAACTGTGAAACTAGAGCAAACTTATTTTTTAGCGAGACCAACTTGTCTTGATCTTTATTTGGAGTATATATGATAATCTGATCATAATAACACAAAGGTTTTTTAATGATGTGCATTAAAGTATTTGTTTTTCCACAACCAGAACTTCCACAAACAAGCATTCTAAAATCGTTGCCTAACAATGATTTATGCTTTGTTTTATCAACAACTAGCTCACTATCATAATTTGGAATCTTCATTTTAACATACCTCCTTAAACCCTATATAGGTTACAAAATTTATAATTTTAAATTATAAAATATTTAAGTAAGTCTATTAACAAAATTAAAAAAGGTGTGTCAAAATTTGTAGTAGATATCAGTAACTTACAGTACGTTAAGTCCAAAGGTATCAGTAACTTACAGTACGTTAAGTCCAAAGATATGAATACTATATAGTTACTTAAAAAAGGGTGTTAAAATTTAGAGTAAATAAGTAACTTACAGTACGTTAGGTCCAAAGATAAGTAACTTACAGCTAGTTAAATATTTTAATATTTTGAATTTTTATAAACTATATAAGTATATAAAAGTATATGAAAAATCAAAAGTATGGATTTAAACAAATTAAAAAGTATAATTAAAAAAGAAACCGTAGCAGCAAATATTGTTGACCAAGTTAAAGATGATGTAAGGGTTTTTAAAAATCTGCAACTTGGGGTTATGGAAGAAAGAGAAAAGGTTGCTGCTCCAATTACAAGAGAACTTGGTAAAGTTGGGAAACAAATAACTGATATAGATAAAAGACAAGACGAAATGTTAGGTCAGTTAAGAGAAAACCAACATGCAATGATACAGTATTTGCCACAGTTTGCAATTGAGTCACCAGAGTCACCACCAGCGCTTGAGACACCAAAGCGACCAACACAACCAAAGCAACCAATAACACTTAATTTTGATAAAAGATTTGATCCAGAATTTCTAAGAACTTATGATTTACCAAGTGCCAATGAATTTCCAAATATAACAAAAGATAAATTAGAAATGATAAACCCACAAGTAACAAAAGCACAATATCTGTTGGTGCACATAAAAGTGCAGCTAAAAGTGTTGAGAAAAGGAACAAACTTGATGAAGATTTAGCTACATTAAAAAAATATAAAGAAATATTAGACGCAACAATGTTTACAGACTTATCAGAAATAATTGGAAATGGGATAAACCAACAAAGAAAAAGAAATGCTTACAAGTTGTCAAAAGGTGGATCCTTTGGTCATGTATATATTGATCCGGCTAAACTAAGAATGAATAGACTTAGTGTTAAAGACAAGGCTGGAAGCAGTTTGATAGATAATGTTGTTGACAACTCTCTTATAGATTTGTTAACAAAAAGGTACAACCCAAAAGTTGAGTACACACCAGAAGCAAAAGATATTTTCAAAGACTTGACACGCTTTTCTGGTTTTAAAAAAAGTAAAAGATCAGGCAAACAAAAGTTATTAAGTGGATCCACTGTTACCTTAGTGCCAGACACCCCAAAATATATTTTGGCGAGGTTGACCCTTTTATTAGGTACACGACGTGCTGGTAACAATAGTTTAGATATAAGAAATGAAATAGTTCAACTAATTGATATTGCTTATAGTAAAAAAATAATAACCAACGAAGAAAAAGGAAGGTTAACGGCAAAAAATAATTTAAATTAAATTAATTTTTTAAAAAATAAAAAATATATACAATATACATAAAACATTGCTAAAAATGAAAGAGATAGAAAGACCGTTTGTTTTCAGTTCAACTGATGGAATCGCTGGATCAAAACCAGGTGATTTTACAATAAAACATATTCCAAATCTTATTTTGGATAAAAATAAAGAACATTATATTGCGCTTGATAAATTTAATGGTCATTATTCGTGGTATAACATCAATTCAACTTATAATAATAATAAAATTAGCTATTCTCACGACGCAGGAAAAACCAACACTGTAATTACTTTTCCAGATGGAATTTATGATTATGATTATTTAAATAATTATATAAAAGGTTCTTTGGTAGCAAATAATCATACTCTAGATGGAAAAACTCCTGGTATCAAATTAAATTTTAGCACTTCTAGATTTAGAGTATTTTTGTTGCGGTCAACAGGGTATAGTGTTGATCTTAGAGGTACAGATAGAAACTTTAATGATATTATTGGGCTTTCAAAAATTAATATAACCACATCCCAGCTTGGTCAACGCTTGCCCAACATTACAAATTCTGTTGATAATATAAAAATTAGAACATCTCTTACCAATGATTCTTTGGATGGTGGAGTATCAACAGATGTTTCATATTCGTTTAACACGTCAGATATTTCACGTGCTTTTCCTTTTAGAATAGAACCAAGAAGAAGATTATATAATAAATTAAATGCAAATATTATATCTTGCGTAAGGATATATATGACGGATGCAATAAATAGACCAATCGATTTCAACGAAGTACCAGTTAGTTTGACAGTTGTAATAAAATCAGTAGACAAATACCAATGGATCGAACAAAAAAGTGTAATTATAATAGAATAAAATATGTTACCCCACAAAATCCAATTGATGGTGAAGGCTTGTTTGACATATTTAAGTCAACAGGTAAACAAATTACATCACTTGCAACTTCCAAGTTTTCCAAAGAAGTTGCCAAAAAAGCTGCTACAGCAGGTGTTGAAAAGTTTGCAGTGTCTGGTGCAGAACCTCTTGGCAAAAGTGCTGCGGACAAAGTTGTAAATAAACTATCTGCTACGCCAAGTAGTGTCAAAGAGAACAAGCCGGTCCCAAATAGTGGTGTCTAAATTGTAGACAGTTTGAAAAGTAGACTCTTTGCCTTTACCTGTCCAAGCGTCAGAAATTGATGCCTTGAAACAACAGTTGACTCAATTTATGTAAAAAAATAAAAAAACAATTTTTTTGATTAATTATTATTTTCTTTGAAAATACTTTTATTTAAACACTATTTATATATATGCTATACAAAACAAAACTATTAACAAAGTTAAAAATTCAAAGTAATAGAATACAAACAAGGTGATTTTTTAGAAAGGTATGAAGAGGTTGTATACGACCTTCAAAATCCAATTAAGCTGCCAGCAAATGGATCAAAACAAAATAAAAATTCATACAAGTATTATGTAGATTCAACTGGTGAAGTAACTGCTCCCAATCATTGGTATAATTCTTATCTTGAAATTGAAGTAGAAGTTAACAAGAAAGCAGATGGTACAACTTATGCTGCTGCTGATAATATCACTTTTGCATCAGATGCTTATTCAATCATTAGAGAGTTGAATGTAAAGTATGGAGGTGTCCAAGTTATTGATACACCAAATGTAAATGAAAGTGTTGCAATTAGAAATAAAGCTGAATATTCAAGTGCTTATCTTGCTCAAGCATCGAGCACCTTGTTTTATCCTGATAGTGGAACTGGTGCTGCTAGTCGTACCACAAATGCTGGTTTTGCTAGTCGAGCTGCACTTGCTAATGCTGCCGGTGGTGTTAATCTTATCGTACCATTAAATAAGTATAGTTTCTTTGCTGCTTCACAATATGTTGTTTATCCAACTGGTAAAATGGAGCTAAACATTACTCTTGAAAGACATGAAAATGTCTTGTACAAAGATGCAGCAGCCGCTGAAGGTAGATATGTTGTTACAAAAATGAGACTTTGGGTTCCAAAGATGGAGCTAAATTCAGATGGGTTCAATAAATTTAGTTCAGCATTGACTGAAAAAAGAACTTGGGGATATTTGGCTGATAGAGTAGAAACATCCCCAGTGTCTACGTTGCAAACTGGCACATTTGATATCTCAAGCAGCATTGAAAAGCCTAGATTTGTTATGTTGTATGCGGTTGATTCAACAAAAGATGGTGATGTAACAAAAAATAGCTTTCATTATGATACTTATAATATTCCCGGTGGAAGACAAGTGACAAGAGCACAGTTGGAGCTAGGAAATGGTGTTTATTATCCACGGGTGGAACTCAACCCAAAAAATGAATTAACAAGAGTATACAAAAAATTTATTGAATATCAAAGATTTATAAACGACGATACGTCTGAAGGTAGCTTTATTGATAGAACGTTGTTCAAAGATCTTCATTCAGCATTGTTCTTTGACTTAAAAGATCAGAGAAATGATATGATTGATGGATCACATAAATTAAAGTTTTCATACACTCTTGATGGAGCACCAACAGCTTATGTTTGGAAAGCAGTAATTTTGTATGAAAGGCAAATAACATCAGATCCTATTTCTGGCTCAGTTAAACTAACATTTTAAGAAAACAAAACAAAGAAACTAAATTACAAAAATAATTTTTACAAAAAAAAAATTTTTTTTTTATTTTTTTTACCTTTTATTTTTTTACATTGAAAGCATTGGTTCATGTGTAATAGCATATTTATCAAGGAGATATTTCTGAATTCTTTTTATTGTGGAAGCATTATTTAATTCGTCTTCTTGTTTAAATATTATCAATTCTGCAATATCTGCAGCTAGCGGTGCCGCTACGCGGTTTGCAGCAATACTACCTATTGCAAAATTTGTAGCACCAACGTTTTCTTTTGCAGTAAAGTTTCTAAGTTTTTGTCCGTTGCACCATACTTGTGATCCGTCTGCACCTAATTGAGGTGACCATGTAACTGTTATAACAATCCACTTGTTTAGCTCGGTTGGGTTAGCTTTTGTTGGAAATGTTGTAATTGTTATATTATCACCACCATTGTATGATGCAGATTCTTTTTTTGCGTTGCTTACAATAAAATGTTTACTATCATTCATACAAATAAACTTATCCCATCCTGTATTATCATGACCAATGATTGCATTTTTTAACCCAACACCAGTACTAGTAGTATCATAAGCAGTAATTCTATAAACAACAGTTATTGACAACGTTTTATCTCCACTTGTTATATTTAAATCCATATCACATTTCATTCTATCGTTTGTACCATCAAAGGTAAGATAGTTGTATCTTTCATTAATCAATCCAACCCTTGAAGTTGGTCTTTCTGCGTCTGAATATTTTACAATGTTTTTTCTTTCACCAAAACCTTGGTATTGAAGAGATTCAACATTTGTTCCTGATAGAACACCATATGCGGCCACTTTGGCTGAGGTATTGTCAGATATTAACCAATGCCCAGCAGCACAATTTGTTATAAATTCATTTGACCAGCTGTGATAATTTCCATCCATCTGTATAAGACTTTTAGATACTGCATCAACTAACTTTATTTTGCCATTAACATCTCTTTCAACCCCACCTAGAGGTAAAACTGGGGCTATAGTTGATCGTGCGATTGATAAATCTATTTTAAACTTCCCGGTACTATCTTTAACAAGTCCATTTTGTTGAATTATGTTGGCGGCAAGAAAGCTTTTAACATGGTTCACCACATAATCTTTACTAGTAGCACTTGTTCCAAATTTTGGCGGGTTTTGTAAACCAAATACATTTTGATTGTCCATATTGATTCCACCACTCATTTTGCCACCAGTTTTTTTATCTAAATATTTTGATGCAGCGTCGGTGATGACAAAAGTTTTGGAGGTTGTAATTGATGTATCAACATATCCCTTGTTTGCTACAACTCCACCTGAATCCGCCTGCTGGTCCTACTACGTTTGTGATTGTTTACCTTCTGCATTGATATTTCCTACTCCATCTTTTTTAATCCAAGTTTCTACATATCCTTTGTTAGCTATCTGATTTGAAGCTGTTGGTGTTGGTACGTTTGTAACAACAAAATTGTTCAAATCAAAATTTTTATCGACTTTTACACCAGTAATATCAATAGGTAAACTATTTACTTTTGTTTCAACAACAGCAACGTCAACTTTAAGCTCATCTACTATTTTTGATGAAACTGAATTTGATGCTACACAACCTGATGCACCACCACCAGTAATATTGTTTATAAATCCCATATCTGTTTTTTTTTACTTGAAATAGTTTCTTATGAATCTTTCGTTCTTCTTATAGTTATTACAAGTAAAATTTTTTACTACTTTTAAATACTTATTTTTGCCAAACTCTTTTAAGAAATACAAGCAATAATATCCACATAAAACGCTGCTCAAATCGTGAAACTGGTTTGATTCATATTCATATAACTTACTAAATGTATAACATAGGATTATCAATTCTTGTGGTGGTTGCATCCCCAAAACTATCAAAATAATTGACAAAGTCTGCTGTTATTTTTACGGCTACCCAATGTGTTCCTGGTCCTTCGGTGTCATCCAAATTTATGATAAAACATTGGCCTGGTATATTTTTTACTTTTTTTGGAATCTCGTTTCGTGATATAACTCTTTTAAAATTTTTGATTTTCAAGTAGTCAACCCAATTCATTATTTCAAAGTTTGATATTGGATGATTTATAAATTCTGGTTTACTTGTAACAGAGCCCCCAACAAAGGTAATTGACTGAATGGACTGTTTGGTCCTAAAAGAAGACCCGATCCTTTTTTTTTATTTCCACTTAATAAATATTTCAAAGCTGGTATAACTGCACCACCACTAGTTGGACGTGAGTTGATTATTAAACCATTTCCTGATTGGGATACATCTATTTCACCACGATCAATTAGCGGCAACAATGATTCAAACATTCTTAATCTATCATCATCATGATTTTCTCCATGATATCCTCAAAACAAGTTTGCAATTAATGGTATTCCAATTCCTGCTAACAAAGAGCCAAGAAAACCACCTTTTGTCCTCGTCCTGTTTTTAAAACTAACCCACTTCCAATTTTATATGAACTTACTAGCTTCTTTTGTTGAGCCACAGGTAACAGTTGTTTGATTTGGCTTCTAATTTCTGGTGTATCTACTACCATTTTAGCATGTTCTGGTGATAATTGATAAGAACCGCCAACTGCTTTTTTAATGGCGGTCTCTCCTAAACCAGAAACTGCACCTGTTGCAAGTGGAGCCAAGATTTTTGGTAATATTTTTCTAGCAACACCACTTACTATTCTGAACAAATTCATAATGCTTCCTCCGCTTGTTGCAAATTTTCTTAGTTGAGCTTTGCTAATTTTAATATCAGCTCCTACACCCTAATTTTTTGCTTTTTCAAGCTTATTAATTTGAGATTGAGTAAGATTTACTGTTTCATCACCTCTCAAAAGATTGTTATAAGACAACCTAAGAGTTATTGGTGTTTTATGTTTCATTGCTTTTGCAACTGATTCAGCTTGCCCAGCTGTCAAGTTTACTCGATAAGGGTGATAAATTGTAGACAGTTTAGTAATTTTATTTTTTCATAAAACGAATGTATATTAGTATCTTGTATATTAATTTTTAAAATAAATTATATTAAATTTTGATATTAGTATATATATCATAGTATAGACAAAAAATAAAAATGTCAAATCTTGACGAAATAAGAGAAATTAAAAAATACGTAGACTTCTTTTACGAAAAAACAAAGTCTGATCTTGATGACAACGTTAATCCCGTTATTATCAAATCAGCATTAATTTATCAATATTTACTTTTAAAATATATAAGAAAAAAAGATAGTGTAAAAAATATAATAAATTCGTATAACGGTGAAATTGGTTTAATTGGACCAGGTAATGGCAACATAACATGTTTTTTAGAAGCATTATTTTCTAGATGTACATTTTGTCATGATCATAGCTCATTTCATGATGCTTATGGTCGATTTTACACAAGATATGGATATGGTAGTGGTTATTGTTATTTATTTCATAACCTTCCAAAATTTTACAAAAAATATCCATTGTTTGGAAATATTATTGGTTTATTATTTTCATTTTGTAAACAGTTAATATAAATGTCATAAATATATTTATATTGATATACCTTTGCTTAATTATCTGTGGTTTTAAACCCATTGTATTCTAATTTTTCATGATAAATTTTTTTGTTAACTTTTCTGGTTAATTTAATATCTTGTTTGAGTGATTTTGGTAAATATATACTAACTGTTTCATTGGTTTCATCATCTTTCAACCTTGCAATACCACTTTCACCATATTTTGTGTCAAAGTAAAATACATCTCTTACGGCATAAGTATGACCTACTTTTAGTGCTTTGTCAAGCTTTTTTGCTACTACTAAGTCGTCTTCCATAATATCAAAATCAGCAACAAAAGGAAAACCAGTTGAAAACTAATGCTGTCTGATTTGAGATATAAAGTTTTTATTGTTTTCTTTCCATTAAGTTTTCCTTTTGAAACAATAAATTCATCAATTTCTGAATCTTCAGATATCTTTTCTTTCAAACTTTTTGGTGCGTTTGCTTTTATTATAACATCTGATATAAAATCTTGGTTGTAAGGACTTGGTTCCAAATATGAAACAAGTTTTTCACCATACTGTCCTATTGTTTTTTCTTTATCAAGAATCTTAAAGACGGCGTCAACGTCAAGCTTTGAAAATGGTACATATGATTGATGCATCTTTGAGTTTGTGATGTGACTGTGTTGTTTTTACTCTGCTAGTAAACTTTGTAACTCTTATATACAGTAGTAAATTTAAAACTTTAAATGAAAAAATAAATGCGTGTGTGTTGCGGGGGAAAAATATGACGGAAAGTTTTTTTGGTAATGCTATATTGGTGATGTTTTAAAAAAAATGCGTTAGCCTTCCCATATTTACACTACTTAAGTCAACCACATGGTACCACTGGAATGTTGCGAAAGCAATAATTGACCATGTAGGCATCGCAACGCGTTGGAGATGAATCATTGAGGACTTCAATGCAGTTGAGGTGCCAGAAAAGAAGTTTTATCATAGACCGCTAGGAACAAAGATACGGTTGAAAATAAACCCCCGTAAAAGTCTGCATGCTCGAAACATGTGAAGACCATTGAAGCCCCGACAGAGGCTCAAATGAACTATATCAACGAGATGGAGAACGGTGATGAACGCTGAAAGAAAATTGAAGAGACTGTCCCAACGAACACGACACTCCAACTCGCAACAGTGCAAGCGCAGCATCTGGATACTGTCAACAATGCACAGCAAACAGCAAGGAGCTGAGACTGTGGAACAAAAATGGAAGAAAAGGGCCGATAATATTGAAACGGCTTGAAGAGAATTGAGCATTCATTTCTTTTCATCAAATTTCGCTTAATTTCAAACGTTTATGCAAGTTAACCCTTCATTGATTGCTGATTTTTAAGGGGCACTCTATATACGACAAAACATATTACAAAATAGTTACTAAAATATATAATTATGAACCTAATTGCAATATAATGTGATCCTAGTTAATATCATATAAAAGGTGTAAAAACAAGAAAAGGCATGGCAGTGCATAGTACAATATGGTAAAAATTGCAAAACAAACGAAGTAGGTAAATTGCAAATCAACTTGCTAAAATTTTGAAGGTGCCGAGAGTAGGTCCACTTTTTGCTTTTGTCGGTAGGCTGTTCCACAGTTTTATCCCACGATAAGAAAGCATCTTTGTCCATTCACGAAAGATTTGCTTGGTATCTTAAAATCAGAAGACGTATTACGCAGGGGTGCAGGCTTCATCATGGGATTTTCTAGTGAAGAGGTGTCGTACGCAAAAGACTTTGCAATCTTCTCGTGAATTATATTGAGGAAAGGTCACGCCGGCCTATACAAAGCCCCAACAAATGAAGAAAGAAGGGGAAGACTAGAGCCCTTTTTACACTCCACAAACTAACCCCGGACCGGCGAAACCGAGTTAGTTTAACCCGGGGAGAACCCGAGTTAGTTCAAAACGGGGCGAACCCTGTCGCGTTTGCACAACAAAACACTGTTTTGCACTTATGTTTACAGCACGGCAGCAGTTCATATTAAGGGGATAAGAAGAAGGGATCAGTCCCTCTTGAACCACTGCGTACTCCCTGGACCAGCATGACCCAGGTGCTGGGGAGCACCAGCACTGGATGGATGAGTGATGGAAAACACTTGAAAAAACCGCAGCTGCGAGCGAAGAATGGCTCTAGTTGCAAACTGGCATAACAGGCAGCCCGGGATGATACAGCAGCTGATGAGGCAGCCTCCCAATGCTCTACCAATGGGTTTGGGCCTCTTTTCGGGTTTAATCTGGCGGCGGGACCTGCATTGCACCCTTTCGAATGGTACCCTCAGGTATAGCCAGGGAGCAGAAGGGCAGATCAGTCTCCAGCAGACCATGTTCATGATGACAAACCAACAACAAGCGCCGGCATCTCTATCCTAGAGCTGAAAGTGACAAAGTGACTGAAGGCACCAGAAGGTAGAGTGATGGTACTGCCCCGGACGATCATTAAAACCAGGGTCTTTTCGCTAAACTATCGATGTTTGGTCTCTATCACACTCTCATTAAATGGATTGGTAGTTTCCTCTTTGATAGGTCAATTGCCATCAGAGTGGACGGCTTCCTCTCCAATCTGCACTCCATCCATACTGGTGTACACCCACCCGGGCTCTCTCATCTCCCCTTTGCTGTTCATCCCCTTCATCAACGACCTGCTCACCTCTACCTCCTCTAGCATTCACTACTTTGCTACTCAAACCTTCCTAATTTCCTCTTTTTCATTCAATCCAAATGAACATGCTTCTATCGATATCCAACTCCACAGAAACACTTCACCCTCGCTTCTCTCCAATGATGTGACAGTTATTGAGAAGTGGGGTAGAGACAACCTAGTTTCGTTCAACCAAAGCAAGACGAACCAGGCTGTCATTTCACGCAAACGTAACCAAAACTCTTCATTCATTCATTCATTCATTCATAAGCATTATTCAAAATGGTGTTTACATAGTTTTGTGGAATGAAAGCGAATTAAAAACAACTACTTACAATCTAATTTAAAACTGCGTCTAAAGAAAAATAATAAGTATACAAGCTACATAACGTAATGGTTACTATTTGCAAATTTTTGCAATTGCATTTTTTCCCATAGATATTTTGATCTTTGTTTTAAGGCTTGCAACTGTTGGTAGCCTCTTTTATTTCATCGTTAAGACTGTTCCGCAAGAAGCTTCTTCTGAATGAAAGCGACTCCATGCAAAATTTTATCGTATTCGTTATCGGCAATTTACACAGATGCTTAGTTCTGAGATCATATTGACTCTCCTTCCCTTCATGAGGGTGCCAGATGTATGATGAATTTAAATGGTTCATTGACTCATAGATCTATAGCATCAAGTTTTGGAGATTTTTTATATGGATCGCTACAGTGTCACTCTTCTTCAAAAGTTTATCAAGGGAGGAGTCGTAATCATTGTGAAGTATTTTTAAAGCACGCTTGTCGGTGCTGTTTATTTTATGCTTGACAGTTGGCTGGCATCTTTGCCAAAAAAAAATATGCATACTAATGGGCAATACTTAAAGCTTGAGATGATTCCTGTGTTGCACAGTTTCATTGCTTGTTCTCTTGAGAGATGAATATTTGACCACCTAAAAGCACTGACTTTTCTGTTTGTTTTATCGCATAGTGTTTTTATATGCTTATTGAATCGAAGCTGGTTGTCAATTTCGATTCCAACAAGTTTAAAATTGCTAGTGGAATGTATTTTAACACCCTCAATATTCAAGCCTAACATGTGTTTTTGATTTAATCCAAGGAACAGAAATTGAAACTTATCAGGGTTTGCCACCATACCATCGAACCAATGTAGGAGTGTACTTAGGTCATTTTCCAAATTTGTCGAAATTTCGCTTATACTAGTGGCGCATGAACACACTGTGTTATCGTCAGCAAAATTACATATTTCTGAATTCAATTTCATATGAAATAGATCGCTTAGGAAGATGTTGAATAGTAAGGGCCCGGGAGACTAGTTGACTTGCTCTGGGAATTTTAATAACACCTAATTTTTACACTCTGTTTCCTATTCGCTAGGTAGCTATACATCAGTTGCAAGCTTTTTTCATGAAACAAATAGGCCTCCAATTGAGCAATAAGGAGGTCATGAGGTATACAGTCTTGTGCTTCTGATAGGTCCATAAGGATCGTGCCAACTATACCAGACGAATCTAGGCTCCTTCTCCGCGCTTCTATAACTCTTACTAGCGAGCGTTGTGTGCTGTATCCCTCTCTGAAGCCAGAGAGTCGACTTGATAGGATAGGTATAAAAAAATCCGCCCATTTATCCTTTGAGTATTCTCTCAAGAATTTCGTCCACCTGTCTTTATGAATGGTGATGAGCTGGAAATTTCAGCTTCTGTCACAAGACGTCATTCTATTTCATTGAATCTCACATGGAAATATCACATCCATTTCCTTGCTAAACATGCACCTCAAAACCTCGATTTCCTCGCCAGAGCCAGCGGGTCTTTCTCATCCTCCATCTTCCAGATCCTATTTCTGGCTCAGTTAAATTGACATTTTAAGAAAATAATTTAAGAAACAAATAAAAGACAAAACAAAAAAAACCAACTGATTAAAAACTAAAAAACTGACTAAAAAACTAACAAATAATTTAACAAAAAAAATGTTTGTTTTACTTTTTACTTTTTTACTTTTTTACTTTACATTGAAAGCATTTGTTCATGCGTAATAGCACATTTATCCAAAAAATGTTTCTGAATTCTTTTTATTGTTGATGCATTATTTAATTCGTCTTTTTGTTTAAATATTATCAATTCTGCAATATCTCCAGCTAGTGGTACTCCTATATTACGTGCATTAACACTACCTATTGCAAAACTTGTAGAACCAACGTTTTCTTTAGCAGTAAAGTTTCTGAGCTTTTGTCCGTTGCACCATACTTGTGATCCGTCAGCACCTAATTCGGGTGACCATGTAACTGTTAGAACAATCCACTTATTCAACAATGTTGGATCCGCGTTTGTTGGAAATGTTGAAATTGTTATATTATCACCACCATTATATGATGTAGATTCTTTTTTTGCGCAGCTTACAATAAAGTTTTTATTATCATTCATAGAAATAAAATGATCCCATCCTGCATTATCATGCCCAATAATAGCATTTTTTAATCCGACACTAGTGCTATAGGCCGTCATTCTATAAGCAGCAGTTATTGACAGCGTTTTATCTCCGCTTGTTATATTTGACCAGCTTAGTTAATTTCCGTAATAAGACTTCTAACAACAGCATCAACTAACTTTATTTTGCCATTACCATCTCTTTCAACCCCACCTAGAGGTAAAACTGGGGCTATAGTTGATCGTGCGATTGATAAATCTATTTTAAACTTCCCGGTACTATCTTTAACAAGTCCATTTTGTTGAATTATGTTGGCGGCAAGAAAGCTTTTAACATGGTTCACCACATAATCTTTACTAGTAGCACTTGTTCCAAATTTTGGCGGGTTTTGTAAACCAAATACATTTTGATTGTCCATATTGATTCCACCACTCATTTTGCCACCAGTTTTTTTATCTAAATATTTTGATGCAGCGTCGGTGATGACAAAAGTTTTGGAGGTTGTAATTGATGTATCAACATATCCCTTGTTTGCTACAACTCCACCTGAATCCGCCTGCTGGTCCTACTACGTTTGTGATTGTTTACCTTCTGCATTGATATTTCCTACCCAATCTTCTTTAATCCATGTTTCTACGTATCCTTTGTTTGCTATATGATTTGATGCTGATGGTGTTGGTAAATTATCAACAACAAAATTATTTAAATCGAAATTTTTATCCACCTTTACTCCAGAAATATCAAAGGGTAAACTATTTATTTTTGCTTCAACAACTCCAACATCAACTTTAATTTCGTCTGCTATTTCTGATGAAATTGAGTTTGATGCTCCTCCAGATGAGCCTCCTCTATTAATATTGTTTATAAAACCCATATTTTATTTACTCAAAATAGTTTATTATGTACCTTTCGTTCTTCTTATAGTTATTACGAGCAAAATTTTTTACTGCATTTAAATAATTATTTCTTTCACATTCTTTTAAGAAATACAAGCAATAATATCCACATAAAACGCTGCTCAAATCGTGAAACTGGTTTGATTCATATTTATATAACTTATCAAATGTATAGCATAAGTTTACCAATTCTTGTGGTGGTTGTAATCCAAAACTATCAAAATAATTGACAAAGTCTGTTGTTTTTTTTACGGCTACCCAATGTGTTCCTGGTCCTTCAGTGTTGTCCAAATTTATAATAAAGCTTTGACCTAGTATATTTTTTACTTTTGTCGGAATCTCATCTCGCGATATAACACCTTTGAGATTTTTTATTTTCAAGTATTCAACCCAATTCATTGTTTCAAAATAAGATATTGGATGATATATAAATTCTGGTTTACTTACAACAGAGCCTCCAACAAAGGTATTTGACTGAATGGACTGTTTGGTCCTAAAAGAAGACCCGATCCTTTTATTCTATTTCCAGTTAATAAATATTTCAAAGCTGGTATAACTGTACCGCCTCTATTTGGTTGCGATCTAATTACTAAACCATTTCCTGATTGGGTTACATCTATTTCGCCTTGATCTATCAGTGGCAGCAGTGATTCAAACAATCTTAGTCTATCATCTTAATCTTCATGATATTCTCCATGGCATCCTCCAAACAACTTTGCAATTAATGGAATTCCGATTCCTGCCAGCAAACTTCCAAGAAAACCTCCTTTTCATCCACAGCCTGTTTTTAAAACTTTTCCGCTTCCACGTTTATATGATTCTATTAGTATATTTTGTTGTGGCATGGGTAATAGTTGTTTGATTTGTTCCCTAATTTCTGGTGTAACTACTACCATTTTAATATGTTCTGGTGATAATTGATATGATCCGCCGACTGCCTTTTTAATGGCGGTCTCTCCTAAACCAGATACTGCACCTGTTGCAAGTGGGGCTAAGATTTTTGGCAATATTTTTTCTAGCAACACCGGTTACTATTCTAAACAAAATCATAATGCTTCCTCCGCTTGTTGCAAATTTTCTAAGTTGAGCTTTACTAATTTTAATATCAGCTCCTACACCTTTTTTTTTGCTTTTTCAAGCTTATTGATTTGTGATTGTGTAAGATTTACTGTTTCATCGCCTCTGATAAGATGATTAAATGTTAATCTAAGAGTTATTGGCGTTTTATGTTTCATTGCTTTTGCAACTGGGTCGGCTTGTTCAGCAAAGTTTACTCTATAAGGGTGATAGATTGTAGCTATTTTAGCAATTTTATTTTCATACGAATGTATATTAGTATCTTGCATTTAATTTGTTAAAATAAATAAATTAAATTTTGACATTAGTATATACATTATTATAGTTGATAACAAAATATCAATCTTGGTGAAATAAGAGAAATTAAAAAATACGTGGACTTCTTTTATGAAGTCACAAAGTCTGATTTTGATGACAACGTTAATCCTGTTATTATCAAATCAGCATTAATTTATCAATATCTAGAAATAAAATATGTAGGTAGAAAAGACAGTGTAAAATATATAATAAATTCGTATAAGGGCGAAATTGGTTTGATTGGACCAGGTAATGGTAAAACAGCATGTTGTTCAGAGGCGCTATTTTCTCGATACTCATTTTGTCATGTACATAGCTCATTTCATGATGCTTATGGCCGATTTTACAATAGCTATGGTTATGGTAGTGGTTATTGTTATTTATTTCACAATTTACCAAATTTTTCCAAAAAAGATTCATTGTTTGGTACTATTATTGGTTTGATATTTTCATTCTGTAAACAATTAGTTTAATTTTTCAAATGTGTATCCATATTTATATACCTTTACTTTAACAGAATATTCAAAACTATCATATTTTATTCTTTCATGAATAATCTTGTTCTTATTCATTTTTCTATTCAATTTAATATCTTGTTTGATTGATTTTGGCAACTGTATTCTTGCTGTTTCCAATGTTTCTTCATCTTTTAACCTTGCAATACCACTTTCTCCATATTTTGTATTAAAGTAAAACACATCTCTTACAGCACATGTATGACCTATTTTCAAAGCAGCTTCAATCTTTTGTGCTTGTATTAAATCATCTTCCATAATTTGTAAATCTGCTTCAAAAGGAAAACCACTGTGAAAACTGTTGCTGTCTGATTTGAGATACAATACTTTTATAGTTTTCTTCCCGTCGACTTTTCCCTTTGAAAAAATATATTCATCAATTTTTGTATCTTCTGCTATCTTTTCTTTCAGACATTTTGGTGCGTTTGTTTTTATTATAACATCAGATTATAATTTTGGTTAGCAGGATTTGTTCTAAATATAAAACAAGTTTTTCTCCATAAAACCCTGCTGATTTTTCTTTATCGAGAATCTTAAAGACAGCGTCGACTGCTAGCTTTGAGAATGGAACATTTGATTGATGCATCTTTGAGTTTGGTGTGACTTTGTTTTTTTACTCTGCTTGTAAACTTTGTATCTCTTATGTACAGTAGTAAATTTAAAACTCTAAATGAAAAATTGAATAAATTGTGTTGCGGGGGAAAATGGTTTGGTATGGAGGTGGAACAAAAATCCTCAGAGAAAGCGCGATAGAGCCCGCTTTTTATAACTACTCTCAAGATGGCTACAATTAGGGCGTTCTTGGGATCCCTCGGAACAGCCCTTTCTTCCCATATGCGCAAGACGAGTACGAAAAGCCTCATGTTTACAGCAAGTTCTCTATGTGTGTAGAGCTCATGTTGGATGTTGTCTAATGCTGGGGCTTTCCATGCCATCATTTGTTTCAGGGCTTCTTGGAACCCACCAAGGAAAGCGGTATGGAAATCCAAGGACGTGCCGGTTGTGGAGGACGCTTCGAAGAAGGTCTTTAGGTTCGAGGCAATGTTGATTCAAAAGATTTCCGTGTCGTCAGTGACGATGGTTGCACGGTCTTAAGCTTGAAGAGGTTCCCACCGGTAGGACCGTAGACCTCACTAGTTTAGGCATTGAAACACCGCAAGTCTCTGCTATGAACGTAGCCGTGAATTTCCAGTGTCATTTCCTTGCACCTGTAGCGTCTACGGCGTACTGCGGTTCGCAAGAAGGCACACAGAGATCAAAAACGTTCTAAGTCTTGTAGTATTCGATTCCAATCAAGACTGACTACTAAACACCATCGTAATAGTGATATATCATCAAAATGTCAAAGTACACTAACATACATACAACATGACAACACGTGATTCCCATGAGTACACTAACGTACATAAAGGGACAACACGTGATTACAACAGCGTGTGATTTACGGATATACAAAGATGCGGAAATACGTGAAAACACGTGATTACAACAGCATGTGATTTACGGATATACAAAGCTGTGGAAATACATAACATGCTACACACCACTTACTTTTCATTTGCCTTGGTTTGGTACGGCACTCTCGGATACATTGAAGATAAACTTTTTTCTGTTTCTTGTTGGTCGGTTTTCCAGGTTCAGTCTTGCATTCCTTTTGAGATCAATGATACTTCCAATTTTACAGTTCTGGTGCTTCCTTTTGGATTGCCATAAGGTTTCTTCCGCTGCTTTATGGATTCTTTCTTTGAGCGTGGCTCATCCTTTGGTGACACTCATGGGCGGATGACTCTGCTGAAGAAGTTCACTGACTCGGGTTGAATAAGTAAGTGCGAAAAGGGATCTCTCGGTTTCTTGATTTAAAAATTGTTCATACAGGGTACCCTTGTTGACGTCTTTTGGGTGCGACGAAGTTTGAAGTCAATTTTGGTTACGCCAATTTAAAGCCGAAAAGATAGACGCGGGTCGGTTCTCTTGAGATTATTTATATTTCGAGTGAGGAATCGCGACAGACGAGAGTCTAAATTTTCAACATAAAGGCAATATGAACCTTGATGTACCGATTCGAAAACTTTATCATAAACCCCGCGCAGTATCGGAATAACACTGGATGGGCGCTACGCACATTAAAATTAATCAATGAAATCCTTGCATCAGCCCATGTAGAATACAAGAATTTTCCAGACGAGACGTGGCCATCGACAAGCTGAAGAAGCGACAATCACTATCATTGCGGCACTAGTTGAGGAACGATGACGTGCCGATTCATCTGAGGTCCATGTGAGGGGAAAGATGAAGTGCAGGCAACTGTCAACAGATCTACTTAAGCTGTCAGGAGCCAAATTCAAACTAGGAAAAATGCCGCACGGCGCCGTGAGGGAATGGGGAATGAAAGAGAACGATAGATAATGTTGTATACGATGGACTAGATTGATTGATTGAATGGTTTGCTTTAAGCCTAATCAACTGCTATGCAAGACCTACCTGATTGACCATGTTAGCAAACTCAGGATTAACATCACACATGTTTGGATATTTTGAAAATAGGATGCAAAACCTTAGAGAAAAGGAGTAATTTGTTATCCATGAGACGTAACTCAACTTTGAAACAATTACCTAGCTGTGCTCAACACATTGCAGACCAGTATATTAATTCTAATCTGCACGAAAAACGTTGAGAAAGAAATTCACAATAGCTCGGGAGTTATGCGTAAATCAAGTCCTCTAACAAATTCAAAATTTGATTATGCAGTTCTTCAATGCAAGGTGATACAAAAAACAGATTTAAACTTCAACAAGCTACATTGCATTGATGTAAATAAATTGAGGAAAGCCATCCACGTGAATTCCTGTTCTATATTTATTTATAGAAAATAAAACGATACATCCCATGACATGGAATTTGGATGTCTGTAACCTCGCGATGACCAGATTATGAATCCACAAGTTGTGATGTATCCAAATGGTCCTAGAAATTTCGGCTGCTCGCTTCAACCCCCATGGAAAGTTGTTGCTTTCTGATATTATTTAACCTGCAGAGAACACGGTGCCATGGAGACGATGCATTGCACTGTAGTCTGACTGAACGGAACAGTTTGATAAAAATACGTGCAGATTCATATTTATAGGATAGGTATTTACGCAAATAAAATAGAACCTTGAATAGCATGAGGCTGGAAATGCTAATTCATCTTTAAAAAAGTTTATTTTGGTATGTAAATTAAACATGCAAATACAAATATCTCTATTGGAGGTAAGTCTAAAACAAATATAAATTAGCACAGAAAGGAATATGATTCTAAAAATAGAAGCCAATACCTCCGGGGTAGTCCAAGATTTCTTATGCTGGTAGAAAACTATGCTAGCCACTTTGATAATTGTTTACTTGATAAGCCTTTGAATGCTGGATAGATTCTTACACATCTGAATGAAAATTTCGGAAGACTGTCCAAAGATTTAAAGAGGATCTACAGACCAGTTAACGATATAAGGATGATATATCAATAAGAAGGTAGCGATATCTTGCATGTTTTCTAATATGGCTATTATCAGGACTTGCATGATAGTCAATGCTCAGTTCAGCAACATAAAATAGGATTACAAAAAGGGGAGGTAAGCTTGTAATGGCGTTGGTTACCACCGGTTATTAAAGAAGGGGAAATTATATTGTGGGAGGTCGAGATAGAACGTAAAATATTTCAAACTTTGAAATGATGATAGGACTAAATCATCATCACAACCTCCCCAAAAAACAAGGTATAGCTCTACACGTTTCTCGCTGCCCTCCTCCGGAAATCTCTGTCCTTCACGTGTTCAGAAGATCAGGGAGATTATTCCTGTTCCTCTGAGGCATGTCAGGATCACCTGAAGCTTAACTCATTCCCACTCTTTCCAAGTTTCACTGCTCAATCCACAAACGTTATCTCACAAGTCATCATTCATCCCAAGAACATGCAATTCATGGAGCGCATTGCCTTCTTCTTGCTCTACTGAGTCCTACAACTAGCCATCTTTCAAATCCAAGATCAATAAACCTGATCTGATGTCTCTTTCCTCTTTGCTTTTCACGTTCTTCTTTTTTCCTTTGTTGGGGCTTTATATAGGCGACCGTAGAAGGCTCCTCAACAAAATCCACTTAAAAAAGTCAGAAACCCAAGTATTCCATCGAGGAGCCAGACTAGCAGCAATCGAAGAAGCAGGATCAAAAGGTGGCACCTGGGTAACGATACCAGCCATGCTCGTCGCCAGTGTTGTGACCTGCCTATTCCCAATTCGTATAGAGTATGGAACCAGAAAGTACGCCCTTTTTTCCATTACGCGATACGCAATTAAATAACTCTAGCTAAAAATTTCAACTAAATGTTATTGAAAGAAATCGGGGTATTGTCCATAGCTAAGTACTACAGCCACCTGGAATCCCAAATTATTTGACAATTTTCTCATCATCGCCTCTTGTTATCGTTATTGTCATGAAGGAGTTTTTATTGTAATGTTATCCATATGAAATGGAAAAGTTCACATCAAATTTCTGCGCAGGCTATTTATCGATGTCAGAAGTGCTATTCAAGATGAAAAGCTTAGATTTTTGCTCTTCTCAAGGCTTATTTAAGCCATAAATGGGGCTGAAGTTTATAGCATTGCAAAGATTATCTTAATACATCATCGACTTCATGTTAGTATGTGCTGATTTGAGGCCATTCCATACCAAGCAACAAATATACGTCACAACATACGCTCCATGCATCTTAGGAATGTTGTTAGTTCCTTCTCATCAAAAGCTTAATGTGATCAAAGGTGAAATATGCAAGCTGTACTTTATGTGGTCTTTTTGTGTCTACAGCATGAATATCAGAACTCTTGTTGATGAAGTGTTTCTGCGCATTTACGCTGATTGCACATTTTACGAGCTATCCTGTTCTACTAATAACGCTAAATAATTGCGTGGCTTATCACTCTAATAGACTATTATGAGATTAAAGTCGCTCAAATTTTCGATATTACAAATTCTCTTGGTTTATCACTCTTGTAAACATACAAAAGGAAACGCAATTAGTTTTTTTAAAAAAGCGACCAACAAATTTTTGGAAAATATTTATAGATTGTAGAATCCTTGCCCACTACCAAAATGGTTGATGTCAGCAGCCTAATGAACCAATTAAATGGCACTGCACAGAGAAGACTGGAAATATTAACCAATTAAAATTGAGAGTTCGTCCAAAGTCATTGAGGAATTACCATATAAAGAAGACTGGTTTGCTTCCGTTAAGGATAAATTTTATGTTTACATAAATCTCTACGAAAGCTGCAGGCTCATGCTGTTAAAATTGCGCATGAAGGACATAAAGGCCAGGCAAAAACAACTGCAATTCTTCGTTCCGTCCTACGACACTAAATCATTTAGCCGCCATCTTAGAGGACAAGAACGCACGAACAGCAACAACGCAAAATAATTGCAGCGATGGAAGAACGACGAATAAGATATCTTCATATTTCAAAGAACTTGATAATAAACACGCAAAAAGATATCTTCAAAAAATAAATGTTATTCAAAATACTGACCCATGTTGTTTGGAGAGGGTAGATATGTCTAAAGGCATTAATAGCTCTTACCAAATTGTAAATCTCAGCACTTGAAGTAGTTTTGCTATTAACCGCTAGGCCTTAGCACTTTTGCTAGCCTGTGAATCTGAAATGTGACCTTGCATATCTTTCATACGAAAGCAAGGTCCTCATGGAAGATATAACATTTGATGAGGTTTTATGGAGCTCAAAGCCAATGAAGCTTGGGAATTAACTTCTCCATTTGTCTCATGATTTTCTCGTGAAAGAATTGCATTGTTTGTAATCATTTTTTTGTCCATTGAATATCATGATTGGTTTTGAAAGTTAATCATTGTGATCTTCTTTATTACCTTGTCTGAGTCCTTAGTTCTTTGAAATAGGCATTACACACACACACACACACACACACACACACACACACACACACACACACACACACACACACACACACACACACACACACACACACACACACACACACACACACACACACACACACACACACACACACACACACACACACACATATTCATAGGGGTCGTCAAAATGAACAGGAGCAGGAGCTTAGAAAGTTTTATCATGCTACCATGTGTGACATACACCAAGCCTTTCATATAAAAGAATGTGGCTTACACCTTTCCCTGATTACCCATTCCGTGGGGCACCTTCAGACGGATTCGTAAAGTGTGCTTGTTATGGTGATGGGTGCTTTGAAATAAGGTGCCCTTATTGCCACAAGAAATATTTTTTTTTTGAAGCAGTGGATGCAGATATAAAGTTCTGTCTTAAGAAGGATTGACTCTGGTTTTCTGTTGTAATGCAGTCATCCATATTATTTTCAAATGCAAGCTCAGCTACATATTTGCCAAAAGAATTATTGTGACTTTGCTGTGAGGACTAAGAAGGATTTCCAGATCGAGAGGATTTACCCCGACGTAGATTTCTGGAATCAATGTATTGAAAATCTAAGAAGTTTTCCAGTTTTACACTCTACTAGAGCCCCTTCAAACCAGGGCAAACTGGCAGAAACTTTGCCATATGATGATCAGTTTGCCATGCTTACATGCTGAATTGGCAGTGGGGTTGAAGAGGGGAAGATCGTCATGTGTGATAACCCAAACTGTTCTATTGAATTTTGGCAGTCCAGTATAAAAAGTGACCTTTTCATTCGTTACAAGCCATTTCGGTGTTCCAATTTTTAGTTTCTTATTTGCCTCTCTAAGGCCATAAAGTTCTTGATTCAATTGGGCCAATTCTTCTTCCAAGCCTCTCATAGCTGCTGCTGATATTCAGTTGGGTCCTCTGAAACACTGTGCCCAACAAAAGGTGAAAAAACTGGTTCATTTGCAGCTTCATCTTCTCTCGTATCTCTAGATGTACTGTTGATATCATCTGATTTTAAAGGTACATCCTGGATTGCCCCAATGGCATTTGAATCCAAAGGCAGTGTTTCTTCTGTGTTGACTACATCCATCAACTTTTGTTTTTTCAAGGAAATCAAGCTATCTGTTGAATGATCAGATACCCTCCTTTTACTTCGATTTTGAAGGCGATTGTGGCAATTTTTTGCCTCAACAGGATTTGATGTAGTTTTACTATGACCCATGTTGAGTGTAGGTATCCAATCAGGGTCTGTTGACTGGAATAGGGATGACGGTTTACCTGGAAAGAACAAAAATGGTTGAATTGAGATTCGCCTATAACAGCAGTGTACATTTCATACTAAAAGTTTAATAGGCCAATAAGAGTAGCTTGGTTGAGTTCCTTTTGAAGAGTTACGTTGAGGAAGGGCCATGTGATGTGTGCAGTTTCCAGGAATAGGAAAACGCGTTAAGGACGAGATCAATAAACATATAGCATGTCTAGCCACAACACCACCTAACCCTCCTAAACCATTGCAGTCACCACCTATCCCTCCACATGAATGGCATGAAGTTAAAATTAATAGAGTTCTCAAGTGTGACGTCACGTTACAATGGCATCCAAAAACTCAGTTCCAACAAACTTCTTGCGAACAGACGCCATTACTGCGTTTACTTGATTTCGAAGTGGTCAAGCCTAATTCTTTTCGCTAAAAAGACGTTGCTTGGCAGAAAAAGGATTTCAAAGCACTACTGTTATCAATTTGCTACACCGACATAGTTTTTCAGATATATTTCTGTATATAGGCCTACTTTTCCAAAACTGTACCCTGAAAGTAAGCGTTCGCTGAAAACATGGTTCAGTGTTTTGCACCAGACTGTAACCACTACTCAGAGAGCCACGATTATAGATTTTACAGCGTTCCAAGCTCTACCAAGAAGGAACAGGAATACAAACGATGGGTGAAGCTTTTAAGGTAAGATCAGTTATCGTAATTTATCGCTGACAAAAGTATCGTACGTAACTTTGCGTCGTTTTTCTCGTTTGCATCATGTATGGACTGTTTATTGAGTTCTATGTTTGAAAGGAGGTATGAATTCTTATTTAGGCGACTTGATAGATATCCTGGAAAGTACCCTAGAGTATGCAGTTGCCATTTCCGAGATGGTGATAATGCAACGGACCCGAGATGTTCACCAGAAATGCAAGTAAGCTGTTTCCACCAGATGACTACTCTACAAAAGGACGAAAGACGAAGAAACGCAAAATCGAGGAGAATGAAAAAGACTCTGGCCATAATTTAGTAGAAAGACTCAAACCAAAGGAGGATTCTGAAGAAATCAAGCAGAATAAAAAAGTGCCGGTTACAGAGATTGTTCTACGCGCAGAACTTGAGAGTAAAACCAGAGAATTGGAACAGTACAGTATTTTTATGCTTGGAAAATCACGAAGATTTCTTTTGAAGATCAGATATTTATTACTTTGATGAAGTTAAGACAGAACTACACCAGTTTGGACCTTGCACAGTTGTTTTCCTGCAGTGTAGCAACTATTTCCAACATTGTAATAACATTTATACACGTTTTACATGATATTCTATTTAAGGAGATTATGACAACTATACTATATAGGCCGGTCTTGGGCAAGACGTTAAACTGCACCCCAGGGGCACCCTTAGGCAAGGTGCAGCACCCCGGAAGCCTCCCGTGGCAGAGTTATGGTGAAGCCATGGTAAAGCAGGTGGTGGATACCGCTGGAATAGGCGGAAGACCCCTTCGAGACAACGGCTGAACCAGCAACGATGCCAGGCGATAGATCCTTAGGGACACCAGCTGGGATCACTTGTCTTGTGAAGACACTGCTGCTGGGAAAAGCAATGGCAAACCATCCCAGAATCCCTAAGGCTTGGGATTTGCCGAAGAACAGAAAATGAAACACAACCAAACAAAACCAAATATGCTACCAACGTCTGAGCCCCCCGGGGGTACCGAGGTAGCCCCGCAGCTACTGGGGAAGAGACAGCCAAGGTGGAACCAAATATGGAGAAAAAAATGAAGCCACTATTTCAAACCCTCCTGGAAGGAGAGTGGCTGATACCCGTTTGAAACAACACCTGCGGAAGTCTTGAAGAAAAGACGCGAAAAAACGGAGAAACGAGAACACTCTAAAACTTGCAACATGGAATGTAAGAACCATGAAACAGCTTGGTAAACTCCACTTACTCCTCCAGGAAATGGAATATCAAAACGTACAGCTACTTGGCTTGAGTGAAGTCAGGTGGGATGGAGATGGCCATTTAAAATCTGGAGAACACACAATCGTGTACAGTGGAGGCACCCGCAGCAGAAATTGTGTCGTGGTGGTACTCAACAAAGAACTTGGAGGTAGCCTTATCAGCTATCACCCAATTAACAACAGGCTCATCATCGTAAAGCTACAGATGAAGCAAGCAGTGTGCTTACATGTGGTAAAAGTATACTTACCAACTTCAGAACACGATGAGGAAATCATTGAGAATTACTACAACGACCTGCAAACAGTCCTAGACGAAGGACCACATAAGGACGCGCTGATAGTGGTGGGTGACTTTAACGCAAAGGTTGGCAGCAATGATGGAAACATTACATGTGTAGGAAGATTCGGCCTTGGAGAGAGAAATGGAAACGGGGATCACCTGGTTGACTTCTGTGAGGTCAACAGTAGTTGAAATAAGGCGGTCATGGGACACCAATTTTGAAGCATTAGAGGAATTCATTTCCTCAAACCAGTTTTTTTCCAGTAACTCCAAACTTGCAACCCCAAACCGTTTTTCCCCACAACACAATTTACTTATTTTTTCATTTAGAGTTTTAAATTTACTACTGTATATAAGAGTTACAAAGTTTACTAGCAGAGTAAAAGAAACAAGTCACAACAAACTCAAAGATGCATCAATCATATGTACCGTTCTCAAAGCTTGACGTTGACGCCGTCTTTAAGATTCTTGATAAAGAAAAAACAATAGGGCAGTATGGTGAAAAACTTGTTTTATATTTGGAACCAAGTCCTTACAACCAAGATTTTATATCTGATGTTATAATAAAAACAAACGCATCAAAATGTTTGAAAGAAAAGATATCTGAAGATTCAGAAATTGATGAATTTATTGTTTCAAAAGGAAAACTTAATGGAAAGAAAACAATAAAAGCATTATATCTCAAATCAGACAGCAATAGTTTTCACACTGGCTTTCCTTATGTTGCTGATTTTTATATTATGGAAGACGATTTAGTAGTAGCAAAAAAGATTGACGCTGCACTAAAAGTAGGTCATACTTATGCCGTAGGAGATGTATTTTAATTTGGTACAAAATATTGTGAAAGTGATATTGCAAGGTTGAAAGATGATGAAACCAATGAAACAGTTAGTATATATTTACCAAAATCAATCAAACAAGATATTAAATTAACCAGAAAAGTCAATACAAAAAAATTTGTCATGAAAAAATAGAATACAATGGGTTTAAAACCACAGATAATAAAGTAAAGGTATATCAATATAAATATACTTATGACAAATATTAAACTAACTGTTTACAAAATGAAAATAACAAACCAATAATATTTCCAAACAATGGATTTTTTTTGCAAAAATTTGGAAGGTTATGAAATAAATAACAATAACCGCTACCACATCCATATCTTGTGTAAAAATCGACCATAAGCGTCATGAAATGAGCTATGATCATGACAATATGTGTATCTAGAAAATAATGTCTCTAAACAACATGTTATGTTGCTATTACCTGTTCCAATTAAACCAATTTCACAATTATACGAATTTATCATATTTTTTACACTATCTTTTTTACCTGTATATTTTAAAAGTAAATATTGATAAATTAATGCTGATTTGATAATAACAGGATTAACGTTTTCATCAAAATCAGACTTTGTTTTTTCGTAAAAGTAGTCAACGTATTTTTTAATTGTTTTTCCACAAGTGAAGCAACCATTTCTAGATAGGTTTTTAAATCAACATTATCTAATCCGTTGACTTCAAAATTTTTATATACATTATTCAAAGCAGTTTCTGTTTGCACTAATTTTAGTTGAGACATGTTGTGTTATACTCTAGGTTTTTACACACCTTCTATAATACATTATATTTAAAGTCTAATACGAAAATAAATAATTATTCGTATATAAATATTAGTAAAGAAAAAAAAATTAGTTTATTAATTTAATATATTGTTTCTACTTTCTTAAGCAACTCTACGTGTAATTTCTTTTTATAATGCTTGGTTATTATACAATCATCCCTTTCTCTATTTTTCTTTGCCATTTTATTTATATGTCTTAGTTTTTCATAAGCACAACCTTTTTTATAGCATGTTCTATATTTTGATCTTGTCCCCTTACCACAGGTTATGCAAGGAAAGGATTTTACTTTTTGTTTTGCATGATAATCACAATATCCTTTGCGCTTTGCCAATCTACAACAAGTTTCTTCTTGGCCTAACATTAACCAGCTACATCTTGGAATAGTTTCAGTCATCTCTTTGAACCAGGGTTTTTGTAACTCTTATATACAGTAGTAAATTTAAAACTCTAAATGAAAAAATAAATAAATTGTGTTGTGGGGAAAAACGGTTTGGGGTTGCAAGTTTGGAGTTACTGGAAAAAAACTGGTTTGAGGAAATGAATTCCTCTAATGCTTCAAAATTGGTGTCCTATGACCGCCTTATTTCAACTACTGTCAACAATCTTGCGCTAACAGTAGTTAAGATATGGGCAGTCCTGTGCACCCGTTTTGGGTATTAGAGAATAAAACTTGTAACCCCAATCCCCCACAACACAATTTATTTAATTTTGTCATTTAGAGTTTTAAATTCACTACTGTATATAAGAGTTAGAAAGTTTACATCTCTTTATAACCATGCAATCAATCACAGAGACAACCACCCTGTACCCACAAAAAGGAGCAGGTTATATTGATTTACCAAAATAAATTAATACCAAAAAAGCAATTATAAACGTACAAAACAAAGACAACAGATGCTTTGAATATGCAATTTTGTCTGCGCAACATCACAATGAAATAAAGGCCAACCCCGAAAGACCATCAAAATATAAGGAACACTTGGATAAACTTAATTTTACAGGTATTGATTTCCCAGTTTCATTGAAAGATATTGATAAGTTTGAAAAAAATAATCCTGAAATAAGAGTCAACGTATTTGGTTATGATAAAAGTGTTCACATATTAAGGATAAATAAAATTGACCCACAAAATGCAATTGATTTGTTGCTTATAATTGATAGTAAAGAAAAACAACATTATTGTTGGATAAAAGATTTTTCAAAACTAGTTAGATCACAAGTTACCAAACACGAACACAAAGCTTATTTCTGCAAAAGATGTTTGAATCATTTTTCAACACCAGAAAAGTTAAAAGGACATATTGAGGTTTGTAAAGAGAAATCTGCTTGTAAAATTGAAGTACCAAAGCAAGGTGAAACAATTTCGTTTAAAAACTTTAAAAAATCAAATGAGAGTTCCGTTTGTAATCTACGCTGACTTTGAAGCAGTGACAGAAAAAATAGATTCAGCCACACCAAATCCAGAAAAGTCGTTTACTGAAAAATATCAAAAACATACTCCATCAGGATTTTGTTATTATGTCAAAAAAGATGGTCCTGAAAACTATGCTGAACCAGTTGATTATAGAGGTGAAGATTGTGTGGAAAAATTTTGTAAAATGATTGAAGAAGAAGTAAAAGAAATAGGTGCTATTTATAAAGATACAATTCCTCTTGAAATGACTGCAGAAGATAATGAAAAATTTCAGTCAGCAGTGGATTGTCATATTTGTAATAAAAAGCTGTGTAAGGACAAAACAATTCCGTTTAACAAATAACCAATTCATCAATCTGGTTTACCCGCCAAATATAAAGATACCTCAGAATTTAACTTAAGCAGTGTAATGGAAAAAGGTGATTGGCGCAACTACTTTAAAAAATCAAAATGTCCAATTTGCGCCGGTCCCTTAACAGGTGAAACAGTTAAAGATCACAACCATATAACAGGAGAGCTTAGAGGTGCTGCACACAACCAATGTAATTTACAATATCAGTTACCAAAATTTATTCCAGTAATATTTCACAACTTGTCTGGATACGATTCACATTTGTTTATAAAACAGCTTGGCAAATCACATGGAAGTATCAACTGCATACCCAACAACGATGAAAAATACTTAAGCTTTAGCAAATCACTTGCGGTTGATGATAAAAAATTTGAGATTAGATTCATTGATAGTTTTAAATTCATGGCTTCATCACTTGATGCTTTGTGTAAAAATCTTTCACAAGAACAATTTAGGGAAATGAACAAAGTTTTCGAAGGTGACACAGATTTGTTGATCAGAAGAGGAGTTTACCCATACGATTATATGGACAACTTTGATAAATTTAATGAAACCGAGTTGCCTTCTGTAAATGAATTTTATTCACGATTATACAATTCAAACGTGGACAAAAAAGATTATGCTCATGCCCAGAAAGTTTGGTCTCACTTTGACATAAAAAATATGGGTGAATACCATGACTTGCACTTGAAAACTGACGTGGTTTTGTTGGCTGATATATTTGAAAACTTTAGAGATGTTTGCTTGAAAAACTACAAGTTAGATCCAGCTTGGTATTATACATCACCAGGCCTTAGTTGGGATGCGTTACAAAAGATAACCGGAATAAAGTTAGATTTTTTGTCTGATATAAACATGATTTTGTTTGTTGAAGCTGGAATAAGAGGTGGAGTTAGTATGATTTCAAACAGATATGGAAAAGCTAACAATAAATATATGGAAAACTACAACCCCGATGAAGAATCAAAGTTTATAACATATTTGGATGCAAACAACTTGTATGGATGGGGTATGAGTCAAAAGTTGCCATACAAAAACTTTAGATGGATAGATGAAGCAAAGTTAGTTGATTTTGACCCTACTTTGATAAACACAGAAGATGAAGCTGGTTTTTTTTTTACAAGTGGATTTGGAATATCCAAAAGAGTTGCATGATGCACATAACAATTATCCTCTTGCTCCTGAATCTTTGCTTATTAATAAAATTTATAAATTAACGTCAAAATTGTACAACAAAACAAAATATACTTTGCATTTGAAAAATCCTCAACTTTATTTAAGTCTTGCGTTAAAACTTACCAAAATTCATAAAGTACTTGCATTTGATCAAAAAGATTGGATGAGACCTTATATTGCATTAAACACTGACCTTAGAACTGCAAGCAAAAATGATCTTGAAAAGGATTTCTTCAAGTTGATCAACAACTCAGTATTTGGAAAGACTATGGAAAACATAAGAAATCGAGTTGATAGAAGACTTGTCAATGAAGAAAAACAGGCCAAAAAGTTGGTATCAGAGCCAACATTTGAGGGAAGAAAAATATTTTGCAAAGACTTGGCAGCAGTTCACATGAAGCGAACAAAAATAATGTTTGACAAACCGATTTATGTAGGATTTTGTATTTTGGATTTAAGCAAAACGCTTATGTATGATTTTCATTACAATTACATTGTAAAAAAGTATGGGGCAAAACAAAAGTTGCTGTTTACAGATACTGACTCTTTGGCTTACGAAATAAAAACAGAAGACTTTTATCAAGACATCAGTAACGATGTAACAGAAAAATTTGACACAAGCAACTATACAAAAATTCATCCATCAGGAATTAAAACTGGATGCAACAAAAAAGTAATTGGCATGATGAAAGATGAATGTGGTGGTAAACAGATAACAGAATTTGTGGGGCTAAGAGCAAAGATGTATTCTTACCGGGTTGATGAAACAGAAGAGAAAAAGGCAAAAGGTGTTAAAAAGAATGTTATCAAAAAAGATATAAGTTTCAACGATTACTATAAATGTCTGATTGAGCGTGTAAAACCAGTTTATAGAAAAATGAATTTAATCAGAAGTCACAAACACGAGATTTATTCTGAAACTGTAAACAAAGTGGCACTGTCTGCTGGTGATGATCAAAGAGTTATTAGCAACGATGGCATTTCAACACGAGCTCACGGTCATTACAAGTTAAATCAGAAAAAGTAAATGAATAACAAAAAGAAATATTTTTTTTTAAATTTTCTTTTAAATTTTGTTAACATCATTTAGCGGAATCCAACTATTAAATTCTTTAGGATAACCCTTCCATGATACTAGCGCTAATTTTTTCTTATAATCTTTCTTGATTACTTTATCAATTCTATAAAAATCTTGATCAGTTTTTTGTAACTCATTTTCATAAAAGCTTCGTTAAATAATTTAATTGTTATAGTCTTTTATTATATATGTAGTAGGATTGGTATGTTGTATTCCTACTACAACAAAAACTTCTTCACTCCAGTTTGGTGTATAACCTTTATCAAACAAAGTTCTTTTGTACTTACTAATCCTTACTCTGTCTCCCACCATAAACTTAGATTTATAGATGGTTTTATCATGGATTGAATATACATCATTTTGAATAACTTTTTCATTCTATTTCATGCTAGCATCTGTTGGAGTCATTTTTATTGCAGAGTGTTTGTGGTTGTTATATTCATTAATTAAATCTGATAATACATCAACATATTAATATGTATTATTAGCAGTAAAATATTTATACATTTTATTTTCTAATGTACGATTAAATATTTCAATAACAACGGCCTTACCTTCATTAAATGTACGACACATTTTAATTTCATTCTCAACTAGCCATTTTTTAAATACGTTGTTATAAAATTCAGAGCCATTATCAACCCACAATTTGTTAGGTTTCCTCTTGCTAGTTTTAACAATAGATTGAAATGCATTGGCAATTGTTTTACCTGTTTTAACTTTTATAGGAACACTCCATACAAACTTTGAAAATACATCAATAACATTTAAAATATACCTAAATCCATGGTTGTAGCTTTTAAGTTGTTGCATATCAACCAAGTCAGCACTCCAAATATCGTCAATATTACCAACAATAACTTTTCTCTTTTTAAACTTTCTTATAATTGGTTTGTGTAACTCATCTGCTAGCTGTTCATTCCAATTTGTTGAACTTTTTTTAAAACACCTAGCCCAGGTTTTTCTTTGGTGTTGATAACTTTTCTAGCAAACATACACAATTTTTGGTAGGTTGCCATAAGGTATCTTATCCAATTCAGAAACCATCTTTCTATCGCATTCGTTTTTATCAACGCCTCTTGAATAACATACATCATGATGTGCTGAAATTTCATCAACTTTGTTAAAAGGAGGAACTATCCATCTAGTAATTTCACCAGTTTCTGGGTCGTATTCAATTTGTATATCTAGTGGATTAAATGGTCCCATGTATTTATAATTAGTAGGAGTCCAACCAGCTTTTGGTTTTGGTAGCTTGCCGATCAAAGAATGAATATCAAACTTTCCACCAGCTTTACTTTTGGTAAAACAATTTTTTTGCGTACCACATATTTGGCAGCTGCCTTTTACTATGGATTTGTTATTTTTTGTCGTCGTGTGTCTTATATTTGGAGACGGAGTTTTTCTTTTGCATTTGACACAATAAATTTCCATAACCAAAGTCTTTTTGTTGTCTATACCTATACTTATTTTAATTTCTTGGTTTTGTTTAAATTAAATAATTTCATCAAAGTTTTTAAACAACTCTTTTTTGTTTTGATTTATAAATAGAAAATCATGTTTATCAAGACCCTCAAATTTGCATTTGTCAAATCTACATTCTTTTGAAATTCTTGCTTTTTCACCATCTGTTGGAGGATCATAAACAATAACTTTGGAGCAATTTGTTCTTATGTCTTTTGGTATTGCAAAATACGATTGACTCAAATAAACTGGACAAATTTTGTGATGTCTACCATCAGTAAAATGGTTTGCAATCTTTGCTTGTATTTTTTTATCAGCATTCATTAAATCATCAAATACGACAAGCTTTACACAATCATCAGATCCATATTCATCAGTATTTAAGATATCGTCTTGTCCACACAAAAACAAGACTTGATGACCTACTAACTGTGAAACTTAAGCAAACTTATTTTTTAGCGAGACTAACTTGTCTTGATCTTTATTTGGAGTATATATGATAATCTGATCATAATAACATAACGGCTTTTTAATGATGTGTATTAAAGTATTTGTTTTTCCGCAACCAGAACTTCCACAAACAAGCATTCTAAAATCGTTGCCCAACAATGATTTATGCTTTGTTTTGTCAACAACTAGCTCACTAACATAATTTGGAATCTTCATTTAAATGTACTTATATTCTTTATATAGGTTACAAAATTTATAATTTTAAATTATAAAATATTTAAGCAAGTGTAAGCAAGTTAAAAAAGGGTGTCAAAATTTGTAGTAGATAAGTAACTTACAGTAAGTTAAGTCCAAAGATAAGTAACTTACAGTATGTTAAGTCCAAAGATAAGTAACTTACAGTTAGTTAAATATTTTAGTATTTCGAATTTTTATATTTTTATAAACTATATAAACAATATAATTATATAAAAGTATATGAAAAAATCAAAAAGTATGGATTGAAACAAATTGAAAAGTATAATTAAAGAAGAAGCTGCGGCAACAAAAATTGCTAACCAATTTATAGATAATGTAAGGGTTTACAAAAATTTACAACTTGGAATCATTGAAGAAAGAGAAAAGCTTGCCGCTCCAATTACAAGAGAACTTGGTAAAGTTGGGAAAAAAATAACTGATATAGATAAAAGACAAGACGAAATGTTAGGCCAGTTAAGAGAAAACCAACTAGCTCTAATGCTCGCCCAACCACAACTAGCAATTGAGTCACCAGAGCCACCACCAGCGCTTGAGACACCAACGCGACCAACCAACCAAAGCAACCAATAACATTTAATTTTGATGAAAGATTTGATCCAGAATTTCAAAGTGATTATGATTTACCAAGTACTAATGAATTTCCAAATATGACAAAAGATAAATTAGAAACGATAACCCAAATAGTGACAAAGGCAGAGAAATCCGTTGGTGGACGCAAAAGAGCGGCTAAAAGCGTTGAGAGGGATAAATTTGATGAAGATTTAGCCAAATTAAATAAATATAAAAAAATATTAGATACAACAATGTCTACAGACTTATCAGAAATAGTTGGAAATGGGTTTAGTCATCAAAGAAAAAGAAATGCTTACAAGTTGTCAGAAGGTGGATCCTTTGGTCATGTATATATTGATCCAGCTAAACTCAGAATGAATATGCTTAGCGTTAAAGACAAGGCTGGAAACAGTGTAATGGATAATGTTGTTGACAACTCTCTTCTAGATTTGTTAACAAAAAGGTACAACCCAAAAGTTGAGTACACACCAGAAGCAAAAGATATTTTCAAAGATTTGACTCGCTTTTCTGGTTTTAAAAAAAGTAAAAGATTAGGCAAACAAAAACTACTAGGTGGATCCACTGTTAATTTGATACCAGACACCCCAAAAGATATTTTGGCAAGGTTGACCCTTTTATTAGGCACACGACGTGCTGGTAACAATAGTTTAGCTATAAGAAATGAGATAACCCAACTAATTGATATTGCAGCAGCAAAAAATATAATAACTTATGAAGAAAAAAGAAGGCCAATATTAAAAGATAATTTAAATTAATTTAATTTAAAAAAATATACAAATATGTACAGTATACATAAAACATTGTGGAAAATGAAAGAGATAGAAAGACCGTTTGTTTTCAGTTCAATTGATGGAATTGCTGGATCAAAACCAGGTGATTTTACAATAAAACACATTTCAAATCTTATTTTGGATAAAAATAAAGAACATTATATTGCGCTTGATAAATTTAATGGTCATTATTCCTGGTATAACATCAATTCAACATACAATAATAATAAAATTAGCCATTCTCATGATGCTGGAAAAACCAACACCGTAATTACTTTTCCAGATGGAATTTATGATTATGATGATTTAAATAGTTATATTAAGGGTTCTTTAATGGTTTATGGTCATACAGTAGATGGAAAGACTTCTGGTATCAAATTAACTTTTAGTACTTCTAGATTTAGAGTATTTTTGTTGCTGTCAACAGGGTATAGTGTTGATCTTAGAGGTACAGATAGGAACTTTAATGATATTATTGGGTTTACAAAAATTAATAGAACTGCATCCCAGTTTGGCCAACGCTTGCCCAACATTACAAATTCTGTTGATAATATAAAAATTAAAACATCTCTTACCAATGATTCTTTGGATGGTGGAGTATCAACAGATGTTTCATATTCGTTTAACACGTCAGATATTTCACGTGCTTTTCCTTTTAAAATAGAACCAAGAAGAAGATTATATAATAAATTAAATACAAATATTATATCTTGCGTAAGGATATATATGACGGATGCAATAAATAGACCAATCGATTTCAACGAAGTACCAGTTAGTTTGACAGTTGTAATAAAATCAGTAGACAAATACCAATGGATCGAACAAAAAAGTGTAATTATAATAGAATAAAATATGTTACCCCACAAAATCCAATTGATGGTGAAGGCTTGTTTGACATATTTAAGTCAACAGGTAAACAAATTACATCACTTGCAACTTCCAAGTTTTCCAAAGAAGTTCCCAAAAAAGCTGCTACAGCAGGTGTTGAAAAGTTTGCAGTGTCTGGAGCAGAAGCTCTTGGCAAAAGTGCTGCAGACAAAGTTGTAAATAAACTATCTGCTCCAAGTAAGGTCAAAGAAAACAAGCCGGCCCCAAATAGTGGTGTCAAAATTGTAGACTGTTTGAAAAAGTAGACTCTTTGCCTTTACCTTTCCAAGCGTCAGAAATTGATGCCTTGAAACAACAGTTGACTCAGTTTATGTAAAAAAATAAAAAAACAATTTTTTTGATTACTTATAATTTTCTTTGAAAATACTTTTATTTAAACACTATTTATATATATGCTATACAAAACAAAACTATTAACAAAGTTAAAAATTCAAAGTAATGGAATACAAACAAGGTGATTTTTTAGAAAGGTATGAAGAGGTTGTATGCGACCTTCAAAATCCAATTAAGCTGCCAGCAAATGGAGCAACACAAAAAAAAAGTTCATACAAGTTTTATGTAGATTCAACTGGTGAAGTAACTGCTCCCAATGATTGGTATAATTCTTATCTTGAAATTGATGTAGAAGTTAACAAGAAAGCAGATGGCACACTTTATGCTGCTGCTGATAATATCACTTTTGCGTCAGACGCTTATTCAATAATCAGAGAGTTGAATGTTAAGTATGGAGGTGTCCAGGTTATTGATACACCAAATGTAAATGAAAGTGTTGCAATTAGAAATAAAGCTGAATATTCAAGCGCTTACCCTGCTCAAGCAACAAGCACTTTGTTTTATCCTGATAGTGGAACTGGTGCTGCTAGTCGTGCTACAAATGCTGGTTTTGCTTCGCGTGCTGCACTTACTAATGCTCTTGGTGGTGTTAATCTTATCGTGCCACTAAACAAGTATAGTTTCTTTGCTGCTTTTCAAAATGTGGTTTACCCAACTGGTAAAATGGAGTTAAACATTACTCTTGAAAGAGACGAAAATGTCTTGTACAAAGATGCAGCAGCCGCTGAAGGTCGATATGTTGTTACAAAAATGAGACTTTGGGTTCCAAAGATGGAGCTAAATTCAGCCGTAGCAAATAAATTTGGTGTAGAATTTACTGAAAAAAGATCTTGGGGATGTTTGGCTGATAGAGTTGAAACATCCCCAGTGTCTACGTTACAAACCAGTACATTTGATATCTCAAGCAGTATTGAAAAACCAAGATTTGTTATGTTGTACGCAGTTGATTCAACAAAAGATGGCGACGTAACAAAAAATAGCCTTCATTATGACACATATAATATTCCCGGTGGAAGACAAATAACAAGAGCACAGTTGGAGCTAGGAAATGGCGTTTATTATCCACGGGTTGAACTCAACCCGAAAAATGAATTAACGAGAGTATACAAAAGATTTATTGAATATCAAAGATTTATAAACGATGGAGCATCAGAAGGTAGCTTCATTGATAGAGCAATGATCAAAAATCTTCATTCAGCTTTGTTCTTTGACTTAAAAGATCAGAGAAATGATATGATTGATGGAGCTCATAAATTAAAGTTTTCATACACGATGGAGTGCCAACAGCTTATGTTTGGAAAGCAGTAATTTTGTATGAACAGCAATTAACATCTGATCCTATTTTTGGCTCAGTCAAATTGACATTTTAAGAAAAACAAAGACAAAAAAACTAATTTTAATACAAATAATTTTACAACAAAAATAAATATTTTTTTTTTACTTTTTTTACATTGAAAGCATTGGTTTATGCGTAATAGCATATTTATCAATCAGATGTTTTTGAATTCTTTTTATTGTTGAAGCATTATTTAACTCATCTTCTTGTTTAAATATCATCAATTCTGCAATATCTCCAGCTAGTGGTGCTGCTACACCGTTTGCGTTAAGACTATCTATAGAAAAATGTGTAGCACCAATGTTTTCTTTTGCAGTAAAGCTTCTGAGCTTTTGTCCGTTGCACCATACTTGTGATCCGTCTGCACCCAATTGGGGTGACCATGTAACTGTTACAACAATCCACTTGTTTAACTCAGTTGGGTTAGCTTTTGTTGAGAATGTTAAACATGTTATATTATCACCGCCGTTGTATGATGTAGATTCTTTTTTTGCGTTGCTTACAATAAATTTTTTACTATCATTCATAGAAATAAAATGATCCCATCCTGTATTATCATTTCTAATAAGACCATTTTTTAACCCAACACCGGTACCATAAGCCCTCATTCTATAAACAATAGTTGTTGACAACGTTTTATTTCCGCTTGTTATATTTAAATCCATATTACATTTCATTCTATCATTTATGCCATCAAAGGTAAGATATTTGTATTTGCCGTTAATCAATCCTGCTCCTGAAGTTGGTTTTTCTATGTCAGAATATTTCACAATATTTTTTCTTTCACCAAAACCTTGATACTGTAATGATTCAAAATTTGTTCCTGATAAAACACCATATGTGGAAACTTTAGATGAACTATTGTCAGAGATTAACCAATGCCCTGAAGCATTATTTTTTATAAATTCATTTGAACAGCTGTGATAATTTCCATCCATCATAATAAGACTTTCAATGTTTGCGGTAAGAAAGTCTTTAACATAGCTGTGCACATAATCTTTACTAGTAGCACTTGTTCCAAATTTTGGTGAGTTTGGAGCTGTATATATCTGATTATTAAATATCTGATTTGGAGCTGTTGGTGTTGGCACATTAGTAACAAAAAAATTGTTTAAGTCAAAATTTGTATCCACTGTTACACAAGTAATATCAAAAGGTAAACGATTTACTTTTGTTTCAACAACAGCAACGTCAACTTTAAGCTCATCTACTATTTTTGATGAAACTGAATTTGATGCTGTGCCTCCTGATGTGCCACCTCCAGTAATATTGTTTATAAATCCCATATTTTATTTACTTGAAATAGTGTCTTATGTATCTTTCGTTCTTCTTATAGTTATTACAGGTAAACTTTTTTACTACTTCAAAATAATTATTTTCGGTAAACTCTTTTAAGAAATACAAGCAATAATATCCACATAAAACGCTGCTCAAATCTTGAAACTGGTTTGATTCATATTTATATAACTTATTAAATGTATAACATAAGTTTACCAATTCTTGTGGTGGTTGCACTCCAAAACTATCGAAATAATTGACAAAGTCTGTTGTTATTTTTACGGCTACACAATGTGTTCCTGGTCCTTCAGTGTCATCCAAATTTATGGTAAAACATTGGTCTGGTATATTTTTTACTTTTGTTGAAATCTCGTTTCGTGATATAACTCCTTTAAAATTCTTAATCTTCAAGTAGTCAACCCAATTCATTATTTCAAAGTTTGATATTGGATGATTTATAAATTCTGGTTTACTTACAACAGAGTCCCCAACAAAGGTATTTGACTGAATGGACTGTTTGGTCCTAAAAGAAGACCCGATCCTTTTTTTTATTTCCACTTAATAAATAGTTCAAAGCTGGTATAACTGTTCCACCTCTAGTTGGTTGTGGTCTAATTACTAAACCATTTCCTGATTGGGTTACATCTATTTCACCTTGATCAATCAACGGCAACAATGATTCAAACATTCTTAACCTATCATCTTCATCTCCATGATTTTCTCCGTGACACCCTCCAAACAACTTTCCAACTACGTTTGCAATTAATGGTATACCAATTCCTGCTAGCAGTGAGCCTAGAAAACCACCTTTTTGTCCCAGTCCTGTTTTTAAAACCAACCCGCTACCGCTTTCATATGGCTTTGATAGCTTCTTTGTTGGGCAACAGGTAATAGTTGTTTGAGTTGTTCCCTAAGTTCTGGTGTACCTACTACCATTTTAACCTGTTCAGGTGATTATTGATAAGAACTACCGACTGCTTTTTTAATTGCGGTCTCTCCTAATCCAGAAACTGCACCTGTTGCAAGTGGAGCTAAGTTTTTTGGTAATATTTTTTTAGCAACACCACTTACTATTCTGAACAAATTCATAATGCTTCCTCCGCTTGTTGCAAATTTTCTTAACTGGGCTTTAATAATTTTAATATCAGCTCCTACACCTTTATTTTTTGCATTTTCAAGCTTACTAATTTGAGATTGTGTAAGATTTACTGTTTCATTGCCTCTCATAAGATTGTTATGAGTCAACCTAAGAGTTATTGGCATTTTATGTTTCCTTGCTTTTGCAACTGATTCGGCTTGTCCTGCCGTCAAGTTTACTCTATAAGGGTGACAAATTGTAGACATTTTAGCAATCTTATTTTTAAAACGAATGTATATTAGTTTCTTGTATTCTATTTTTTAAAATAAATAAACTAAATTTTGACATTAGTATATACATTAGTATAGTTAAAAACAAAATGTCAAATCTTTGTGAAATAAGAGGAATTAAAAAAATACGTTGACTACTTTTACGAAAAAACAAAGTCTGATTTTGATGAAAACGTTAATCCTGTTATTATCAAATCAGCATTAATTTATCAATATTTACTTTTAAGATATACAGGTAAAGAAGATGTAAAAAATATAATAAATTCGTATAATGATGAAATGGGTTTAATTGGGCCGGGTAATGGTAACATAACATGTTATTTAGAAGCATTATTTTCTAGATATACATATTGCCATGACCACAGCTCATTTCATGACGCGTATGGTCGATTTTACACTAGATATGGTTATGGTAGTGGTTATTGTTATTTATTTCACAACTTGCCAAAATTTTGCAAAAAAATCCATTGTTTGGAAATATTATTGGTTTGTTATTTTCATTTTGTAAACAGTTAGTTTAATATTTGTCATAAGTATATTTATATTGATATACCTTTACTTTATTATCTGTGGCTTTAAACCCATTGTATTCTATTTTTTCATGACAAATTTTTTTGTATTGACTTTTCTGGTTAATTTAATATCTTGTTTGAGTGATTTTGGTAAATATATACTAACTCTTTCATTGGTTTCATCATCTTTCAGCCTTGTAATACCACTTTCACCATATTTTGTACCAGAGTGAAATAAATCTCTTACAGCATAAGTATGACCTACTTTTAGTGCAGCGTCAATCTTTTTTGCTACTACTAAATCGTCTTCCATAATATCAAAATCAGCAACATAAGGAAAACCAGTGTGAAAACTATTGCTGTCTGATTTGAGATATAATGCTTTTATTGTTTTCTTTCCATTAAGTTTTCCTTTTGAAACAATAAATTCATCAATTTCAGAATCTTCAGATATCTTTTCTTTCAAACTCTTTGGTGAGTTTGTTTTTATTATAACATCAGATATAAAATCTTGGTTGTGTGGGCTTGGTTCCAAATATAAAACAAGTTTTTCGCCATACTTTCCTATTGTTTTTTCTATATCAAGAATCTTAAAGACGGCGTCAACGTGAAGCTTTGAGAACGGTACATATGATTGATGCATCTTTGAGTTTGTTATGACTTGTTGTTTTTACTCTGCTAGTAAACTTTGTAACTCTTATATACAGTAGTAAATTTAAAACTCTAAATGAAAAATTAAACAAATTGTGTTGTGGGGGAAAATGGTTTGGGGTTACAAGTTTTATTCTCTAATACCCAAAACGGGCTCACAGGACTGCCCATATCTTAACTACTGCTAACTAACACTTTCTTTAACCAGCACCCACGAAGAACATACACATGGACCTCCCCATATGGCACGTACAGAAACCATATCGACTACACAGCAATTCAGAAGAAATGGATGAGCAGTGTTATGGATGCTGTAAGTAAACCAGGAGCAGACTGCGACACGGATCATCAGATGGTTACTGCAAAGCTCAGAATGAAGACCGGCCGGAACAAGAACAAGGGAAAGGTAACCAAAAAGTACGACATCGAAAGTCTGAATGACCCAGAAATCGCCCACCAATGCAAAGTGGAGACAGAAAACCGCATCAATTTTCTTATCGGACAAAACTCTGAAAATGACACGCCGAATGTACTCTGGGAACAACTAAAGGAAACGTGGTGCAGCGTAGCAGAGTCAACCATCGGTTTCAAAAAGGCGAAAAAGAATAAGCCATGGATCAGCACAGAGGTGCTAGATTTAGCCGATGAGAAGCGCAAGGCTCGAGAGAACAGCGAAATGGTCAATTACAAGCGGTTTAAAAGCCTCCTGAAAACTACAGTAAGAAGAGACAAAAATGCCTGGCTTGCTTACCAGTGAAACAGAATCAAAAATAGCCACAACATAAAAGACGCCAAAGTGTCAAAAAGACTCGACAACAAAACTTCAAAGCGCAACAAGCCTGCATCAATGATGCACAAGGTAAAACGCTCACTGATCCAGATCTAGTGCTCCAGAGATGGAAGGAATACAGAGAACAGCTTTTCTCAAAACCAGCCGGAGAACTCGACATAATTCCAGACCAACAGCATGAACTGGAACCAGAACCGCTGTTGGAATAGATAGAGCACGCCGTGAAAAAGCAGAGGAAAGGCAAGTCACCAGGGCTGGACGGAATTCCCGCTGAACTTTTTCAGCACAGTGGAAAGTCTGCCATCAAAGCGCTATACATCCTATGCAGGAAAATCTGAAACACTGAGAAATTGCCGGACGAATGGAAGGACCAAGAGTTCGTAGTCATCCACAAGAGCGGCAGCACAAAGGATTGCGGAAACTATCGAACAATAGCACTCATTAGTCATGCCAGCAAAATCCTGCTAATGATTATTCTGAACCGATTGCAAAACAAGATTGAAGAAGAACTCCCTGAAGAACAACCAGGTTTCCGGAAGAACAGAAGAACAACGGACATGCTCTACATTCTGCAGTGCCTTATCGAAAAACTCTGGAAATGAACGAGCTGGCCTTCATCGTCTTCATAGACTATGCAAAAGCATTTGACAGCGTCAGCCACATGCAGCTGTTTGAAACCATGACAAGGATGGGCTTCCCGAAACACTTAGTTGCACTCCTAAAATAGCTGTACTGCGACCAAAAGGGAGCAGTGAAATGGAACGGAACACTCAGCCAACCCTTTCAAATCTTTAGCGGTGAGACAAGGATGCGTGATTTCATCTTCATTGTTTTCACTTTACACAGAAGACATCATGAGAGATGCTGAAATTGGCCATCTAGGAGTGGATGTTGGTGGTCAAAAACTTTCGAATCTCCGGTACGCTAATGACACAGCACTTCTTGCAAACTCTGAAGGGGACATTGATGGACTGGTAGAGAGAGTAAACGAAGCTGGGAAGACGAAACTGCTCAACTTAAACGTAAAGAAGACTAAGCTGAAGGGTATCGACAAACGAGACGAACACAAACATGAAGTAAAAGTGAAGGGAGTTGCAATTGTAGAAGTAGAAAGTTTCAAATATCTGGGTTCAGCAAAGATGAGATTCGGTGACTGCTCGAAGGACATCAAAACTCGAATCGCAATTGCAAAGACAAAAACGCTAGAGCTGACGGATATTTGGAAAAGTCGACAAATTGATAAAACCGTGAAAATAAAATTGGTGAAGACCCTTATATGGCCCATCGTGTCCAATGGAGCAGAGGCTTCGACATTGTCCACTGCGAACGAAAAGAAGCTCATAGCAGCAGAACAGTGGATATACAGACGCATGCTCCGTGTCAGCTGGAAGGAAAGAAGAACAAACTAGAGCATCTTTGAAGAAATTGGAGAAGCTCCTGGCCTTTTACTACAGGTAGTCAAAAGCAAACTGTCATACTTCGGTCACACCTGCCGAGAAGGTGGTAGCCAAATTGTGAAAGCAGCCATTCTGGGTCTCGAAGGAGGTAGGAGGACGCGGCCGTCCACGGCTCTGTTATACAGATAACGTGAAAGAGTGGCTGAAACCATCCAGTCTCAAAGAGGCAGTAGCATTGGCACAAGAACGCGGGAGCTGGCGAGGATTAATCGGAAAAGTTTCACATTCTGTGGCTATTCGTCACCGACGAGAGCCCTGATGATGATGATGATGACTATCTAGGCACAAGAACAGCACTTGCATACCATCTTCATTTTCATCTTCAGGGCTCAGTACTTGTAAAATTGTAATAGATTGCACAGATATTGAATTAGCTACACCAGGGCTGCTGAGCCATCAAAATGCAACTTATTCAAGCTACAGAGGAATGAACACGTTTAAGGCTTTAGTTGGTGTAGCACCAAATGCTGTGATCACTTTTGTCAGTGAGCTATACCCTGGTTCTATTTCAGACAAAGAAATCCTTCAGAGGTCAGGGTTCTTGAACCAGTTGTCCACTGGAGACCTAATTTTAGCTGGCAAGGGTTTTCTAATAGAGAGTATAGATAGTCCCAAGTGGTGTCACTGTGAAAATTCCACCCTTTCTGAATAATGGAAAGTTTACAGAAAGTGAAGCTAGGACCACCAAATCAATTGCCAAATGCAGAATACATGTAGAAAGGGCCAATGGTAGGATGAAAGATGTTAAAATTTTGTATTTTGTTCCAAGTTATCTTAGATGACATATAGATGTTGTTTTTCAATTGTGTGCTGCCTTAGTCAACCTGCAGTATCCTTTAATAAAGGAAGTATGTGAAGGCACAAACTTTGACTAGAAGCAGTTTTCACAATATTAAGAAATTTGCTTCAAAATTGATATGAACATTTAGCTTAATAATTGTGTTTTCACTGAAGTAGTCCAAATTTATATGACACTGTAGCAACTTTCCATGTACCCAAATTCTTGTTTATGTATAAAATGTATTAAAAACGACACAATGGCTATGAGTATTTTTAGTCACCTTTGTTGTATGTTATATCCTTGAAGTACAAAGTAGAAGAGTTGAAAATAAATTGAAGATCTCCTTCTGTTTTCTTGGGGAAAATGCAAAAAAAATAAAAATCTCTCAAAACATCAATGTTAGCCAACCATGACTCATCCCTCTTGATGAGCAAAATAGCTACATCTTGTGTTGTCCACACCACAAAATAACAAAATTCTATATTTGTTAGAAACATCTTGCCTTGAATCTGATGCCAGTACATGTGGTCTTCTTTGAGGGTATATGAACCATCTTCATTTGCTCTAAAGCAAAAGGCATCATTCTTTACAGCATCCCTGATGGTCATGTTTCTCACTGTGTAGGGGCAGTTTACTTCCAAAACATTGTTCTTTCCCACAAGACCATCTGGGGAAGCACCCAGTACACCACTTTCGTGCAACCAGAGTCCAGTTTGCTCCACAGGTAAACCAGTCTGCATGGTAAAACACTTTAATGCCTCATTTTTGTTGTTTGTCCCCCACTGGACAGCCTTTACTCTTGATAAATCATACTCTCCCAGTAGGCGCTTTCTCAAGGAGGGGGTTGCTCTCTTACTTTATAGTACACACCCAAAGTTGCTTGTTGTCAAACATCCTTTGCATGCCTCATGCCACAATGGGTTGTCTCTCTGCCCTGTGGTCAGACTGGCAACATTGACGATGTCCAATATGCTGATCTTGGCTTTATTTTGTGAAAAGGTTTTTTGACTATCTTGCCCTTCAATTTTCAAAAATTTTTCAGAAAATACTATTTCTTCTATGGTTGAGATGGGTAGGGGCTTTGAAACTGGTGGATCAGGACTCATGATCCACCAGATTCCAGTGAATCGGGAATACTCTTCCAACTTTGAGTAAAAGAACTTCCTGTCCTCTCCATCCAGTTTTCTTGATAAAGGAGTATATTTCTTGCTCGGGGGAAACATTTCTGAGGCGGATTGACTAGACAGATTTGATGGTTTTCTTCTCTTCCAGGAGCACTCTACATCCGTTCTGCTCAAATTATGGATGTCATGTCTGAAGAGCGCAGCAGAATGACTGCATTTGAATGCCCCTCTAGGACATTCACACTCTGTCGATCTTATTTCGTTCTTTTCATCTAGGTATATCTAAAATTATGAGTTGATAAGTAAGATGCAGAGTATGTCATTTTTACACCACACACTTGTGGGGATTTAGATAAATCAGCGCATTTTGATGGTTTAAAGTTGAGCCCCTATGACCCTAAACAACCTCCTTCGAGACGTTGCTCCATATAAAAATTAGTCTCACTGTTAGCTAAATCGATTTTCTGATCTGTTTGCTTTTTTCATGTGCTTGAAAGTTTTGCCTTTCTATTTTGAAACTGCCAGTGAAACGGAATAATCTATCGATTATTCCAGCATTGCGCTTTAAATATTGTGAAAAACACTTCACACAGCAAACTAAGCCAATTATTCCTATGATTTTAAACTTGAAAAGCCGCTGTGATCTATGGCATAAGCCAAAAGAGCTCTCTACACATTCTACAAGACCGAGTGGTCTCAACTTCAAGATTGTTCGACTTACCGTAACTTTGTACGCTTTATTCTTCATACTTGCGTGGACCTGACCTCTGAGAACCCCTTGGCTATAACAAAGTTTATCTATATGTCCCGATCTGTAATGATTCTCTCCTCTTGTGATAGATTTTTGCTCTCCGGCAAAGAAAGAACTTAGAGCCGCTATCGAAAGTGACGCCATCTTCGTTTATGTTCAGTTTGCTTGGAACTGAGAATTCGGTTACCTAGTAACGTGACGTAACAACTTAAGAACTCTATTCCTGTGGACGACTTCCATCATGCCATGACGTTCTCGTTATAATTGATGTGTACTCACGATACCCTGAAATAGAGGTCATAAAGTCGACGGTAGCACCTTAAGTGATTCCAAGACTTGACATTATCTTTGCAAGAAACGGAACTCCATAGAAAGTAGTCACAAATAATGGACCTCCGATTAATACACGACAATCAGCTCAAAGCTACTTCACACATTCCTGCTGAGGCACTGTCATTAGCATAGATGAGTTGAAGTTTGATCCTGGAACGAGATGAATGGAGAGGTGTGGTCGAGTGTACTGGTGTGCACGATGGATGATGACGATCACGATGGTAATCACGAGGAGATGGATGTCGATTTATTGTGAATGTCTAGCCACTTCTTCCAGTGTAAATGGTGAGCTGATTTTTCCATATATATGTATAGCTAGCAGTGGGTGAAATTAGAAACATTACTCTAGCTTGTTGAATGTGACATACTTCGAAAAGGGACCCTGAGAAAATATCCTGCATTCTATTTACTGTGAACATACTTGTGAATACTGGGAGATACATCTGACAAGTTGATATTCCAGTAGTTAATTACATTTTCTTTCAACAGTATTATTTTGATTATTATCCCACATAAATTTCGTTGATAATATGAAAATTAAAACATCGTTGATAGATGATTCTTTGGACGGTGGAGTGTCAACAGATGTTTTATATTCGTTTGACACGTCAGATATTTCACGTGCTTTTCCTTTTAAAATAGAACCAAGAAGAAGATTATATAATAAATTAAATACAAATATTATATCTCAGGTAAGGATATACATGACAGACGCAATAAATAGACCAATCGATTTCAACGAAGTACCAGTTAGTTTAACAGTTGTAATAAAATCAGTAGCAAAGCAATGAACCAAACAAAAAAATATAATAGAATAAAATATGTTGCCCGACAAAATCCAATTGATTGTGAAGGCTTGTTTGACATATTTAAGTCAACAGGTAAAAAAATTACATCACTTGCAACTTCAAAGTTTTCTAAAGAAGTTGCTAAAAAAGCTGCTACAGCAGGTGTCGAAAAGTTTGCAGTGTCTGGTGCGGAAGCTCTTGGCAAAAGTGCTGCAGACAAAGTTGTAAATAAAATATCTGCTCCAAGTATTGTCAAAGAAAACAAGCCATCCATCTATGAATAGTGGTAACATCAGATATAAAATTTTGGTTAGCTTGACTTGGTTCTAAATATAAAACAAGTTTTTCACCATAATATCCTGTTTTATTTTCTTTATCAAGAATCTTAAAGACGGCGTCAACGTCAAGCTTTGAGAACGGTACATATGATTGATGCATCTTTGAGTTTGGTGTGACTTGTTGTTCTTACTCTGCTAGTAAACTTTGAAACTCTTATATACAGTAGTAAATTTAAAACTCTAAATGAAAAAGTAAATAAATTGTGTTGTGGGGAAAAATGGTCGGGTTGGAAATGCGGTGTAAAACTTTCACTCTCTAATACCCAAACAAGTGTCGACGACTGCCTGTATCTTAACTACTATCAGAGAGAAGATTGTTTGTTTCTAGGAAGGTAAGAAGTTATTTCGTGATGATGGCTTCCATTGTTTTGGAGATGAGTGAAGTGATTGCAATGAGACGATAGTTGTGTGGATTAGACTTGTTGCGCCTTTTTTTGGGATAGGAAAAACGTGGGCTTGTTTCCATGAGGTGGGAAATTTGCCAAGAGTGTAGGAAGGCTGGAATAGTTTTTTAAGAAAAGGGGCAAGTTCAGGAGCACAGGTTTTGAGAACTGTTGGTGGAATACCATCTTTGCTTTTAGATTTGGAGGTGTCAAGCTGGAGAAGGATTTGGAGGACTTTTCGTGTGGAGAACTGATGGGGGACACATTGAATTTTGAAGGAGGAAGTGGTGTGGTTTGATCCCTTGGTCGTCCAGGTTGGAGTTGGAGGTAAAGACTGACGCAAAAAGCTTGGCCTTGGATGAAGGAGTGGTAGAAGAAGAGCCAGAGTTTCGGGAGACAACTTTGGCAATAGACCAAAAGAAGCGAGAACTTGTCTGGCAGGAAGCGATTTTGTTGTTGATGCGTTGGACTAAAGATGATTTTGCATTTTGGATGGTTTTGGAGCAAGTGCTGCGTAAGTGGTTGAATCATTTTCTTGAATTTTCGGTTTGAAATCGTTTCCATTCCTTGAAGTAGTGGTTTTTATTATACGCAGCCTTGGCGCACTGTAACTTGAACCGCTTCGAGGAATTTTCTTACCAGGCTTGTAAGAAGTGGGAATAAAAGAACCATGCCAAGAAGTAGTGTGTTGGTGATGAAAGAAGCATAAGGGGAAGGATCATTTCAAGAGCCTGAAGACCAAGGGTAGGAAGAGTAAAAAGTGCGAAGGGAGTCCCAGTCAGACTTGCTGTAGTGGAAGACTCTTTGCGGAGCAAAGGGTCTATCCAGGTGAGGAAGGAAGTCATGCCATGAGGTTATGAAACATGAAGTGTTGGCAGGTTTGCGTTTCCCATGACAGGGGAAATTGATAGAAATAGACTGACGCTTGATCAACTCTCGATGCGTATATCGGCAACACTCTAATTAAACTGATCATACAAAGCGCATATAATGTATGTATATATATATATATATATATATATATATAAATATATATATATATATATATATATATATATATATATAAATATAAATATATGTATATATATAAATAGGGTATAGGCACTAGTGTTCTTAGACAACATAGCAATGTAATGAAATTACGTCATAGTTTAATACCCCAACTTGATGCAGCTTCTTTATTGTCCGAATAAATATCGTTTAAAGTCTATTAGTATTTTCTTCTTTGGCAGCTTCGTGAAAACGTCAGCGATATTTTCATTTGACGGGACGTAGTCGATTGATATTTTGTCATTCTCATAGCATTCTCGAATAAAGTGGCATCGGATATCTATATGTTTGGATTTTGAATGCTTCACTAGGCTCTTTATCAGCGCAATGGCTCCTTGATTTTCGTTATAGATAAGAGGTGATGGAATTCACGAGATCCTTAATAAAGTTAGTTAGGTATTGAACTTCCTGACATGTTAATGAAAACGACATATATTCAGCTTCACATGTTCATTGCTGTTGATAAGAAGAAGCCCCATGATACGTTTTAACGTTGTGCAATGACAACGCACCCCGACAACTTTACCATTATGTCAAAATAGTACTTTTGCCTTCCTTATTTGGACACATTTATCTCCGTATCAAACTTTCGTTTCTCTATATAACACGTCTAGATTAGTTGTAGTTTTTAGAGTTTTAGAGAAGTAGAAGTAGTCGTAGTATTAGAATAAGGAAGAACTTGAAGAAGAAGACTAATGCCGCTGTCGAGTGAAGAGACGACCCGACGCCGAAAACATCGCCGAAGAGAGCCGAGCTCACCGGAGAATAATTGATGTTAAAGTAAGTTGTTTTGTATAGTGAAATCGGAACATTCGTACTCACGCGTTAGATTACACGATAAGTGTGATTAAACATATCGGTACCCCGTGTGAGAAACATTGGTGAAATTGTCAAGAAAGAAACTGTTTTATTTTAATCAATATTCGTCTATCAAAGTTATACAGAAGAGCTACGATGTTGGACTGTTCCGTTTTGCTCTTGCCCCGTGCAGTTAGTAGCACAAGATTACGTCATATACCGTCCTCAGACGATCGGTATTTGCAGAATTTCATACCTGTTGTCGTTTCATAATACTGCACTTAATTGCAGTAGCGTAAATCTATCAGAGAGCTTACGATTTGACTACAAGCGTGACTATGACGACGATGGTAGCCTGGGCTCTAGCGCGGCTCCTTTGCCCCTCTTGTAGTTTCGATTTTAGCTTACGATCTGAGAGACTACGTGACTTTAGCGCCAGTTCCTACTTCTTAAGATTGGTCTGTGAGGTTATTTCTTCTTGCAATCGTTGCTAAAGAAGTTTTTGCTGATCGCTTGGCCTCTACACTCTCGATTAAGGAGGCAATTATGCAGTGCTCAAAAATTACTAGTGGAGCTCTACAAATGGGGTGAAATAAAATCAAAGAGAAATTATCATCTAAATGTGTTCCATTAATGACAATAAATCGTAGCAATCATTCGTCGGCAAAATAAGGAGATATAACTAGTAAATTGTTAAAGCACAATGGATTCCTTTCAGAAATTTGCAGCAGCTAGAGATGCTGAACTCCTTGAAAAATACAACAATGGAGCTGAGCCCATATTGCTCCCTGCCTTGCACACCTGGGTGAAGGAGATTTCAATTTCTTCGTCAAAACTGTCACTAAATTTATTTCTGTCCTGAATTGTCTGGCTTTGATTGAGTAAAATTTCTCGTTAGCTTCATGAGCTGGGGCACAATTTACGATTGAGATATTTCTATCGTTGCCATTACTGTTGAATTCCTTTTATTGATAAGTCTATCCTGTGAAAAATTTAACTTCAAGTAAGGAAGAGTTTTAAAATATGCTTTATCGCCAGAATGATTTTCAATTAAAGGTCATTTTATAAGCAGATAAGTGCCTTTTTGAAGAGACACCCGCACAGTTTTTGAAGTGAATGAACATATAGGTTACCACAATCTAGTTATAACTTCCAGTTCCAGTGTAAAGTGCAAATTTTAAACTATCCTTAATTTATGCAAAATAACATGAATGACAGAGTTATGCAGAACCACCAATAGGCAACAAATTAAACCAGATTTTTTAACGATACTTATTGACTTCTTCCACTCTTCTTTCTTTCAAAACTATGTGATTTTCCCCTTTGCCTTTTCCTCCCAGCTTCAGCGATATTTTTAATAATGTGTTTTCGAGGTTGCTTCATAAAGAAATTATTTTATGTATTTTGCTGCTCGTTGATATTTTTGCAGCTTTTGCCGAGACTCAAAAGGAGGTGCTTTATTGAATGGTAGCATTTTGTTTCACATGAAGAATCCTGTTAAGTATCAGGGTAAGCCCATTATAACGATTTCTTCAATGAGTATTTTACGAGATTAGGCAGACTCGAAAATTCACTTCAATCTGACTACTCTAGACATACTAAGTTTGTAAATTCATTGTGCAAATTTCCATACAGGGACAAACTAATGTTGTTTGTCATAATTACGAGACTTTTATCGATGGAGCTTTTAATAAATGAAGTTGAAAAAATGAGACTATTTTGAGCCATAAATGAAAAAGTAGACATAATTAACTATTCTATTGGGCACCAAGTGAACATCCAAATTTAACAAATATCAATAATAAACAACTTACCTTGAATTAAGTTAAGGACATTAAAGGATGTCTGTAAGATGGATGAATTACCTTCTGCGTACTTTTCCCCGTTACTCCTATCATTTTCACACACCTTACTAGCATTAGAATCTTGTTTCCAATCATTAATGTCACCCTCAAAATAATCACATTCATCATTCCTCATTAGACCAATTCTTTCTTCTTCAGATTTTACTGGACTTTTACAGCCAAATTTGAGCATTTTGTGGCGGTCAGTATTGAGACAGTAGCTGGAACTGACAACAAGGAACGCTGTTTGGAAGGAACTTTGTAGAATGTTCTGCAAATCTTTTCCCTATTAGATCAACAATGCATCAGCAGATGCGTTTCTCATGTAAACCTCACATCAGGAAATTTTTTGTTTTGATCAGTATATCTTAAAACAGGTGGAGACAGCTTGCTTCAATTGGCTCTCATAATCCATTATAGAACTAAGTTCATTCTTTGATTAATAACTGCTATTATCCTCACACTTGACCGACATCCTGACTTACAATGGATCTCAAATGCAGATCATACCCATCATGGTGATTTAGACCGCATGAAATCTATAAGCAATATTCAATAAGCATACTTTTAGCTAAATATTAGGTAATTGGAAAGTTAGCAAAACTGTTACAAACCACTCAGATGCAGCTTTCTTTAAGAGAATAGACAAATTTCACTTTTTACTAGAAATGTTCTTGCATTCAAGAATTACGAAGAGTTTTCAACAAATGCGACAAAATTCAATAAAAAGTTAACAAATTTAGAGATTCAGTGATGGATCAAATTCAAGAAATTGACTTTGCCTCAATAGTTGTTTGTGAAAGAGATTTAACTGCAAATTCTGAAATTTGTTGATTTTATCTAGTGATCTAGACCCAAGCCAGGGTCAAATCAAAAGTTCATTTTTCTCATGTAATGTAGGCAGTTGCAAAAAGTCCTCAAGCATGGTCATATTGCAGGGGTAGTGAGAGATGTCATAGTAGATCTAGCTTCAGAAATGTTTGACTCATTGGATATAAAACTGCATAGCAGCCATCAGCATTACTTAGAAATGTTCCTCTTGTATTTTTACTACACCTTCAACCAAGTCCAACCCACCTGGTGATACCCTGTACCATTCAATAGTGCTGAAGCAAATGTTGCTCAAATAGCAATTCTAACGCTCAGATTTTCTAATAAGAGATATTTAATCTTTCTTTTGAACGCATAAGGCATCTTCAATAAAATAGATAAAATTATCATATCTTCCAAGAAAAACCCTTACCCACCTTGTGCCTTTCTCTGAAGCATTATTGCAGAAATTAGTAGTATCGCGGTCAGAAGTTGATTTTGAAGCAGTGCATCTTTTATGGATTTTTTACTGCTGCGGAAAAAACTATGAGGGGCCTATGATAGGTGGTAGATGGGTTTACTCATCGTCCGGGGCAGTACCACCACTCTACCTTTTAGTGCCTTCAGTGACTATGTCACTTTCAGCTCTAGGGTAGAGATGCCGGTGCTTGTGGTTGGTTTGTCATCATGAACAGGGTCTGCTGGAGACTGATTTGCCAGTCTGTTCCCTGGCTATACCTGAGGGTGCCGTTGGAAAGGGTGCACTGCAGGCCCGCCGCCAGATAGTACAGAGGCCCAAACCCATTGGTAGCGCTTTGGGAGGCTGCCTCATCAGCTGGTGTATAATCCCGGGCTGCCTGTTATGCCAGTTCGCAACTGGAGCCACTCTTAGCTCGCAGCTCCGGGGGGCCCTTCTGAGGCCACAGGATAGCTAAGGGAGCTCTAAAGGGATTTCAGTTTACCGCTACCACTGTCATTTTGACTGTCCCAACCACCACTCACCATTCGTTCAATATGATTAAAAACAATTTAAACAACTCAACTGCAGCAACTAACGTGGCACCTAAACCCTTTTCCATCTCCTTCTGCAACATCCATGGACTTTCTTCCAACATCAATCCAGTACATCATCATCTCCAATCCATAAACCCCTATGCACTCTTCCTCACTGAAACCAAAATCAAACCTCTTGATCCCAGTAACAGCACCGTTCTCTCTCCTCATCTCAAATGCCCAGGTTATGAGTTATTTTCCTCCTTCTTCCCTAATAGTGGGGTTTGTGCATTTATTCGCTCTGATGTGCAGACCTTACACCTCAAACAATTCGATCGTTCTAATCCTGGCTTTCAACTCTTCTGGTTGAGAATTTCCCTTCCTCATGCCACAAAGTACACTTGCACTCTATACCGCTCTCCTAACTCAAACAATCATGAACTTCTCTTCGACCACCTTTCTAAATCAATCGAAGCCATCACTTTACAATCTCCACGCTCTGAATTCATTGTTCTTGGTGATTTCAACATCCAAAACTCCGACTGGCTCTCCTATTCCTCCAATGTAACCAACCCTGCTGGTTGGGAAGCTGAGGCCTTTGCCATTGTAAATGACTTGACACAGGTAATTTCAAAGCCGACGCGCGTTCCTGATCGTGCAGGAGACAAAGCAAATACTCTCGATCTTTTCCTCACATCTAATCCTAGAATTTACTCTCCTCCCACCGTAAGCTCTCCTCTTGGTAAATCTGATCATTGTCTCATAACCTTACGGCATGACTTCCTCCCTCACCTGGATAGACACTTTGCTCCGCACAGAGTCTTCTACTACAGCAAGGCTGACTGGGACTCCCTTCGCACTTTTTACTCTTCTTACCCTTGGTATTCAGGCTTTTCAAATGATCCTTCCTCTTTGCTTCTTTCATCACCGACGCAATACTTCTTGGCATGAATCTTTTTATTCCTTCTTCTTACAAGCCTGGTAAAAAAATTCCCCTAAGTTGTTCAATTCACAAAGTGCGCCAAAGTGCGCCAAAGTGCACCAAAGCTGTGAATAACAAAAACCACTGCTTCAAGGAATGGAAGCGACTTCAAACCCAACACTCAAGAACTTCTTTCATCCAGTCACGCAATACTTGCTCCAAAGCCATAAAAAATACCAAGTCATCTTTTGTCCAACGCATTAACAACAAAATCGCTTCCTGCCAGGCTGGCTCTCGCTCCTTTTGGTCTATGGCCAAAGTTGCATCCCAAAACTTTTGCCAATCATCTTTCCCTCCACTAAAAAACAACTCTGACTCTTCTTCTACCACTCCTTCATCCAAGGCGAATCTTTTTGCGTCAGTCTTTGCCTCCAACTCCAACCTGGACGACCAAGGGGTCCAACCTCATCACTTCCCCCCTTCAAAATTCACTATGTCACCCATTAAGTTCTCCACACGTAAAGTTCGCCAAACCCCTCTCCAGCTTGACACCTCCAAATCCAAAGGCCCTGATAGTATTCCAGCAATAGTTCTCAAAACCTGTGCTCCTGAACTTGCACCTATTCTTCACAAACTATTCCAGCTTTCATACACTCTTGGCACATTTCCCACCTCATGGAAACAAGCCCACGTCTTTCCTATCCCAAAAAAAGGCGACAAGTCTAATCCACTCAACTATCGTCCCATTGCGATCACTTCACTCATCTCTAAAACTATGGAGACGATCATCACAAAGCAACTTCTTACCTTCCTTGAAACAAACAATCTTCTCTCTGATCACCAGTATGGCTTTCAAAAAGCCAGGTCTACTGGTGATCTTCTTGCTTATGCTCTCCATGTCTGGTCCTTTGCTCTAGAATCCAGTGGTGAGAGCAGAGTAATCTCTCTCAATATCTCCAAGGCCTTTGATCGCGTTTGGCACAAGGGTCTCCTCGCTAAACTACCGATGTTTGGTCTCCATCACACTCTCATTAATTGGATTGGTAGCTTCCTCTCTGATAGGTCAATTGCCGTCAGAGTGGACGGCTTCCTCTCCAATCTGCACTCTATCAATGCTGGTGTACCCCAGGGCTCTGTCATCTCCCCTTTACTCTTCATCCTCTTCATCAATGACCTGCTCACTTCCAGGTCTTCTAGCATGCACTCCTTTGCTGATGATACCTTCCTAAGTTCCTCATTTTCATTCAATCCAAATGACCATGCTTCCACTGATATCCAACTCCACAGAAACATTTCAGCCTCGCTTCTCTCCAATGATCTGACAGTTATTGAGAAGTGGGGTAAAGACAACCTAGTTTCGTTCAACCAAAGCAAGACGAAACAGGCTGTCATTTCACGCAAACGTAATCAAAACTTTCCAGCTGTCTTCATGAATGGTGATAAACTGGACACTTCAGCTTCTTTCACACAACTTGGTCTTTCTCTTTCATCTAATCTCACTTGGAAAACTAACATCCATTCCCTTGCTAAACATGCATCTCAAAAGCTCGGTTTCCTCGCCAGAACCCATGGGTTTTTCTCATCTTCTCACCTTCTATCTATATACAAGTCCCAAATCCGTCCTTCTTTAGAGTACTGCTCCCACGTCTGGGGTGGTACTCCAAAATCCACTCTCTGTCTTCTCGACAAAGTCCAGTCCAAAGCCATTCGTCTGATCAATAATCCTAACCTCACCAAATCTCTCCAACCTCTTTCCCATCGTTGTTTAGTTGGAGATCTTTCCATCTATTATAAGTACTTTCACGAGCATTGTTCTCAGGAGATCAGGGAGATTATTCCAGTTCCTCTGAGGCGTGTCAGGACCACCAGAAGCTCAACTCATTCACACCCTTTCCAAGTTTCACTGCCTAATCCACGAACTCTATCTCACAAATAATCATTCATCCATAGAACATGCAACTTATGGAAGGTCTTGCCTTCCTCTTGCTTTCCTGAGTCCTACAACTTGCCATCTTTCAAATGTAAGATAAATAAACTTGATCTTATCTCTCTATCCTCTTAGCTGCTCGCTTTCTTCTTTCTTCCTTTGTTGGGGCTTTGTATAGGTCACCATGGCCTTTCCTGAACATAACCCACTAAAAAAAAAAAAAAAAAATACCCTTGAACCTACAAACGCCTTTATCGAAAGAATTGACATTAACACTAAAGTAGACACAGATCAACAGGTATGGATTGCATTCATGGATTACATGCATGGATTACATAGGATTACATGGATTACATAGGATTACATGGATTACGTATGACTACATGGATTACATAGGATTACATGGATAACATGGATAACACACATCCACCATATTTGGGAAATGATATCTTATTCCTTAGTTGTAGAAATTTAAAACAGCTGGCCTTGAATTATATGTAGTTTGCAATACCAACACCATTTAAGGAAATTGTATTGTTTACCTCGCTTTGTTGTCATGATGTGTGGTGAGATATATAGGAATGCTGAAATAAATGTTCTTAGTAGGCCGGTGCTGGTTGTGCAGTTTTCCTAAGCTTTATAGCATAGAAAGTTCCTTGATCCTAATTCTGCACAACAAGCACTGCATGACTATGCTTATGCTAACGCAGTTACTGAAATCTTCTTCATTCCCCTTTTTCACTTTTTTCAAGGGATGAAAATATCCCAATATTTGGAACAAATAAAATTATAGCTATTGTCAAAAGGACCCATCACTGTTGGGGCACAACCGAGATTTCAGCAGTCAGTGGTGGAGCAGCCAATAGAGCCTGATGGGAAAATTTGCTCACCATTCAGTATGTTAAAAGATGCCCTGTTTTGAAGGCTATGTAGAACCTAGTAGATGTGACGGGCAATATTATTGCCAAACTGGTGGTGATTTGGAATTCTATTTAAAAAAGTCAGCTATCCTGAAATAGAAACAGTCTCTGTCAGATAATGGCCAGAAAATTTCTCCCCGCTGGAGAATAATCTCTCAACCGCATAGAGACCAATGCATCACATGCATCTTGTGCTACAGATTTCCAACGCCTTTCTTGAAAGTGTCTTGGATAATTATGCTTGCAATGTTGTCATCGTTGTGAATGGCAATTTCAAGCCTAATCAGTTTGAAGTGTCTACTGCTACGAGAGCCTCTCATCGTGACTTAGCCCCGATTAGGGGTCGCCACAGCGAGTCCATTTCTGGCACTCATTTCCGGACTCACCAGCGAGTCTTTGGTGTCTTATTCTACCACACCCATAATTTCCATACCTCTCTGATCGGATCCAGGTACCTTCTTTTGGGTTTACCCCTTGTCTTTGTCTGCCGTGTAGTCCCATCGCCAACACTCTCACCCACCCACATAGCCTGCTTTTCTTCGTTTGCCATGTCCGTAATTCTTCAGCCGAGCTTATCTCAGTTTATCCCCCAGTCTTGTCCATTTCGCACTACCTCTGACTTGTTTGTCCCATATTCATTCCATCCCCTTTGACAAGAACCTCCTAAGACCTCTCTATTTTAGGTAAGAACTCTCACCATTTTAGCCCCTCACCATAGCTTGCTTACATTTTCCCGTTGTTTCATTCATCTTAGGATCGTTTATTTTGCATGCCGTTAGCGTTAGCATAGGCATACCCCTTGATGCAAGTCAATAGTCTACTTCACAGCATAGCTGCGGCATCCCCTATCCTTTGTTTGGTGGTAGGTGCGGGATTTTCCCTGCGCTCTTAGGCCGTAATGCTTAGTTTAGTCATCGATGTTATTCCATATCTCTTTTAACATTTACGTGTGTATTGCTTAGTTTAACATCATTTAGCTTGTTTCAGCATACCTATTCAGCCCTTCTATTCCTTTCTCATGTTTTCATGTCGTATTTTTGCGTGTTTTATATTGTTAGTAATATTTAGTCATTGTTTCTCCATTTTTACAATTAACTTGTCGTATAGTATATATAAGAGACAATAAGTACAGAGGGAGATCAATTGAGGTGGCTCAAGGAATTGCTCAAACTTTCTGTTTTCGCGCTATCTGAAGTTATATCTTTAGTCTTAAGGACTACTGTTAGGATAACCAAGGTCTCACGATACACAAGTGTTTTACACCTTGACAGCTTTGAGAACCGTAGCATTTACGATTCATCTGTCTCGAGTTCTCGCACTTAAGTTTGCTAGTGCTACAGTCTCTAGACCGTGCATCAGTTATAGTCTCACCACTACCTTGAAGACTCTACCCTTTGGCTGGTATCTTCCTGTCACATAGCACTCCAATGGTCTTCCCCCAGCCGTTCCATCCTGCCTGGACTCTCTTTCTGACTTCTGAGGTGACCCTCCCATTGATCTGTAGCATCACATCTTAGTATTTAGACTCGTTCACTTTTGCCACATTCTCTCCTTCTATCCCAACGGTGTATACCTCTATGCTCTTTGCCATTCAAACTCAAGTACTCCGTCTTGCTCCTGCTTACTTTATTCCCTCGCTTCTCTAGCGCTTCTCCCTATTTCCTCAGTTCCTGTTATGCTGCTTTCCTGCTTTTGCTACACATCAAGATGTCCTCTCCGAACATCACATTTCACGGTGCTTACTGTCTCTGCTACCATGTCCATCTTCATGCCAAAAAGGAAGGGGCTCAGTGCTGAGACTTTATGTAGACCCAAATCAACCCTAAATTTCAATATGCATCCAGCAGCGTTTCACACTACAAGCCATTCCAGCAAAGTCATGCTGCTTGTCATCCTAAATTGAATGAAATGAAAATCAGAAGAAATCCTGCCTGAAGAACAAGCGAGTTTCAGACCAAAAACAAGTACTGATGAACAAATTTTCAATCTCAGAATGTTGATAGAAAATCATATACAGCAACAATGCGAATCATTCCTTAACTTGATACACTTTAAGAAGGTGTTCGACAGAGTATGGCACGACGGGCTCAGGAATGTCATGCAGAACTACAACTTCAACCGTAGTATCATTCAAACAATCAAACAGTCTACAATATTCAAGCAGCGTGGTACTGTACAGTAACAAAATCGGTAGTTTCCTCAAGACCACTGTCAGTGTCTGACAAGAAAGCCTCCTATCGCCAACACTTTTCAATATCTACCAAGAGAGGAAAATATGCAGAGACTCCTCAGAATCACCATGCATCAATCTCCATTAGTTGAAGGCCTATCTGCAAACTTCGGTTCGCTGACGATATCAATCTGATAGAAGGAACCATAGACAGAGCTGCAAGAGTTGACAATGAAATTAGGAGAAGTACAGCAAGATATGGCATGGGGGTGAGTGCAGAAAGAGCAAGATTCTTACTAATAGTAATCAGATGCTCCCAGGAACCAAGATAAATCTTAATAGACAGCGACTAGGAGAAGTTACGAGTTTTAGATACTTGGAAGCCACCATCAGTAAGAATTTCAATACTACAGAAAATTTAAGGTTAGAATTACTAGCGCAGCAATGCCATGACTAGACTCACCATCTTCTGGAAGAGCAACCTTCGTCAGCCCGAAGACTAAGATCAACCTCTACAGAGCATTAGTCATTTCTATTCTGCTATATGGGTGTGAGAATTGGACTCTTACGGCCGACACAGAAAGAAAAATCCATACTTTTGAATCAAAATATCCGAGGAAGATCTGCAAATATCATATAGAGATAGAAAAAAAGACTATGTAAAGTACAGAATGAAGGAAATGGCGAGCAAGCAAGAACCTTTCCTAGTCTCAGTCATAAAATGGAAACTCAGCTGGTTTGGGCACATCACACGTCACGACACACTCACCAACACTATTTTACAGGGAGCAGTTGAAGGCTCGAGAAACAAGGACGTCCCCGTAAATTGTGGATAGACAACATGACCCTATGGACAAAAAGATTTCCCGACATTTATCAAGATGGCGGAGTGCAGGAAGAGATGGAAAGCGTTGGTCAAGGACAGCAGAGTTCCCCCAACAACTACAAAACGATCAAGGAACAAGACATGACATGACCTGGTATTATTATTAGAGTTTTCTTCTTTGGTTTTGCTTTGCTTTCTAATGTTGTCAAGTACCCTAGCAATGTCTTCTTAACTAAACTCTCATCAAGCAGTCTAAGGATATGTCCCATTTTGGTAAGATGTGCAACCTCTACTATTTTTCCTATTGGTGATACTTGTGGCTGGTTCCTAATGTCAGCCATGTTAATTCCATTTTCTTGTATTTTTCTCAGTGGCTCACCTTTCCTATTACTCAAAATATAAGTATATGTACTTTTTGGTACAAAGCCTTCGAAAGCTCTTCACTTCCTCTGCTAAGAATGGACGCGCTGCAACATTGAACAACATTGTGCTTTCAACGCATGCCTCAAATGCCTTACCCTGTGCTATCTTTGACAATTTCCATTTCAAAAATAGCTTCTTAATAGCGGCCCACATTTTACCTGCTCTTTCCAATGTCATTTTGTGTCCTTTTAATGGCCTAACTAGGTTCCTGTTATATTTCCACTCTCTGAATCCCAAAAATACCATGCTCTTTCTTTTATTTATCAGTTTGCTCTTCAAAGTTTCCTATCACTTCTTCAATAATCTCTTCGCCCATTGCTATTTCTTCACTGCTTCCAATAATGGTTGTGTCATCTGCAAAAAGTGACAGATCAAACTCTATTCTCGCTGCTTCAGAATTAAAAGTAAATTTCTTGTGTGCGAGTGGGAGGGAGCTTCTAGGCATTTATGACCATCTTATTCCTACATCCAATCCCATTTCATCGACATTCTCTTTTCTTGTTTCTGTAGCGACAATCACTTCTGCTTGGTGAAATATGTTGAAAATGATTCGATACGTTGGGCAGCCTTCACGTAGTCCTCTTTGTGGAATGAAATTTGAGCTATCTCATTCTTGTCCTCTTACTTTATATTTGGTGAACTCATGTAGGTGCTGCAGCTTACTAATAAATGATTTTGGCATTTTCAATTGTCTAAAATTTTCCACAGTATAGGATTACTGACCCTAAGATATGCTTTCTCCAGTCTGAAAGAAAAGCTTCTGGTTGCTCACTACCATTTTTGATTGACCCTATCCGTCTAGTGCATTCTGTAGCATGACTGAATATTCCTGAATACGTCAAAATATTCGTGTGGCATCTGCACTTGAGCGACCTTTCCTAAATCCAGCTTGACTTTCATCAAGTAGATTCAGTTTTTCTGCCCATATTCTAATCCTAGTAGCTGATATTTTGCCAGGAACTCCATTTAATATACAGTAATATCTACTCGATTCCCCTATAATTATTTAGGTCAGTTTCATCTCCTCTCTTAAAAAGAGGAATTATTACCCCATTCTTCAAAAGCATCTTTTCATATCTTAGCTGAAGTATTCCACACATCCTAGACCTTTAACACAATTGAATCTTAAATTTCATATCTTGCATCTCTTTTAGAGTCTTCTGGTGAATTCTTACTGTAACAGGAGTAGTTAAGTAATGTAGGTTTGTCTGCACATTCTGATTTACCACTTCTTGACCACTATCCAAACCGGTTCTAACCACTTTCCGACCCGACCATTCCACACGCGAGTAGAGCAAAATCATTTCCCTCACAACACAATTTATTTAATGTTTTCATTTAGAGTTTTAAATTTACTACTGTATATAAGAGTTACAAAGTTTACGCCTCTTAATAACAATGCAATCAGCCACTGAGAAAGACAGCACATCTGAATAACAAAAGGAGTAGGATATATTGACCTACCCCAACCTATTAAAACTAAAATAGCAGTTATAAACGTAAAGAACAAAGATAACATATGCTTTGAATATGCAATTTTGTCTGCACTACATCACGGCGAAATAAAGAACAAACCCAAAAGGCCATCAAAATATAAAGCAAACTTAGGTAAACTCAGTTTTACAGGTATTGAATTCCCTGTTTCACTAAAAGATATTGATGAATTTGAAAAACAAAATCCAGGAATAGGTGTCAATGTATATGGTTATGAGAAAGATGTATATATATCAAGGATAAATAAAACAGATCCCCAAAGCGCAATTGATTTGTTGTTTATTACTAACGAAGAAAATCAACATTATTGTTGGATAAAAAACTTTTCAAGACTAGTTAGAGCACAAGTTACCAAGCATGAAAGCACTGCTTATTTCTGCAAAAGATGTTTTAAAAAGTTTTCCACCACAGAAAGGCTAAACAGCCATTTACCAATATGTAATGGAACTCCAGAAGATATAAATGCTTTGAATGCAAAAATAAAATCAAAACAGTAGATATCGATTTATTTAATTTTTCATTTAGAGTTTTAAATTTACTACTGTATATAAGAGTTACAAAGTTTACGAGCAGAGTAAAAAATTAACACATCAATGACAGAAATTATTCCAAGATGCAACTGGCTAATGTTAGGCCAAGAAAGAACCTGCAATAGGTTGGTAAAGCGCGAAGGATACTGTGATTATCACGCTGAACAAAAAGTAAAATCCTTTCCATGTATGAGTTGTGGAAAAGGAACAAGAACATCCTTAGGTATATGCAAAGGTGGTCAATGTAATTATGAAAAGTTAAGATATAAAAAGAAAAAATAAGTAAAACCAAGGAAACAGAAGAACATATAATTATCAAGCATTATAAAAATATTTTACTTAAAGAACGAATTAAAAAAGCAAAAACAATATATTAAATAATCAACCAAATTTTTTTTCTCAACTTATCAAATACGATTAATTATTTATTTTTGTATTAGACAATTGATATGCCATATTATATAAGAGTTTATCACTTCCCTCAAGAATAGCACAACATGTCTCAATAAAAATGATACAAAAAGAAAATGCCTTGAAAGATGCTTTCAGAACATTCGAACTTGAAGGCTCTCATGAGATTGATTTAAAAACTTATCTAGAAATGGCAGCTCCACATGTGGAAAAACAAGTAAAAGAAGAATTAAAAAAAGATAAATACTTAAAGGTTGAAATGGCAGTAAAATTCAACATGGCAAGAAGATCAAACGATGAAATTATTACCGCATCTCCATTCTTTCATTCAGGGATACAACACTTTAACAGCTCAACAAGCATACTCGAGACTTATGAAAATATGCAACAAAAGACAATCGAGTCGTTTGCAACATACAACAGCCGAGGTAGTGGTTGGATATTTCAAAGCATAGAAAATTTGTTTCTAAAAGTTGATAGATTTAATCCGTTAAAAGGAGAAGGTTAAATTAACTTACCCGCTGCTATTAAGTCAAAAGTAGTTATAAACGTAAAAAACAAAGATAACAGATGCTTTGAATATGCAATTTTGTCTGCGTTGCATCACAGCGAAATAAAGGACAACCCCGAAAGGCCATCAAAATATAAAGCACACTTGGTAAACTTAATTTTACTGGTATTAAATTCCCAGTTTCACTAAAAGACATTGATAAATTTCAAAAAGATAATCCTGAAATGAAAGTCAATATATTTGGATATGAGAAAAGTGTGCACATATTAAGGTTAAATAAAACAGATCCACAAAATACAATTTATTTGTTGTTTATTACCAACGAAGAAAATCAACATTATTGCTGGATAAAAAACTTTTCGAGACTAGTTAGAGCGCAAGTTACCAAACACGCAAGTACTGCTTATTTCTGCAAAAGATGTTTAAACAAATTTACAACGCCAGAAAAGTTTAGCGAACATATTGAGATTTGTACAGAAGACTCAGCTTGTAAAATTGAAGTGCCAAAGCCAGGTGAAACATTTCATTTCAAAACTTCAAAAAATCAATGAGAGTTCCATTTGTAATCTACGCTGACTTCGAGGCAATTACAGAAAAAATAGATTCAACCACACCAAATCGAGAAAAATCGTATGCCGAAAAATATCAACAACATTCTCCATCAGGATTTTGTTATTATGTAAAATGTGAAGGTGAAGAAAATTATGCTAAACCTGTTGTATACAGAGGTGAAGATTGTGTGGAAAAATTTTGTGAAATGATTGAAGAGGAGGCGAAAGAAATTGCTGAAATTTATAAAAATATAATTCCTCTTGAAGTGACAGCAGAAAATAATGAAAAATTTCAGTCAGCAGTGGATTGTCATATTTGTAGCAAAAAATTAAACAACAACAAAACAATTTTGTACAAGAAAGATCCAATTCATAAATCTCGCTTGCCAAAAGAATTTAAAGATGCCGCATAATTTAGTTTAAGAGGTGTAATGGAAAAAGAAGATTGGAAAGAATACTTTAAACAATCTAATTGTGTAATTTGTAAAACTAAGTTAACAGGTGAAACAGTTAGAGACCATGATCATTTAACAGGGAAGTTTAGAGGTGCTGCACACAGCCAATGTAACTTGCAATATCAGTTGCCAAAATTTGTGCCTGTCATATTTCACAACTTGTCAGGTTACGACTCTCATTTGTTCATAAAACAATTAGGCTAATCAAAAGGAAACATTAACTGCATACCAAATAATGAAGAAAAATATATAAGTTTTAGTAAAACAATCTTGCTAGATGGTGTTGAAGATAATCATAAAAATAGAAGTGAAGTTAAGTATGTTGGTAGCTTTAAATTTATGGCATCGTCAATTGATAGTCTTATTAAAAATCTTTCACGGGAACAGTTTAGGGAAATGAACAATGTTTTCGAAGGTGATACAGACTTCTTGATCAGAAAAGGAGTTTACCCATATGATTATATGGATATCTTGTTAGCCGATCTATTTGAAAACTTAAGGGATGTTTGCATAAAAAATTACAAACTAGACCCAGCATGGTATTACACTTCACCAGGTCTCAGCTGGGATGCACTGCTAAAGAAAACTGAAATAAAGTTGGATTTACTAAGCGATGTAAACATGATTCTGTTCATAGAAGGCGGGATAAGAGGTGGAGTTAGCATGATTTCAAATAGATATGGAAAAGCAAACAACAAATACATGGAAAACTACAACCCCGGTGAAGAATCAAAATATATAACATATTTAGATGCAAACAGCTTGTATGGATGGGGAATGAGTCAAAAGTTACCGTACAAGAACTTTAGATGGGTAAACGAAAAGAAGTTGATTGGTCTAGACCCTTTTCAAATCGATACTAACGGTGATACTGGATATATTTTACAAGTAGATCTAGAATATCCAAAAGAATTACATGAGGCACATAATGATTACCCACTTGCACCAGAAAACATTACTATTAATAAAATAGATAAATTAACCCCAAACTTGAACAACAAAACAAAATACATTTTACATCTAAAAAATCTTCAACTTTATCTCGAACTAGGACTAAAGTTAACCAAAATTTACAAAGTGTTTGCCTTTGAACAAAAAGATTGGATGAGGCCTTACATTGACTTGAACACAAATCTTAGAACTGCCAGCAAAAATTATTTTGAAAAGGATTTCTTCAAGCTTATGAATAATTCAGTATTTGGCAAAAGTATGGAAAACATAAGAAACCGAGTTGATATAAGACTTGTAAATGAAGAAAAACAAGCCGAAAAGTTGGCATCAAAACCAACATATGAAGGTAGAACAATATTTAGTGGAAGTCTAACGGCAGTTCACATGAAAAGAGCAAAAATAAAATTTGACAAACCAATTTATGTAGGATTGTGCATCCTCGATTTAAGTAAAACGCTCATTTACGACTTTCATTACAACTACATTGTAAAAAAGTATGGTGGTAAGCAAAAGTTGCTGTTTACAGATACTGACTCTTTAGATTACGAAATAAAAACATAAGACTTTTATCAAGACATCTCAAGCGATGTAGAGGAAAAATTTAATGCAAGCAACTATGCAAAAAATCATCCATCAGGAATTAAAACTGAATGCAGCAAAAAAGTAATTGGAATGATGAAAGATGAATGTGGTTGTAAGCAGATATCAGAATTTGTTCGATTAAGAGCAAAGATGTATTCTTACATGCTCAACGAAACAGAAGAGAAAAAGGCAAGTGTTAAAAATAATGTCATCAAAATAGATATAAGCTTTGATGACTACTATAAATGTTTGATCGAAAGAGTAAATCCAATATATAGAAAAATAAATTTAATCAGAAGCCATAAACATGAGATTTATTCAGAAACTGTTAATAAAGTAGCTTTATCTGCTGATGATGATAAAAGAGTTATTGGTGCAGATGGTATTTCAACATTAGCTTATGGTCATCACATGTTATAGAAGTAAATAAATGAAAAAAAATATTTTTTTTTAAAATTTTTTTAACATCATTTAGCGGAATCAAACTATTAAATTCTTTAGGATAACCCTTCCATGATACTAGCGCTAATTTTTTCTTATAATCTTTCTTGATTACTTTATCAATTCTATAAAAATCTTGATTAGTTTTTTGTAACTCATTTTCATAAAAGCTTCGTTAAATAATTTAATTGTTATAGTCTTTTATTATATATGTAGTAGGATTGGTATGTTGTATTCCTACTACAACAAAAACTTCTTCACTCCAGTTTGGTGTATAACCTTTATCAAACAAAGTTCTTTTGTGCTTACTAATCCTTACTCTGTCTCCCACAATAAACTTAGATTTATAGATTGTTTTATCATGGATTGAATATACATCATTTTGAATAACTTTTTCATTATATTTCATGCTAGCTTCTGTTGGTGTCATTTTTATTGTAGAGTTTTTGTGGTTGTTATATTCATTAATTAAATTTGGTAATACATCGACATATTTATATGTATTATTAGCAGTAGAATATTTATACATTTTATTTTTTAATGTAGGATTAAATCTTTCAATATGAACGGCCTTACCTTCATTAAATGTACAATACAATTTAATTTCATTCTCAACCAACAGTTTTTTAAATATGTTGTTATAGAATTCAGATCCATTATCAACCCACAATTTTTTAGGTTTCCTCTTGCTAGCTTTAACAATAGATTGAAATGTATTGGTAATTGTTTTACCTGTTTTATCTTTTATAGGAACACTCCATACAAATTTTGAAAATACATCAATAACATTTAAAATGTACCTAAATCCATGGTTGTACCTTTTAAGTTGTTGCATATCAACCAAGTCAGCACTCCAAATATCGTCAATATTACCAACAATAACTTTTCTCTTTTTAAACTTTCTTATAATTGGTTTGTGTAACTCATCTGCTAGCTGTTCATTCCAATTTGTTGAACTTTTTTTAAAACACCTAGCCCAGGTTTTTCTTTGGTGTTGATAACTTTTCTAGCAAACATACACAATTTTTGGTAGGTTGCCATAAGGTATCTTATCCAATTCAGAAACCATCTTTCTATCGCATTCGTTTTTATCAACGCCTCTTGAATAACATACATCATGATGTGCTGAAATTTCATCAACTTTGTTAAAAGGAGGAACTATCCATCTAGTAATTTCACCAGTTTCTGGGTCGTATTCAATTTGTATATCTAGTGGATTAAATGGTCCCATGTATTTATAATTAGTAGGAGTCCAACCAGCTTTTGGCTTTGGTAATTTGCCGATAAAAGAATGAATATCGAGTTTTCCTCCAGCTTTACTTTTCGCAAAACAATTTTTTGTTCTACCACATACTTTGCCCTCACCTTGTACTACGGATCTATTATTTTTTGTGGGTTTTGACCTTATATTTAAAGACGGATTTTTTCTTTTACATTTGACACAATAAATTTCCTTGAATACTATAGATATAGAGGAATAATTCTAGTTGTTCAAATTGAATTATTTAAACTAATTCATCGAAATTTTTAAACAACTCTCTATTGTTTTGATTTATAAATAGAAAATCGTGTTTATCAAGACCCTCAAATTTGCACTTGTTAAATCTACATTCTTTTGAAATTCTCGTTTTTTCACCATTTGTTGGAGGATCATAGACAATAACTTTGGAGCAATTTGTTCTTATATCTTTTGGTATTGTGAAATATAATTGACTCAAGTAGAATGGACAAATCTTATGATGTCTACCATCAGTAAAATGGTTTGCAATCTTTGCTTGTATTTTTTTATCAGCGTTCATTGGACCATCAAATACAACAAGCTTTACACAATCATCAGATTCATATTCATCTGTATTTAATCTATCTTCTTGTCCGCAAAATAACAAGACTTGATGACCCACAAGCTGAGAAACTTGAGCAAACTTATTTTCTAGTGAGACCAACTTGTCTTGATCTTTATTAGGAGTATACATTACAGTATTTGTTTTTCCACAACCAGAACTTCCGCAAACAAGCATTCTAAAATCGTTACCCAACAATGATTTATGCTTTGTTTTGTCAGCAACTAACTCACTATCAGAATTTAGAATCTTCATTTTGATGTACCCTTTATAGTCTATATAGCTTGTAAATTTATAATTTTAAATTATAAAATATTTAAGTAAGTGTAAGCAAGTTAAAAAAGGGTGTCATTTTTAGGGTAGATAAGTAACTGTATGTTAGTTAAGTCCAAAGATTAGTAAATGTAAGTTAGTTAAATCTAAAGATAAGTGCTGTATAGTTACTTAAATAGGGGTGTCATTTTTAGGGTAGATAAGTAACTGTAGGTTAGTTAAGTCCAAAGATAAGTACTGTATTGTTACTTATATAGGAGTGTCATTTTATAGGGTAGATAAGTAAGTGTGAGCAAGTTAAAAAAGGGTGTCATTTTTTAGGGTAGATAAGTAACTGTATGTTAGTTAAGTCCAAAGATTAGTAACTGTAAGTTAGTTAAATCTAAAGATAAGTACTGTATAGTTACTTAAATAGGGGTGTCATTTTTAGGGTCGATAAGTAACTGTAGGTTAGTTAAGTCCAAAGATAAGTGCTCGATAGTTACTTAAATATTTTGAAATTTTGAATTATAAATTTTTAAGCTATATATAGACTATTAAAGTATATGAAAATCAAAAAGTATGGATTTGAACAAATTGAAAAGTATAATTAAAAAGGAAGCTGTAACAGCAAATATTGTTGACCAAGTTAGAGATGATGTAAGGGTATATAAAAATTTACAACTTGGAATCATTAAAGAAAGAGATAAGGTTGCTGCTCCAATTACAAGAGAACTTAGTAAAGTTGGACAACAAATAACTGATATAGATAAAAGACAAGACAAAATTATTGACCAGCTGAGAGCAAACTAAACTAGGACTGATGCACTCCCAACCACAACTAGCAATTGAGTCACCAGAACCACTAACTGCGCCTGAGACACCAAAGCAACCAAGGCATCCAAAGCAACAAATAACACTTAATTTTGATAGAAAGATTTGATACAAAATTTCAAAATGCTTATGATTTACCAAGTACGAATGAATTTTCAAATATGACAAGAGATATATTGGAAATGGTAACCCAAAAAGTGACAAAAGCACAGAAATCTGTTGGTGGACGTAAAAGTGCGGCAAAAAGCACTGAGAAAAGGGATAAACTTGATGGAGATTTAGCCAAATTAAAAGAATATAAAAAAATATTAGATGCAAAAATGTCTACAGACTTATCCGAAATAATTGGAAATGGGTTTGGACATCAAAGAAAAAGAAATGCTTACAGGTTGTCAAAAGGTGGATCCTTTGGTCATGTATATATTGATCCAGCTAAAATCAGAATGAATAGACTTAGTGTTAAAGAAATGGCTGGAAATAGTGTAATGGATAATGTTGTTGATAGTTCTCTTATAGATTTGTTAACAAAAAGATACAATCCAAAAGTTGAGTACAAATCAGAAGCAAAAGATATTTTCAAAGATTTGACTCGCTTTTCTGGTTTAAAAAAAAATTAGAGGTAAAGGCAAACAAAAACTACTAGGCGGAACTGTTACTTTGATACCAGACCCCCCAAAAGATATTTTGATGCGGTTAAATCTTTTACTTGGCACACGACGTGCTGGTCACAATAGTTTAGATATCAGAAATGAAATAGTTCAACTAATTGATATTGCAGCAGCAAAAAATGTAATAACAAGTGAAGATAAAAAAGGTTGACTGTTAAGAATAATTTAAATTAAATTAATTTTATAATTAAAAATATATACAATAGATATAGTATACATTAGACACCGATACAAATGAAAAAGTTGGAAAGACCGTTTGTTTTCAGTTCAACTGATGGAATTGCTGGATAAAAACCAAGTGATTTTACAATAAAACATATTCCAAATCTTATTTTAGATAAATATAAAGAACATGATATCGCACTTGATATATTTAATGGTCATTATTTGTGGTATAACATCAAATAAACATACAATAATAATAAAATTAGCTATTCTCATGATGCTGGAAAGACCAACACTGTAATTACTTTTCCAGATGGATTTTATGATTATAATGATATGATTAATCAAATTAAAAGTTCTTTAATGGCAAATGGCCATACAATAGATGAAAAGACTCCTGGTATCAAATTAATATTCAATACTTCTAGATTTAGAGTATATGTGTTCCTGTCGACAGGATATAGTGTTGATCTTAGAGGTACAGATAGAAACTTTAATGATCTTATTGGGTTTAAAAAAATGAATATAACAACATCTCAGTTTGGACAAGTGCTACCAAACATTACAAATTCTGTTGATAATATAAAACTTAAGACATCGTGGATAGATTATTCTTTAGACGGTGGAGTGTCAACAGATGTTTTATATTCCTTCAACACGTCAGATTTTTCACGTGCATATCCTTTTAAAGTAGAACCAAGGAGAAAACTATATAATAAGTTCAATACAAATATTATTTCTCAAGTAAGGATATATATGACAGACTCAATAAATAGACCCATCGATTTCAACGAAGTACCAGCTAGTTTAACAGTTGTAATAAAATCAGTAGACAAAGAATGAATCAAGCGAAGAAGTATAATAGAATAAAATATGTCACACAAAAACCAGTTGAACAACAACAAGATGGTGAAGACTTGTTTGACATTTTTAAAGCAAAAGGTAAAAAAATTAAAATCAGTTGCAACTTCAAAGTTTTCTAAAGAAGTCGCTAAAAAAGCTGCTACAGCAGGTGTTGACAAGTTTGCAGTGACTGGTGCGGAAGCTCTTGGCTAAAGTGCTGCAGACAAAGTTGTAAATAAATTATCGGCTCCAAGTATTATTAAAGAAAATAAACCGCTTCCAAATAGTGGTACCAAAATTGCAGACAGCTTCAAAAAGTAGACTCTTTACCCATTCAATCATCAGATATTGAAAACCTAAACCAACAGTTGACTCAATTTATGTAGATGACAACACTCAATTAATTATTTTGTTTAAAAATTATTTTACTTGGACACTATTTATATTTATGCTATACAATTAACAAAGTCAAAGTCGAAGGGATGGAATACAAACAAGGTGATTTTCTGGAAAGGTATGAGGAGGTTGTATATGACCTTCAAAATCCAATTAAGCTTCCAGCAAATGGAGCAACTCAAAACAAAAATTTATGCAAGTTTTATGTAGATTCAACTGGTGAAGTAACTGCTCCCAATGATTGGTATAATTCTTATCTTGAAATTGAAGTAGAAGTTAACAAAAGAGCAGATGGTAAAACTTATGCCGCTGCTGATAATATCACTTTTGCATCAGATGCTTATTCAATCATCAGAGAATCAAATGTAAAGTATGGTGGTGTTCAGGTTATTGATACACCAAATGTAAATGAAAGTGTTGCAATTAGGAACAAGGCTGAATATTCAAGCGCTTATCTTGCTCAATCATCAAGCACATTGTTTTATCCTGATAGTGGAATTGGCGCTGCTAGTCGTACTGCAAATACTGGTTTTGCTTCAAAAGCTGCACTTACTAATGCTGTTGGTGGTGTTAATCTTATCGTGCCATTAAATAAGTATAGTTTATTTGCTGCTTCACAAAATGTGGTTTATCCAACTGGTAAAATGGAGCTAAACATTACTCTTGAAAGAGACGAAAATGTTTTGTACAAAGATGCTAAAGCCGATGAAGGTAGATATGTTGTTACAAAAATGAGACTTTGGGTTCCAAAGATGTAGTTGAATTCAGCTGGTATGAATAAATTTGGTGCAGAATTGACTGAACAAAGAACATGGGGATATCTAGCTGATAGAGTTGAAACATCACCAGTGTCTACGCTACAAACTGGTACATTTGATATCTCAAGAAGTATTGAAAAACCAAGATTTGTTATGTTGTATGCAGTTGATTCAACAAAAGATGGTGATGTAACAAAAAATAGCTTTCATTATGACACATATAATATTCCCGGTGGAAGACAAGTGACAAGAGCACAGTTGGAGCTAGGAAATGATGTTTATTATACACGGGTTGAACTTAATCCAAAAAATGAATTAACAAGAGTATACAAGCGATTTATTGAATATCAAAGATTTATATACAAAGGCTCACTCGAAGGTAGTTTCACTGATAGAACGCTATTTAAAGATCTTCATTCAGCATTGTTCTTTGACTTAAGAGATCAGAGAAATGATATGATTGATGGATCACAAAAATTAAAGTTTTCATACACTCTTGATGGAGCTCCAACAGCTTATGTGTGGAAGGCAGTAGTTTTGTATGAAAGACAATTAACATCAGATCCTATTTGAGGCTCAGTTAAATTGACATTTTAAGAAAATGATTTAAGAAAAAAAAAAGAGACACAACAAAAAAAAAGACCCAAAAAATTTTTTTTTTTTATTGCTTTCTTTATTTTTTTTACTAATATTTTACATTGAAAGCATTGGTTCATGCGTAATAGCATAATCATCAAGCAGATGTTTCTGAATTCTTTTTATTGTTGATGCATTATTTAATTCGTCTTCTTGTTTAAATATTATCAATTCTGCAATATCTCCGGCTAGTGGGGCTTCTAGTCTGCTTGCATTAACACTACCTAACGCAAATATTGTAGCACCAACGTTTTCTTTGGCAGTAAAGTTTCTCAGTTTTTGTCCGTTGCACCATACGTGTGATCCGTCTGCGCCTAATTGTGGTGACCATGTGGCTGTTATAACAATCCACCTATTTAGCACAGTTGGATCTACGTTTGTTGGAAATGTTAAGATTGTTATATTATCACCACCATTGTAGGATGTAGATTCTTTTTTTGCATTACTTACAACAAAGTTTTTATTATCATTCATAGAAATAAAATGATCCCATCCTGGATTATCATTTCCAATAATAGCATTTTTTAACCCGACACCGGTGCTATAGGCAGTCATTCTATAAACAACAGTTATTGACAACGTTTTATCTCCGCTTGTAATATTCAAATTCATATTACATCTCATTCGATCATTAACACCATCAAAAGTAACATAGTTGTATCTGCCGTTAATTAATCCTGCTCCTGAAGTTGGTATTTCTGCGTTTGAATATTTTATAATGTCTACCCTTTCACCAAAACCTTGATAAAGTAATGATTAACATTTGTTCCTGATAAAACGCCATATTTTGCAACTTTTGAGCTCAACAGACTATTGTCAGAGATTAACTAATGTCCGGAAGCATTATTTTTTATAAATTCTTTTGACCAACTATGATAATTTCCATCCATCATAACAAGACTTCTAACAACAGCATCAACTAGCTTTATTTTGCCAGCACTGTCTCTTTCAACCCCACCTGTGGGTAAAACTGGAGCTATTAATTTTTGTGCAGTTGCAACATTTATTTTTAATTTTCCTGCTCCATCTCTTTCTATTCCACCATTTACTAAAACGGGTGCTATCAAAGTTTTTGCTTCTGGTACATTAAGTTGCAGCCTACCAGTCACATCTTTGTTAATTCCACCATTTAGTGCAACGTCAACGGACATGCTTTCTGAATCGTCTTTGATGATGCTTCCATTTAGTAATACGGGTGCTACCAATCTTTGTGCTTGTGGCACGTTGAGTTCAAATTGGTTTGTTGCATCTCTCTTTATTCCACCAAACGCACTTGTTTGTGTTGCATTCATAATGCTTAGGTCAGCATAACTTTTTGTGGTTGCATCAGCAAATGCAGTTGGTTCACCTAATGAACATTTCCTGTTGGTTTGCATGCGGTAGTCGCTCGAAGTATCTCCATAAACTAATCTTGGTAAATAGAGATTTAAGAATCCAAAGCTTACTATGTCACGGTCGGCGGATGGGGTTAATGCCAAATTTATTATCTTTTTAGATTCAGCATCTATGTTTCCTGAACCATCTTTTTTAATCCATGATTCTACATATCCCTTATTTGCTATATGATTTGATGCTGCTGGTGTTGGTACATTATCGACTACAAAATTTATTTAAATCAAAATTATTATCCACCTTTACTCCCGCACTATCAAAGGGTAAGCTATTTAGTTTTGTTTCAACAACTCCAACAACAACTTCAATTTCGCTTACTCTTTGCGGTACTATTGAGTTTGCTTCTGCTGTGCTACCTCTAGAAATATTGTTTATAAAACCCATATTTTTTTACTCAAAATAGTTTATCATGTACCTTTCGTTCTTCTTATAGCTATTACGGACCAGCTTTTTTACTACATTACAATAATTGTTTCCCACGAATTCTTTTAAGAAATACAAGCAATAATATCCGCATAAAACGCTGCTCAAATCTTGAAACTGCTTTGATTCATATTTATATAACTTATTAAATGTATAACATAAGTTTACATATTCTTGTGGTGGTTGTAATCCAAAACTATCGAGATAATTGACAAAGTATGCGGTTATTTTTACGGCTACCCAATGTGTTCCTGGTCCTTCGGTGTCATCCAAATTTATAATGAAACATTGGCCTGGTATACTTTTTACTTTTGTCGAAATCTCATCTCGTGATAAATTTCCTTTAAAATTTTTAATTGTCAAGTATTCAGCCCAATTCATTATTTCAAAATTAGATATTGGATCATTTATAAATTCTGGTTTACTTACATTAGAGCCCCTAACCAAAGTAATTGGCTGAATGGGATGTTTGGCATTAAAAGAAGACCCGATCCATTTTTTTGTTGCTGCTTGATAAATATTTCAAAGCTGGTATAACTGTACCGCCTCTAGTTGGTTGTGATCTAATTGCAAGACCACTTCCTGATTGGGTTACATCTATTTCACCTTGATCTATCAGTGGCAGCAGTGATTCAAACATTCTTAGTCTATCATCTTCATCTTCATGATTTTCTCCATGACATCCCCCAAACAACTTTGCAATTAATGGAATTAAAATTCCTGCCAACAGGGAGCCTAGAAAACCTCCTTTTTGTCCACGTCCTGTTTTTAAAACAAATCCACTTCCACGTTTATATGATTCTACTAGTTTATTTTGTTGTGACATGGGTAATAGTTGTTTGATTTGTTTCCTAGTTTCTGGTGTATCTACTACCATTTTAACATGTTCTCGTGATAATTGATATGATCCGCCGACTGCTTTTTTAATGGCGGTCTCTCCTAAACCAGAAACTGCACCTGTTGCAAGTGGGGCTAAGATTTTTGGTAATATTTTTTTAGCAACACCGGTTACTATTCTAAACAAATTCATAATGCTTCCTCCGCTTGTTGCAAATTTTCTGAGTTGAGCTTTACTAATTTTAATATCAGCTCCTACACCTTTATTTTTTGCTTTTTCAAGCTTATTGATTTGTGATTGTGTAAGATTTACTGTTTCATTGCCTCTCATAAGATTATTATATGTTAATCTAAGAGTTATTGGTGTTTTATGTTTCATTGCTTTTGCAACTGATTCGGCTTGTCCAGCCGTCAAGTTTACTCTATAAGGGTGATAGATTGTAGTCATTTTAGCAATTCTATTTTCAAACAAATGTATATTAGTATCTTGTATTTCATTCTTTAAAATAAATAAACTAAATTTTGACATTAGTATATACATTATTATAGTTGATAACAAAATGTCAAATCTTGGTGAGATAAGAGAATTTAAAAAATACGTGGACTTCTTTTACGAAAAAAAGAAGTCTGATTTTGATGACAACGTTAATCCTGCTATTATCAAATCAGCATTAATTTATCAATATTAACTTGTAAAATATACTGGTAAAAAAGATTGAAAAAATATGATAAATTCGTCTAATGGTGAAATTGGTTTAATTGGACCTGGTAATGGTAGAATAACATGTTGTTTAGAGGCACTTTTTTCTCGACACTCATTTTTTCATGTACATAGCTCATTTCATGATGCTTATGGTCGATTTTACAATAGATATGGCTATGGCAGTGGTTATTGTTATTTATCTCATAATTTACCAAAATTTTGCAAAGAAAATTCATTGTTTGGTAATATTATTGGTTTGCTATTTTCATTCTGTAAATAATTAGTTGAATTTTCAAAGGTGTATTTATATTTATATACCTTTACTTTACCTGAATATTCAAAATCATCATATTATATTTTTTCATGAACAATGTTGTTCTTATTCATTTTTCTATTCAATTTGATATCTTGTTTGATTGATTTTGGTAAATATATTCTTACTGTTTCATTAGTTTCTTCACCTTTTAACCTTGCAATACCGCTTTCTCCACAAATGTGTTAAAGTAAAACACATCTCTTACAGCATCTCTATGACCTATTTTTAAAGCAGCTTCAATCTATTGTGCTTGTACTAAATCATCTTCCATAATTTCGAATTCTGCTTCAAAAGGAAAACCACTGTGAAAACTAATGCTATCTGATTTGAGATACAATACTTTTATAGTTTTCTTTCCTTTAACTTTTCCTTTTGAAATAATATATTCATCCTTTTCTGAATCTTCGGATATCTTTTCTTTCAAACATATTGGTGCGTTTGTTTTAATTATAATATCTGATGTATAATCTTTGTTAGCAGGACTTTGTTCTAAATATAAAACAAGTTTTTATCCATAAAACCCTGTTGATTTTTCTTTATCAAGAATCTTAAAGACAGCGTCAACTGCCAGCCTTGAGAATGGAACATATGATTGATGCATCTTTGAGTTTGGTGTGACTTTTGTTTCTATACTTTGTTTGTAAACTCTGTAACTCATATATACAGTAGTAAATTTAAAACTCTAAATGAAAACATTAAATAAATTGTGTTGTGAGGGAAATGATTTTACTCTACTTACGTGTGGAAGGGTTGGGTTGGAAAGTGGTTAGAACCGGTTTGGATAGTGGTCAAGAAGTGGTAAATCAGAATGTGCAGACAAACCTACATTACATAGCTACAAACAAGACAAAGCGATTGCGCAGGAAATAAAAAGCATTAAAGGCTTTTGCAAGACAGCATTAGCATTCATACATTGTGTCTGAGTGTATATCTCTAAAATATACCTCAAAATAAGCCTAAAAACAAACCTAAAAACAAACCTAAAAACAAACCTAAAAACAAACCTATAAAAAGACCTAAAAACAAACCTAAAAACAAACCTAAAAACAAACCTAAAAGCAAACCTAAAAACCAACCTAAAACAAACCTATAAATAAACCTGAGAATAAACCTAAAAACAAACCTAAGAACAAACCTAAAAATAAACCTAAAAACAAACCTAAAAACAAACCTAAAAACAAACCTAAAAGCAAGCCTAAAAACCAACCTAAAACAAACCTATAAATAAACCTTAGAATAAACCTAAAAACAAACCTAAGAACAAACCTAAAAATAAACCTAAAAACAAACTTAAAAACAAACCTAAAAGCAAACCTAAAAATAAACCTAAAAACAAACCTAAAAACAGACCTAAAAACAAGCCTACAAATAAACCTAAAAAGAAAGCTAATAATAAACCTAAAAATAAACCTACAAACATACCTAAAAACAAACCTAGAAATAAACCTAACAACAAACCTAGAAATAAACCTAAAAACAAACCTAAAACCAAACCTAAGAACAAACCTAGAAATAAACCTCAAGAAAAACTTAAAAACACCCCTAAAAACAAACCTAAAAACAAACCTAAAAACAAAACTGAGAATAAACCTAAAAACAAACCTAAAAACAAACCTAAAAATAAACCTAAAAACAAACCTAAAAACAAACCTGAGAATAAACCTAAAAACAAACCTAAAAACAAACCTGAAAACAAACCTAAGAACAAACCTAAGAACAGACCTAAAAACAAACCTAGAAACAAACCTAAAAACAAACCTTAAAACAAACCTAAAAAAAAACCTAAAAGCAAACCTAAGAATAAACCTAAAAACAAACCTAAAAACAGACCTAAAAACAAACCTAAAAATAAACCTAACAGCAAACCTAGAAATAAGCCTAAAAACAAACCTAGAACCAAACCTAAAAATAAACCTAAAAACAAACCTAAAAACAAACCTAAAAGCAAACCTAAAAGCAAACCTAACAACCAACCTAAAACAAACCTAAAAATAAACCTGAGAATAAACCTAAAAACAAACCTAAGAACAAACCTAAAAACAAACCTAAAAACAAGCCTAAAAAAAACCTAAAACCAAACCTAAAAATAAACCTAAAAACAAACCTAAAAACAAACCTAAAAACAAACTTAAAAGCAAACCTAAAAACAAACCTAAAAACAAACCTATAAACAAACCTAAGAATAAACCTCAAAATAAACCTAAAAACAAACCTAGAAATAGACCTAAAAACAAACCTAAAAGCGAACCTAAAAACAAACCTATAAACAAACCTATAAACAAACCTAAAGTCAAACCTTAAAATAAACCTCAAAATAAACCTGAGAATAAACCTAAATACAAACCTAAGAACAAACCTAAAAAGAAAAATAAAAACAAACTGAAAAAGAAACCTAAATATAAGCCTAAATACAAACCTAAAAACAAACTTTAAAACAAACCTAGAAACAAACTTAAAAACAAACCTAGAAACAAACCTAAAAACAAACCTAAAGACAAACCTAAAAACATCCCTAAAAACAAACCTAAAAACAAACCTAAAAACAAACCTAAAAACAAACCTAAAAACAAACCTATAAACAAACATAAAACGAACCTAAAAATAAACCTGAGAATAAACCTAAAAACAAACCTAAAAACAAACCTAAAAACAAACTTTATAACAAACCTAAGAACAAACTTAAAAACAAACCTAAAAATTTACCTAAAAATTATCCTAAAAATAGACCTCAAAATAAACCTCAAAGTAAACCTCAAAATAAACCTGAGAATATACTTAAAAGAAAACCTAAATATAAGCCTCAAAATAAACCTGAGAATAAACCTAAAAGCAAACCTAAAAATAGACCTAAAAACAAACCTAAAAACAAACCTAAAAATAAACCTAAAAAGAAACCTAATAACAAACCTAAAAACAAACCTAAAAACAAACCTAAAAACAAACCTAAAAATAATTCTCAAAATAAACCTAAAAACAAACCTAAAAACAAACCTAAAAACAAACCTAAAAACAGACCTAAAAACAAACCTAAAAACAAACCTAAAAACAAACCTAAAAATAAACCTCAAAATAAACCTGAGAATAAACCTAAAAACAAACCTAAAAAAAAACCTGAAAAAAACTTAAAAACACCTAAAAACAGACCTAAAAACAAACCTCAAAATAAACCTCAAAGTAAACCTGAGAATAAACCTAAAAATAAACCTAAAGATAAACCTAAAAATAGACCTCAAAATAAACCTCAAAATAAACCTCAAAATATACCTCACGATAAACCTAAAGACAAACCTCAAAGTAAACCTCAAAATAAACCTCAAAATAAACCTCAAAATAATCTTCAGAATAAACTATTAGATTTCTCTTGAAGATTGATACGGAAGATAAGCAAATAAACATGTAAAATTGTATTAATCTTATGTATTAATTCTGTAATATTGTTTTCTTAACTTAGCGATTCGTATGTTTACCTAGGACTGTTAATTGTACATAGACGAATCTAAACTATATAAAACTGAAAAACTCAACAGACTGAAAGCTTGGCTAAAAATTATGAAACAAAAGGATGTTATTACGCGCATGTCAAATGACGATCTGGGTCACTCAGTCCTTTCTGTATTGTTTGACTGCATTTTACTGTCGTGTCGACTGACCAGAGTCCACGACATTTTCTCAAATTTACCTTTTTTGCGGACGGAAAGTTTTCTGCTATGTCTGGAAAAGAGATTTACGAAGTTGTTCAGTGCCCCGTTACTTGCCATGCGTTCAACAAAGACAGAACAAGTAAGTGAAACAGAAGATGCGCTGTTGATGTAATGGGCCTAGCTACATACTTAATCGTCGAATGTGTTTGAGTAGAGTTTATTTCAGCCCGTTGCTGGAATCTTAAAGATCCTCATTTCGTTTCCTTTGTTTCCATGTCTTATCTTCTCTTATCTTCGGAAAATTCGCATCTTTTCTTGATTTTCCGAAGAAGCTCAGGGCGTCAACTTTCATTCAATCATTTTGTCCAATGCGGAAATTAGACGCAAGCGGAAAAGGGTGCCTTTTATGAGACAAGTTTCATGCAGAAATTCAAAGTTATTATTATCTGCATAGCTTAGTAAATATAATAATACAATTCTATCAGTTCATTTTTGTTTTATTGTATATGTGTATGAGAACAGGTCCATTGGTGGTGGAGCGGATTTTTTTCCTTTGAAAGATGATTGAATCCTCCCACTTGCAATGATGGATGTATGGCTCCCTTATTTGCTCTTATCTCATAGCCTCCTAAGTGACAAATGTTTTGAATCTCATATTAAGCTCAGCAAATGTAGTTACTGTATTTTGGCTTGTATAAGACACATTCTTGTACAAGACGCACCCTTAAGTCCATTTTGATATTCCTAGAAAATAGCCGTCACTGTCTCTTACCGATTATAAGACGCACCCCCTTTCCTCAGTACTTGTAAAGTATGAATATTTCAGTGAAGAAATAGAGCAAGCAGAAATTTTCCAGCTAATCCTAAATGTTCTCCCTGCTTCTTGATTTTCAAGTGCAAAAGTCTTTTCTATAACGTTAAGTTGAAGATGGGCAGGATAAGACACATGTTCCATTGCATTTTAAGAAGTAGTTCTGCGAAAGAGTTTTAACAAAGAATCTGCCTTATGTTGGAATTTTTTCACAGGAGTGATGCCTGTGCCAAAATCATGTTCCTGCTTGATGAATGCAACTGGTTTCTCAAATGATATTACAATGTTGCTTGTAGTTTGATGGTCTTTCTTGTTTTATCCCCACTTATTTTTACCTCTGGAGCTTTTTGTCACAATCATGGCTAAAAATCTATTATTTGGAACAACCCAGGCCAAAAGCAGGTAAGGAAGACAAAAAGTGAAGCTATCATAGAATGCCAGGGAGACTGCAGGCATCACCATAGCGATTTTTCCTGTATTGCACATGACTGTGGACAATGTATCGATTTGTGAAGAACTGTATCATGGATGGTCAGCAATGATCAAGAGATCACAGAGAGATTCTAACAAAATGCTGTGGCCTATTCCCTTCTTTCTAACAACATTTTAATGATAGGAAGCTTCTATTTTGAAAGAAATATTATTTTTGAACTGAAGTTGGTTAAAATACATTAGCACGTATCCCTGTTGCCAGGCTCCATTCACCTATCCTTTCCATTCAACTGGTTCTGAGTACTCATAAGCATTGGCGAAATGCCATGCAATGGTTAAATTGATAGCACAGTTTAAATGGAAGATACTGTAGTAATCTATAAATCGCAGCTGTTTGGGTGTATGCATGTTTAATTTGGATATCTGGGCTATATCCATCCATTCCTTCTGCGCAACATCACCCAGATAAGTGCTAGCCTGAAAATTTCCTTTGACCTCATACAAATAACCCATGGAGATATTTTTTGATTCAGCAAGAATCTTCTGCATTCTAGGGCTGGCAGTATCTCCAAATGACCACACTGTTATTATTTTTAAAAAGATTGGCAACAAGTGGGAAAAAGAATCTGTGTTAGAAGAGGTATGTATCAGTCAATCCTTTGATTGTTGAGATACATTATACTTAGTCATTTACATTTCTATCTCTGTATTTGCATATATTTCTCTATCAGTCTTTTAGCGAGTGGCAAATGAATAGTTTTCTTGTAATGTTTGGTAGTAGTAGTTTCATTAATTGTTCAATTGTAATTATCATTGCAACTTTCCTGTTTTTTAACACCAAAATTTAAAAGACAAGAATTTAAATTACTCTACAAATGAAAGGAAGCAAAAACAGCATCACCAAGTTGCCTCTACACATCACATCAAAAATGTGTTGATTTTGAATCAATCTAAAGTAATTACCAAAAATGAAGAGGGAATGACGCAGAACTTAAATTTTAAAACTGAGTTGGTACTTGTGGCATCTCTTCCTGTTGGCAGATGTGGCAAAGCTAGATTAGTGTAGCTTCTTCACAACAGTCAATGGTATTGAAATAACTGGTTCTTATCATTCTGAAGACTCCACCAAGAACAGTAGAATGCAAAAAGTGTTAATTTTTGTTGATAAATTGACAAGAACAGAAATTTGAAAAAAATCTAAATTTATTTCTGCATAATGATGAAAAAGGGAAAAGGGTAGAAGAACAAGTCTAGGCAACAGTTGGAGGACTATGTGGGGACAATTAAATGTTCCAAAGCAAAATGGGTAGAAAATCGTTTTCACAACTGGAATAATATACACTGGCTTGGGATTCGTACAGGGCACTTAATGGCACAGACGTGCCTTTCTTTTCCTATTTGCCATTCTTGCAAACCTATTAGTTTTGAGATAACACAATAGACGTGCTTCTTTTGCCACCAACTACTGGAATAAGTCATGCACAGAATGAGGAAAGATACATTTCTAAACAAAAGTTGCAAAGATGTTAAACAGAACATGAATTGGTGGTTCTGACTGTTGAAGGACGCTTTTATAAGAATGCGCATGCGTCTTAGAAGTCCCATATGTTGTGTATACAGACATTGAGAATATAATCTTGAGTTTGCTATATTGTGATTAAACCGTTGATTGCTGTAATCTATAGCAAGAAGATTGTCTTTGCTGAGTTACTTTCTGTCGCTGCCGAAGAAATAACTTAACAAAGGTTATGGGCCCAGAATCGCTGACGGAGAACTAGCTGGTGAGTAAGCTTTCGCAGTCAGTACACCTTGTTAATTTAAGAGAGGACTATATCGCAGGCCTTATCAGTTGGCTTCAGATCTTTGGACGTGAATTGTTTTCATATCAGCATAATGGCAGAAGATGGTGAGAAAATTACTCTGGAGAAGCTGTCGGACTCCAATTGGTCAATTTGGAGAAAGAGGATGAAGGCCTTCCTACGCGCAAAGGAGCTATGGGATATAGTGGAGGGAAACGAGACTCCGCCAGCCTCTGGAAGTGATAGGGCAACGACTGATTGGATAAAGAAACGCAATAAAGCTGTTAATTTTCTGTATTCTCCGGTACAGTCGGAGGTATTCTATATCATTGAAGATGTTAGCGAGGATGATCCAGCTGCAATCTGGAGAGCTTTGGAAGGGCACTTCGAACAGAGAACCACTTCTCGGAAGTTACATACTTTGAAGCAGTTGATGGAGCTAAAAATGGATGAAAATGGTTCTGTGCAAAATCATTTGAGAAAGCACAAGGAGATTATAGCTGAATTAAGAAAGTTGGAGTTGCACTTACCAGAGGAGCTAGTAGTCTGTATACTACTTCTTAGTTTACCTGCAAGTTATAACACGCTAGTAACAGCACTGGAAGCGCAAGCTGAGGTCCCCACTCTTGAGTTTGTAAGCACGGCCTTGCTTAATGAGGAGAGAAAGCGAGAAAGCTCATGTGACACTGGTATATGTTCATCTCTTCTAAGCAGGCAGGAAGTCCGTCGGGGTAGATTTACCAAACAAAAGGCTAAGAAACCTGCAAGCGATTCGAAATGTTTTGTTTGTGACAAAATGGGGCATTTTGCAAGGAATTGCCCACTTAAGAAGAATGAAAGTAAGAATAAACGTGCTCACATGGCTAGATATTCAAACGAAGGAAGTACTGCAGATGTGGCTACTAAATCTGAGTATCTGTATGAAGAAGCATTTGCTGTGTTCAAAGGAGGCAAGAAGCAAGAAGCAGGGGTCTGGGTCATAGACTCGGGTGCTTCTTCCCATATGGTATGGGATGAATGTATTCTTCGTGATTACAGAGAGTTTGATGTGCCAGAAAATGTTTATTTGGGTGACTCTCGAGTACTCAGAGCTCTCGGAACAGGATCAGTTAACATGTCCTTTCCATTACCTGGAGGAGAGGTATTTACCACTTCCTTAAAGAATGTTTTGTATGTTCCAGAGATGGCTATTAATCTGTTTTCGGTGTTTGCTGTAATAAAGGAAGGAAATTATGTGCTTTTTGATGATGATAATGTCAGGATTTTCTCAAAAGCTAAAGCTCTAAGGGCGATTGGAGAGAGAAAGAACAAATTGTATTATCTACGGTGCAAAGAATTGGCAAAGGCAAATAGCAATGAGGCTAATATGGCATCTGTTGGCAAAAAGGAGAACTTAAAGCTCTGGCATAGACGACTTGGTCATGCCGGAAATACCAGGATACAGGGTGCTATAAAGAACAATGCAATCCAAGGAACAAAGATTGGAATAAGAGAATTACAGTATGAAGGAGATCTTTGTGAGCCTTGCGAATTGGCAAAAGCAAAACGTATTCCTTTTCCCAACCAGTCAATGCCTTGGACAACAAAAAGGCTACAACTTGTTCATAGCGACATTTGCGGTCCTCTTACACCAAGGAGCCTAGGTGGCAATAGTTATTTCATCACCTTCACAGATGATTTTTCTCGAGTCTCACGAGTTTATTTTCTAAAACAGAAAAGTCAAGCATTAGATGCATTGAAGGACTTTGTGGCATCTGCTGAAAACGAAACTGAGGAAAAGATAAAGATTTTGAGGACGGACAATGGGGGAGAGTACATAAGCAATGCGATGCAAAATTTCCTGAAATCTCGAGGGATACAACATCAAAGAACTGTTCCTGATTCTCCGCAACAGAATGGTGTCTCTGAGAGACTAAATCGAACATTGCTTGAGATGGCAAGGGCAATGATGGCGGATTCAGAACTTCCCAAGTGTTTATGGGCAGAAGCAATCTCAGCAGCATGCTATGTCAAAAACAGACTTCCAACAAGTTGTTTGAAAGATAACCAGACACCATATGAATGCTGGTACGGAAGAGCACCAAATGTAGAGCATTTGAGGATATTTGGTTGCACAGCATATGTTCATGTCAATGATCAAGCAAGACAAAAGCTGGATATGAAATCTGAAAAAATGATATTTGTGGGCTATCAATTTGGTACAAAGGGTTACCGAGTGTATGATCCCAAAAAGCAAAAGATCTTTGTACGTCGGAATGTCATATTTGACGAAAGAAATCCTGTCAACACTGTGGAATTTGATCTTACTGAAAGCTCTTCATGTACTAAAGATGAAGAGTCTGCAAGTTATCAGGATAGTAGTGAATTGGTAAAGGTAAAAGGAAAGCTAATGCCGGCAAGGCAGCCTTCAGAGCGAGTCAACAAAGGTCGATTTACAAGTCCAAAATATGAAGAGGAATTTGGGCTTCAAGCCACAGAAAGTGATCGTTTGCTGTCTGAACATTTTGCTCTTATTGGATCGCATTGGATCCAGGAACCAAAAACATGGGCAGATGCAATGGCTTCAGAGCATTCTGATAAGTGGAAAGAAGCTGCAGAAGCAGAGTATGCCTCACTCTTAGAGATGCAAACATGGGATCTCATGGACCTACCAGCAGATCGGAAACCAATCGGAAGCAAGTGGGTTTTTCGTGTCAAGCATAAGAGTGATGGAACTGTTGATCGATTTAAAGCACGTTTTGTTGCGAAAGGTTATGCGCAGGCTTACGGGATTGATTATAAAGATACTTTTTCACCTGTAGTGAAGTTCACATCAATCAGAGCAATCCTTGCATTTGCTGTTCAAGAAGGACTTATTGTCCATCAAATGGATGTGGTTACGGCTTTTCTAAATGGAATTCTTGAGGAGGAAATTTACATCAAACAGCCAGAAGGTTTTGTTGCATCAGGAAGTGAAACAAAGGTATTGAAGTTGAGAAGATCAATTTATGGGTTGAAACAGTCACCAAGATGTTGGAACAAGGTTTTTTCTGACTATTTACTGAGCATTGGCCTAACGCAATCTGAAGCAGACCCATGTATTTATGTCAAACTTGAACCTCTTGTGATTCTAGCTGTTTACGTAGATGATTTGATTGTCATGACAAGGTCAGAGGATCAGATGATAAGAATAAAAGAAGATCTAAAGAGAGGTTTCAAAATGAAAGATATGGGAGAGTTGCACTATTGCCTGGGAATATCCATTGAGAAAGATCACAGAAGAGGAGGTGTGTATTTGCACCAGAAGCAATATATCAAGAACATGCTACAAAAGTTTGGATTACAGGATGCAAAAGAAGTTTCGATACCTTTTGATCATAATCAACGGCTGGTCAAGGATGATGGAATAAGCAAAAGTGTCGATAAAGCAGAGTACCAGTCGTTAGTGGGATCACTACTATATGCGGCTGTAGCTACAAGACCAGACATATCATATTCTGTTGGTGTGGTAGCAAGGTATTGTGCAAATCCCAACCAAAGTCACTTAACTGCTGCCAAACGTATATTGCGTTACCTCAAGGGAACAATGTCTTATGGACTTGTGTTCACTAATAGACAAGGAGCCAGGGAGAGTATTGGTAATCAAAGTTTGCCCATTGGATATTGCGATGCAGACTGGGCATCTGACAGTGACGACAGAAAATCTGTTTCTGGCAATCTGTTTGTTTATAGTGGAGCAGCTATTAGTTGGTTAAGTAAGAAGCAACACATTGTTGCTCTCTCCACTACTGAAGCAGAGTATGTTTCATTAAGCATAGCAACACAAGAAGCAGTGTGGCTTAGACGATTATTTAGAGATATTGGAGCCAACGTTTCAAGACCAATGTGTTTGAATGAGGACAATTTAGGTGCTTTAAACTTGGCAAAGAATTCTTCTTTTCATGCAAGAACCAAACACATTGATATTCGATTCCATTTTATTAGATCGATGGTTGACAACAAAGAAATCGAAATTAATTACTGCTCAACTAAAGAAATGATAGCAGATGTATTGACTAAAGGACTTGATCGAACATCATTTCAAAAATTTAGACAAGCAATGGGAATTAAAATACCTCATCTGAATTCTTAAAAGCGAGGGAGAGTGTTGAAGGACGCTTTTATAAGAATGCGCATGCGTCTTAGAAGTCCCATATGTTGTGTATACAGACATTGAGAATATAATCTTGAGTTTGCTATATTGTGATTAAACCGTTGATTGCTGAGTGATTAATCTATACGCAAGAAGATTGTCTTTGCTGAGTTACTTTCTGTCGCTGCCGAAGAAATAACTTAACACTGACTACTTAATGGGCCTCTCCAGTGAAAATTTTTTTTTCAAATTAGATTCAATCGAGTGCCCTCGATTTTGAATCAGCAATTATTTTTCTGATATCTCATGCTGTCTTCACATTATAAGAGTTTAAATTTTTTTAGTTCAAAATTTTTTGAAAAGGAATGCTCGTAGGCCGACTTTATGACATCAAGATTGCGTGTAGAACTTTTTCTGTCCTCTTTTTCTCTCACAAGACTTTATCTGGTCACAAAAAAAGTTTTGGACTTAATTTCTGATACAATGGCGCCACCCTCAATTGTTAGTCATTCAAACTGCCAAGATGCACAAATTCTTGTGATTCAATGTGGTATTTGTGACATTTGTTTTTGGTTTTTATCATTTTTCGGCAAAGTCTGATTTGAAACCCTTATCTGAAAAGGCAGCGGCAAGTCATTGTTATCATGATATGTAATTTATCTTATTATCAAGCTGACCCTCTTTTGCTTCAATAAGTTAATTTATTTGACAAGGTGAGTAGTGATTAGTAGTGCTGAAACTATTTATTGGTAGCTTGCCCCTTCTCCCTCTTCAAGCATTGTTCCTAAGGAATGCAAAGGCTTCAGATACATATTTGTAAGAATGGCCAAGTCTTAGTCACATTGCCATTATAGTAAAATCTTGTAATAAGATTATTTTGCAATTTTTAGCACCAGCAGACTGTTACAAGTGTTGATTGGGCACCAAACAGCAACAGAATTGTAAGCTGTGGCGTGGTAGGTTGAAAAGATTTATCCTTCAACAAATTCTAGGTCTTCTTCTTCTTACGTAGTCCGTTGATGATGACGAGGAGAGGAGAAAAATCAGTCAAAATTCTAGATCTACCTCAAGCCAATTCTCTCACTCCACCTTTAGCATCAAATTAAAAGGTAACCATTGCATGACCATCCTTATCATTTGACTGCACTGATTTTCGAGTTATTGTTCTTTAAATGCTGGAAAGAAATCTCTTTTATTAACTACTCTTAGGATAGAAATGCCTATGTTTGGACTCAGCAAGATGGACACTGGAAGCCAACTCTTGTGATTGTTAGACTGAATCGAGCTGCTACTTTCGTTAAGTGGTCACCCAACGGTATGTAACTGGTATCCTGTCAACAACAGTGGTAGTATTTTGTTTGGTCATTCTCACCTTAGTTTGAATCTTATTGACAATGATTGGACTGCAATATACATTCTTTGCCACCTGCTTTGCAGTAGATTGAACCATTATTTCTTTGTCATGCTTCATTGCTACTTGCTAAATTTCAAAGGAAGAGCTGCCTTGCCAGTATAAAGCAAGCCTATTAAGATTTGATTTTTCCACTAACAAATTCTTTTATTTCAATTGTTTTTTAAAATGAGCTTGGAGAATAGTCGTTTGTCAGTAATGTGTGGCTAAACTCCTTTTCAAACGTCTCTATTTCTATCCCGTTTATATGTACTCTTTGCCCCTTATAAGGCCCTACTGATAACACCTTGATTTAAAGGCTGTCCTTTTTCTCTTGTTTTTAATACTCAGAAAGTTTTAAACCAGAGTGATAGCGTTGTTTTTTCTTACTCGTTAAATGCAATTTTGTAGGAGGGTCTGCTTTCAAATCAGTTCATTGATGTTACATGTTGACTAGACAAATAGGGTCCTAAAGCTGATTTGGTAGCATCACTGTTGTAGCTTGTACTTTTCGACTTGAGGCACAAACGCACGCTAATACTGACGCACCCAGAAACACAGCAGAAACACACTGGATTCAGCATTAGATATGGTTTGCTAAAATTGTTAAAGCAAAATGATTAACTATAAGAAATACAACGATTAACTATAAGAGTATCTAATGAATAAATGTAAAAGTAATTTAATATAGTGTCCGAACGTACTGACTGTTTGCCGTTTTACTCTTCTGGCCGCAGCATCCCTTTACTCGTCATCTTCGCTTTCTTCTCCACTGTAAACGACGATTCTGCAGCCTTTTATAGCGCGATGTAAACAAGCTTGTTATTGTCTGGTGTCGACTCGCTTGGGACAGGGCAAACAAAACAAAAAGTACTTTGAAAATGCAACTCTGAACACTAAAATCCCTGGGGTCCAGGCAAGTCTGGACAGGTACAGGCCTGGCCAGGGCAATAATAAAAAACAACTAACTTTGCACCATACATCCGGCCCCAAACGCTTCTTTGCAGAGAACATTTTGTCTTCACCCTTCTAATCAGTGCAAAGTTCCAATAGACAAAGTTTATCCACAGGACGAACTAACTGAGACTGCGAAGTCTTGACATTTGCTGATCTCACGAGACCATCTCTTCCCTTAATTACAGCTAAAACTCTGCCCAACCGCCAGGCACCTCTTGGTAGGGGGTTATCAACAATGAGAACAATGTCATTTTCTTTAAGATTCCGTTTCGGTGTGAACCATTTTTGTCGCTGCTGTAAAGTTGGAAGATATTCTCTTGCCCATCTTTTCCAAAAGAGATCCGCCAAAAACTGAGTTTGTCTCCATCTTCTTTTACAATGGTTATCTGCTTTAGAAAACTTTCCTGGAGGGTAGGATTCATTTGACTTCAACATCAGCAGGTGGTTTGGAGTCAATGCATTTGCATCTCTTGGATCATCTGAAACTCTAGTTAAAGGCCTCCCATTAATAATTGATTCAATTTCACACATTAAAGTTTGCAAACCTTCGTCGTCCAAAATTTGTTCTCTTAGTACCATTGCCATGACACGTCTAATCGTACGTATTTGAACTGTCTGCTCCAAGCTGCTGATCCCTTTTTATTTCGAAGGCAACAATTGCTTCATGTATTGATGACATATGTTTTCGTCTGACATTGCATCCTGGAATAGTACACGACGTCTTCCGTTTGCATCCAGCTGAAAAGTGAAACGGTGACAAACAATTGTCACATAGCTTCTTCTGGCGTATATATTTTAACTGCTCCTCACCACTTTTCGAATTGAACCTTTCACAATCTTTGATTTTGTGATCTCCTTCACAATGATAGCATCGGTAATGTGTTGATTTTCTATCCTCACAGCTTGGCACTTCCTTCGTCTGAATATTGTAATTCATACTGTATTTGCTTGCAGTTCTGCTCCATTCTGTGGGTTTTTTTGGCTTCTTATCCTTTGTCCCACCATCTCTATTTCTTCCATCCATTATCCCACCAAAAACTGGGTCATTTTTCTCCACAGCCACCTTTTTGATCAATCTTCGTACATCTTCAATGTTTGGCTCTCGATCTTCTTCTCGTATATCTTGCACTTTTGTCTGCCATCTTGCTCTGATATACCCTGGACAACGTTCTAATATTCGCACCAGTTTGTCTTCATTGTTCACTTGATTAAGCCTACCAGTTGCCCTCAGCGTGATCTCACAGTTTTGAAGGTCATCTGCTAAATCCATAAGTGCCTCTCTATCATTGGGTTGAATTGATGGGCCATCAGATACTTTGCTAATCCAAGAACTGGATACCTTGTACTTGCTGCCAAATCTCTCCTCCAGTAAACGCTTGGCCTCCTTGTATCCCTCTTCTTCACCAAGGAGTATACAGCTCTCGACTACTTTCCTTGCTTTGCCATTGCAATACTGAATGAGTAACTGCAACCGTCTGCCATTGTCATCTGTGTCTTTCTCAACCTGGCTCTCAAAATGCTTCATAAATATGTAATATCGCAAAGCATTTCCATCAAAATGAATGAACTCACATTTTGGCAACATACTTGCTTCTGCCAGTCTCTTCATCGTTGCTAAATAGTTGTCACCATACTCTGAAGAACAAGATGGACTGCATTGCTGTTTTTCTGACCCCTTTGGAGATTCTGCAATGCTGATTCGCTTATCATCTATCAGGGGTTGATGTATTAATCTTTTATCATGCTGCAACCATGGTGATGCAACTGTAGGCACTGTCGGTGACTGCAAAGATGTAAACTGATGATTTGACAACCCTGATGTCCTAGGTTCAGATGGCTTGGATTCTAGGTCCAGAGGTTCAGAGCTCTTGTGAATTTGCACTTTCGTCATTGGCATTTCATCAGAAGGTTTACAAGGATTCTTCTTCCTTTCTGTTGCAACTGGCAAATTGTGTAGTGCATCGAGCCTCACTGCGCCATCCTTCGATCTCATTGGACTGCGTTCAGTAATTGATCTGGTTGGCTGATTGATGAAACCACTGACAACAAATTGCTCAGAGCTGGGCTGTACATCAGCTGATCGTAACTGCGTCGTCCCTGACAAGCTGCCCTGTTTATCTGTATTGAAAACTGAGGGGGTAATTTGACCATCAGATTTAAATACCTCACTCATCACCTTGTCCTCAGCTTCCAGTTTCATCAATTCTTCCTGTAATTTAAGCTCTTCCTTCATCTGTGTCAGCTTCATTTCTTGATATGCAAGACTTTGTTTTCTGGCCAGCAAACTCCCCTCTGCTATCAAAGCTGCTTTTCTCGTTGCATTATGCAGCATCTTCTTTCCTAAGACTGATTTGACGCTTGATAAAGAGGATGAACTTGAATTTTTTGACACCTTTGAGGCCTTACCAACAGATATTTGGCTTACCGAATCATCAGGCTGAATATGATGCACTTCTGAGCCATCAATTGCATGCAACCGCTGCTTAGCGCTGAGAAAACGTGCCTCTGCTTCATTGAAATATGCGCAGCATTCATCGATGTCATCTTCTTCACTTAGCGTAGCTTTAAACAACTCACACGCTTGCTCAAACTTCGTGAATACTGCCTCTAGTCTCTCTTCGAACTGGGCCAAATATTCTCCGTTCTCTGAACTCTGACAAACCAAAGCTGCTGAAACTTCCTTCACAACATTCGTCAGGGCTCTCTTCGCATTTGCTCGTTCTCGTTTTAATCGAAGAATGTGCTCATGGTCAATTGCATCTCGGTCAACTGCGACACTTGACTGATTTCTTCTTGCAAAACTTTCGTCACTTTGCAATGTCATGAACTCATGCGGGGTTTCTTCTGGGAGTCGACTTTTCTCCATACTGTAGGCCATACACCACTCGGCAGTCACAAACTGTTGTAGCTTGTACTTTTCGACTTGAGGCACAAACGCACGCTAATACTGACGCACCCAGAAACACAGCAGAAACACACTGGATTCAGCATTAGATATGGTTTGCTAAAATTGTTAAAGCAAAATGATTAACTATAAGAAATACAACGATTAACTATAAGAGTATCTAATGAATAAATGTAAAAGTAATTTAATATAGTGTCCGAACGTACTGACTGTTTGCCGTTTTACTCTTCTGGCCAAAGCATCCCTTTACTCGTCATCTTCGCTTTCTTCTCCACTGTAAACGACGATTCTGCAGCCTTTTATAGCGCGATGTAAACAAGCTTGTTATTGTCTGGTGTCGACTCGCTTGGGACAGGGCAAACAAAACAAAAAGTACTTTGAAAATGCAACTCTGAACACTAAAATCCCTGGGGTCCAGGCAAGTCTGGACAGGTACAGGCCTGGCCAGGGCAATAATAAAAAACAACTAACTTTGCACCATACAATCACCTTTGCAATTTATGGTACATTTTGAAAGCTATTTCGGAACTGAATGAATTAAGTAGCAAATAGAAAAGATGAAGAATTGGGGGATATATATTGATAGTTTGTAGGAGCTGCCGATTGCAATAGTTATCATTTGTGCACTGGCAGTAGATTTTCTGCCAATATTAATCGCTTGTTTTGATACCTTTCGATGCCTAAAGTGTTTCAAAAAGGCAAGAGCATCAGTCAGAGTCTTTACATAGTAAGGAATTTTAGCTTAGTATGTAATCATTTTTGGTTCTATAAAACTAATTGGTCAGCCTCCAATAAGCAAAAGACCCTACAATGATAGAGTGACATGTAAAATCAATGAATTAACTGAAAACTGCAACCCTATGAGTAATGTCCAAAAGTCAATCTCTCAGATCCCTGTCAAATATCAATAAACTAGTTCTCCATAGCATAGATTAGCCTCTCAAGGCAGTTGAACTGCATTATCTTTTGTATTTCCAATGTATTAAATGTTTTAAGAAAAGGCAGTCTGAAAAAGTTCCATAGAAACGCCCTTAGCAACACCCTCAGCTGCTTTCTACCCATTTTGTTAGCCCATTCCATCCCAATTACCAACCCCAGCAGCACGATATCGGAAATGAGGCCTTCCTACTCTATATTCACAAGGAGGCTGGGAGATGGGTTTTGAGAGATGGGGAGTAAAGGAAATAGGATGAAGTCAAAAAGAAAATAAAAGTTCAGAGGCAGCCAACACGTGAACAATCCAGCCTGCGATGAGCCTCTTGCCGTTTTTATTCAGAAGGTCGGCCATGACAACATTGCTAGGCCTAGGCCTGTAACTGATGTGCCAGGTGCGAAGCAAGGTACCTCTAGTAAAATTCATGGTGGCAATGATGATGATATCAATGTTCTGATTCCCTTGCTGATTTTGCAAGAGGATTTCTGTCAATTGGAAAGATGCATCAATGAAGACTGTTGCAAGGTGTCCTTGGGAAGAAGCTTTTCCAAGAAGAGCTTTATGTTACATGTTTTTATTGATTTGCAGCAATTGCAACTTCGATTTTTCATCTAATGCATCAAAGCTGCAAAGCTGTTAACACTAAAAGCAGAGGTGGAGCCAGAACCTTATGACTTGAACCTTAGGACTACCTCAGCATTTTGAGAAATTGGAAGTTGTCCATAAGGTGTTAGGAGGCGCTGTGTACCTTCTGCATAAATATGAATATGGAACAAACAGATGACAGCAAGCAGCTATAAAAACTGTCTTGATGAGATTCTCTAAATTCAAACAAATGCATAGTATTCCCTTGGCTATTCTTAAAGTAGTCCTGCCAGTTTGAAGACCTTAACAAATGATGATGTTCTTTCAAAATGCCTCCATGGTAAAATGCAGAATTTGGATGATTGTCTGCATGGTCTTGTCTGGCAGCGTTGCCCCAAGATAGGATTCTCTTGAGAGAAAAACACCTTGAAGATGTCAGTTGCCAGTTCTGTACGTCCTCTAAGTGTTGGGAAGCAGCCAATCAAAATTTTTTTGCATGCCATGACCCTTCATACTGGTTTTCAAACAGAACAAGGCAGTCAAAAAGTAGTAGAAAAAGGAGAATATCTTCAGCTCACAAGCAGTCAGATGCTGCCAGAAATAAAATGAAGCAACTAAGACCAATAAAAAGGGATGAAATGATAGACTAGCCAAACAAGGGAAAAGACACGTAGAACTTCGAGATTTTTAGCTGGGAATTTATTCTAAATTAGATTTAAGCAATGAAAAACAATAAGAAAAACTGTTTCTGAAACTGTCACAATTTCTCTCAAAACCGAGTTTTGGACCCAAATATCTCAAAAACGATTCAAGCTTTCAAGCTCTAGTTTTTTGCAATGAAAAGAAGACTATACTCTTTAAAGCATCTACCAGAATGAGAGTCCTGTGCATTTTCCTTTGTGGTTATCTTGTGTTTGGAATATTTTCAAAATGACAATGAAACAGGGTTTTTACCCAAAAGATATAACAAAAAAATAGAAAAAAATATGCACTGCTTTATGGTCATGAAAAGAAGCTAGAAAAATAATTTTGTTGTATATGTCATCCTTGTTCAAAAAAATGAGTCACAGTATTAGTCCAATTCTATTGGTTTAATTTGCTGTGGTGAGAAAATGGTATTTTGTGGAAAAAATGTTGAAATTTATGTTCTCTTAAATGAATCCCATCATTTGATGTCAAGCTTGCCTTAGTAAACATCTCATACTAGAAACTGAATTGTTCTTAGGTTTACTATCTAACATGCATACAGGTAAGCATATTAAACCAAGATAGCAGGTCCTCTGGAACTCATTGCATTTTATTGCTTTCCTTAAGTACTGCTGTTCTTTGGTTTTGTGAATCATGTTCATTAAATGATGATGTCTTTCTGACTTGTCAACTGGATTGTCCTTTGTTGCTTTTTTTTAATTGTTTGGGAAAAATTTGTGACTGTCAATAGCTCACAATAACGGTAAACCATTTCCATGTCCGAATACGTTTTCAGCTGCAAAGCCACACAATTTATGGAAAAGAAGAAGGTGTGGCACGCTGTGTGGATTAGGCAGCGTTATGCTGATGAAGCAGCACTGTTAGCGAAAATGGAGGAAGAGAAGACTTCAAACTTAGTGAAGGCCATTAGTATGATGTATGGTCTTTCAATGAACTCAAAAAAAGCATCACTTCCACCCCCTTTTGCAAAATAGCATCAATCCCTCTGTGCATTACTCCCAGGGTACATGCTAGCTCGACCTTGCATAACAATTTCGCAGAGATTTTGATGCCTCATTTGATATTTTTCAGAGGACAAATTTGCAGTCGCCAGTGGTGCCAGACTGATATCAGTGTGCTATTTTGAAAAAGAAAACGACTGGTAACAAAGATTGATGCTTTTTTCACGTACATCGTAAAATTAGCACTGATGGTCTTGAATGTTGGTTTGACAATACTGTAATGGCAGATTGATGATTCTGCTTTGATTGAGTCACTCCTCTAAATGGGGCCATGCTCATTACTGATGCTCATTCATTTATTTTAGATTTTAATAATTTCAACTGCTTTTCGACTGTCTTTATAAATCTCGCACTCGTTATTGACCGGTGGAGAGTTGTTGAGACTGTAGATTGTAATGATGATAATAATAATAACTTCCAATCTTTATACTGGATCAAAACTCGCAAACCTGCTGCAAAACCATAAAAAATGCCAAATCATCTTTTGTCCAACGCATCAACAAGAAAATCGCTTCCTGCCAGGCTGGCTCTCGCTCCTTTTGGTCTATTTTGGTCCTTTTGGTCTCTCCCAAAACTTTTGCCAATCATCTCTCCCTCCGCTAAAAATCAACTCTGACTCTTCTTCTACCATTCCTTCATCCAAGGCCAATCTTTTTGCGTCAGTCTTTTGCCTCCAACTCTAGCCTGGATGACCAAGGGGTCCAACCACATCATTGCCCCCTTCAAAATTCACTATGTCACCTATTAAGTTCTCCACACGAAAAGTCCGCCAAGCCCTTCTCCAGCCTGGCACTTCCAAATCCAAAAGCCCTGATGGTATTACAGCAATAGTTCTCAAAACCTGTGCTCCTGAACTTGCCCCTATTCTTCACAAACTATTCCAGCTTTCCTACACTCTTGGCACATTTCCCACCTCATGGAAACAAGCCCACGTCTTTCCTATCCCAAAAACAGGCGACAAGTCTAATCCACTCAACTATCGTCCTATTGCAATCACTTCAATCATCTCTAAAACAATGGAGACCATCATCACGAAACAACTTAACAACTTCTTACCTTCCTTGGAACAAACAATCTTTTCTCTCATCACCAGTATTGCTTTCGAAAAGCCAGGTCTACTGGTGATCTTCTAGCTTATGCTGTCCTTGTCTGGTTCTCTACTCTAGAATCCAGTGGTGAGAGCAGAGTAATCTCTCTCGATATCTCCAAGGCCTTTGATCGCGTCTGGCACAAAGGTCTTCTCGCTAAACTACCGATGTTTGGTCTCCATCACACTCTCATTAATTGGATTGGTAGTTTCTCTCTGATATGTCAATTGCCGTCAGAGTGGACGGCTTCCTCTCCAATCTGCACTCTATCAACTCTGGTGTACCCCAGGGCTCTGTCATCTCCCCTTTACTCTTCATCCTCTTCATCAATGACCTGCTCACTTCCAGGTCTTCTAGCATTCACTCCTTTGCTGGTGATACCTTCCTAAGTTCCTCATTTTCATTCAATCCAAATGACCATGCTTCCACTGATATCCAACTCCACAGAAACATTTCAGCCTCGCTTCTCTCCAATGATCTGACAGTTATTGGGAAGTGGGGTAAAGACAACCTAGTTTCGTTCAACCAAAGCAAGACGAAACAGGCTGTCATTTCACGCAAACGTAATCAAAACTTTCCAGCTGTCTTCATGAATGGTGATAAACTGGACACTTCAGCTTCTTTCACACAACTTGTTCTTTCTCTTTCATCTAATCTCACTTGGAAAACTCACATCCATTCCCTTGCTAAACTTGCATCTCAAAAGCTCGGTTTCCTCGCCAGAGCCCGTGGGTTTTTCTCATCTTCTCACCTTCTATCTATATACAAGTCCCAAATCCGTCCTTCTTTAGAGTACTGCTCCCACGTCTAGGGTGGTACTCCAAAATCCACTCTCTGTCTTCTCGACAAAGTCCAGTCCAAAGCCATTCATCTCATCAATAATCCTAACCTCACCAAATCTCTCCAACCTCTTTCCCATCGTCGTTTAGTTGGAGATCTTTCCATCTATTCTAAGTACTTTCACGAGCATTGTTCTCAGGAGATCAGGGAGATTATTCCAGTTCCTCTGAGGCGTGTCAGGACCACCAGAAGAAGCTCAAATCATTCACAGCCTTTCCAAGTTTCTCTGCTTATTTCACGAACTCTATCTCACAAATCATCATTCATCCCAAGAGCATGCAACTTATGGAACGTCTTGCCTTCCTCTTGCTTTGCTGAGTCCTACAACTTGCCATCTTTCAAATCTAATGTAAATAAACTTGATCTGATCTCTCTTTCCTCTTAGCCTTTCGCTTCTTTCTTTCCTCTTCCTTTGTTGAGGCGCTGTATAGGCCACCATGGCCTTTCCCCAACATATCTCACTAGAAAAAAACACTTCAGCTTTAGATCAGCTATTATCAATGTGTGTCCAGTGCTTGTACCCCCAGGGTTACTTCGGAGTACTCATTTACTAACCTCGGAACTATGGGCAGCTGAATTGACTGTTGGCGTGTGGTCAGTGGTTCCAACGACGGTTCTCGAACCCACGCGAGTAGACCTCGGATGATTCGAAACACTGCACCTTAACCACATGGCCACGCCACCATTGTGACTTTAATCATAGCTTCTTATACCTTCTTAACGCCTCATTGAAGTAGGAATCTCTGCTAAAATCGTGTACTAGCAGATTATTGCATTTCTGCTTTGCGTGCTTGTGAATTAGTGTATACCTATTTTCATATGCACAATTGTCTATAGATAGCCGAAGTCTAGTCAAATCATATTATTTTTGCAGGTGGGTTAGCAAACATATTAAAAAGCCCATACGTTCCACCGTCCTGAGCCTAGACTGGCATCCAAACAATGTTCTTTTAGCTGCAGGATCATCAGACTTCAAAGCACGAATATTTTCTGCTTATATTAAGGAAATTGAAAGCAAGCCGGCCGAGACTGTCTGGGGTAAAAAAATGCCCTTCGGAAACTGCATGGTTGAATTTTCCAATGGTGGAGGTACGAATTTTGCCCTCAGACTTGTCTAGGATCTCTCGTTCAAGGGCAGTGTTTTGGATCTTAGAAACAAGGTTTTTTTCAAATTTGGTCTCTTCCAACAAGATCTGTCTTATTATATCTTTTCTTTTTCATAGCGCGGCTGTTTATTCGTTGTTAAATATTTGGAAGAGGAAAGAGATTTTGCCTCATCCTTCTCAAATAAAGTAATTGTTGTCTTGTAGTTTACCATCTCCTGTAAACTATGTCGTTATTTCATTAAGCCTTTTCAGTGCAAGTCGTCTGAAAGATTTGTTTATATTGTTGATTAAGTTAAACGCTTGCACTTGGTTATTCCCGACGTTATTCCATCATATTTGATTCATCGCGACCATTTGAAAGTGCAAGTATTTCATGGGATCGTCCATTTACATTAATGTCACTTCTATCGAGTTCCCCTTATAAGCCACTTGATGAATACACGAATAATGAATTGTCTAAAACTTATCTCTGGCAGTCAGAAATAGTGTAGCTCGTTTCATCCAGTAAAGGGTGAGTGAAGAATCTCCTTTTACGCCTTTCGGTCATTTTCCTGCAGGTGGCTGGGTACATAGTGTGGCATTTTCTTCATCGGGGAATAAGCTATCTTGGGTTGGCCACGATTCAAGCATTTCCGTCGTCAACGGAGAGTCTAGAGCAGTTGAGACATTGAAAGGAGATTTTCTGCCATTTTTATCAGCCATGTGGATCACGGAGAATACTTTGGTAGCTGCGGGTAAAGTTTTCATTATCTTATTTATAACAGTCACCTTAAGCAACCTTTTTGACTTAGTCCTAACATTATTTAACCTTGTAAAATTAATTTCACTAGTGCAAAATCAGTTCAACCTATGATGCCTGTTGCTAATATGCAATGATTCCAATACGAGACACGTGACCTGTAAGCGTTCAGACATAAAGGAATGCTTTATTAAAACGTGTTGTGGTGGAAATTTATTTGAAATCTTGCTGATCCATACCTCAGTTCTTTGAGACGTTTTTCAGTTTTAATTAATGCTTGATTTAGTTGATGCATAGCATTTTCTGTATTCCTAAGGACATGATTTCCTGCCAATGCTCTTCACTGTGAATGCAGATGGGAAGCTAGCATTCATGGCAAAGCTGGATGCAGCAATTCAAAAGGAAGCGGAAACAATGAGTGCCATGGCAAAGTTTCGCTCAATGGACAAGCAAGCCCTTGGAGCGTCTTCTTCAAAGTCTGTTTCTACACATGTCAATACAATTAAGTATGGTTGAATTTTTATCCAGTATTTTAATAGATTTCAGTGCCGTAATAAACTTTTAGTCTCTTATAATCTCATTAATTATTTGGCATATGGATTTATTTTGATTATTTATCGGCTCATAATTCAACATATCGTCGCTTAAATATAAAGGCTGTTTAGTTTGTTGTAGTACCAGAGAAAGACATAATTTTTTATTCTCAACCTGAAAACGTCTTCACTCAAGTGTGAGTGCATTGATCAAACACGAGAAATAGGTTGTAATGTTTTTTGTCCTGTTGTGGTTCACTTGTGTGTTGACGTCCATCGTCATTTTCTAAAGCCCTAGGACATTTCAAAGTAACGAAGCTGCAAGATTTTCATTCTAAAATTTCTGTTTAATTCTTACAACCATTGCCATCTTTTACTCGTTTTTCCCAACATGAAATCTACTTTAACTAATCTCGGTCAGTAAAATCATGACGAGAGCGGTTGGCCATCCCTTCTCGACAACACTCAACAGCGCTCGACATTTGTCGTGCATTGTATAGTGAAAAGTCCAGAGCGTTTGGCCTTGGCTTTATGTTCAAAATAGGAAAAATTATTTTTAAGCTGAAATAGTCTCTGTTTTGCTACATGAATACATAACCTTAACTTTTGATTACTAATATACCTGGAAGAGGAAGGATAAGTTTCCAGCGTTTAATTCATTCACATAGCTGGAAACGCTTCTTCATCCTAATTGGTCACCCTGCAAGGTTTTTTGATAATGAAAAAGGACAGATATTTGCTTTGTATTAGACTGATTTTAGGGTATTTTTTTGCGAAGTATTATTTTTCGTTCAAGGAAAGCAAACTTTAAATCGTACTGCTGTTCGCGCACTTCTTTGATCTATATTCCTGCTTAGTACTGTTCTGCTTTTTCACTTATTTGCCGCCTAAGCACCTCGTTTTGCAGATTTGCTTTTACCTTCTAGACAGCTGTGTTTTTATGCTGGAGAACGTACCAATATTGAAAAGATTTCATCCTGCGGTATGGATGGAAGAGTTGTTGTTTGGGATTTAAAGGTATTTTTTACGCTTTGCGATCTCTATGTTTTATTTTTATCGATTGATATGGTGGTGACAGTAATTTGTCCCTTGCAGTGCGTTCCTATTCTTCTTGCGCTCTTATCTCTCGCCATTCTATAGCGAGCTGAAGGCTACGCTGAGTGTCTCGTAAACGTACTTCATCTGTGAAGCCACTCTTTAAATTAAATGTTCCCCATCGCTGCTACTCAGAAGAAAATATACTGTTACATTCAAAACAAGCTCTGCGCAGTACTTAATTTTTACTTGCTAAATACTAGATGGAATATAGCAAATGTTTGGTTAAGTGGTTCTTGATGAATGCTTGTCAAATTTTGTGCACCACGACCATTATAGCCCCATTTTTGTTAAATCTTGTTCTAATGCCCGTAAAGCAATCGAGATTGTTATAAGACTAGGACTGTTACAAGAAAGGTGTTTATTTGAGTACCATAAATAGTTGATAATAATTGAATGAATATGTTTATATATTCCTAGAATTGTGCTATCTATAGATATATATGCATATATATATATATATATATATATATATATATATATATATATATATATATATATATATATATATATATATATATATATATATATATATATATATATATATATTTATATGTATATATATGCATATATATCTATAGATAGCACAATTCTAGGAATATATAAACATATTCATTCAATTATTATCAACTATTTATGGTACTCAAATAAACACCTTTCTTGTAACAGTCCTAGTCTTATAACAATCTCGATTGCTTTACGGGCATTAGAACAAGATTTAACAAAAATGGGGCTATAATGGTCGTGGTGCACAAAATTTGACAAGCATTCATATATATATATATATAAATATATATATATATATATAAATATATATATATATATATATATATATATATATATATATATAGATATATATGAGTATAAAATAGGCTACTTTTTAAGGCAAATTTATTGATAGATTACTTCAGACGTTTCGCCTTGTGGGGGCTTCATCAGTAATAATGCAAACCACGAGATTGACGTCAGTCTATGGACAATAGGCGTCCCATACAGCCGTTCATGATGTTATTCTCATGCTTTCTGATTCTAAAGCTTCCACGATTTTGCGTGTGTTGAAGGCTTGGATGTGATTGTGCAATACTTCCCACGAGATGTCACTTAAAGAAGGGCTTCTCTTATGGGTAGCCAAGTGCACATAGACTGTTTGTTTCTGCATTCGTATGTGTTCTTTAAGTCTAGATCCAATGGTTCTGCTTGATTCTCCAATGTAAATAAGGTGACAATCCCGGCAATCGATTTTGTATACACAGTTCTTAACTAGACATCTCTTGGCTACTTTTGCGGCAGAGCAAGTATCACAGTTATCTGGACAGAGCTGTTTGTCTTTTGGGGCTTTGAAAACGCTTGCAGACGTTCTGCCGTTCACATAGTAGACCCGGATGTTGCTGATTCCTGTCCGTTTGATAACTGCTTGAGTTTTGCCGTTTGAGATCTTCATTGATAAATGGCATTTTGATATAAATCAGATCTTTTTCATTATCTTCTTTCTGCTCAGGGGTCTTCTTTTTGCGTAAGGTGCTTGTGATGGTGGATTGAATAAACCTTCTTTGGTACCTCACGCACACCCTCACCTATAACAACCAGTGCCCACCCACACGTACAAGGAAAAACAGACAACGAAACATCATTTGGTACAACCCTCCATACAACCAGAACATCCGCACTAAAATCGGCTACACATTCCGCAAACTAATCAGCAAGCATTTTCCAAAAACCCACAGATTTCACAGCATCTTCAATAAGAACAACCTAAAAATTAGTTACAGGTGCACAGAAAACATGGCCTCCACCATCAACAAACACAACAAGAAAATCCTCAACACTAAAACACCCACCCCAGCACTAAAACCATGCAACTGCCGCATAAAAGAAGACTGCCCCCTGAACGACAACTGCCTCACCACTAACATTGTCTACAACGCTAAAGTGACAACAAACGAAGACACAACCGGGAAAAACTACATAGGCGTGACTGAAGGAACATTCAAACAACGATTTACTCAACACAAACTGTCATTTAAGAACAAAAAGTACTCCAACAGCACCGAACTTTCCAAATACATCTGGCAACTTAAGGACGACGAAACAGACTACCGAGTACAATGGACTATCATCACTGCAGCTCGACCATACAACAACATCTCCAAAAGGTGCGACCTCTGTACATCGGAAAAACTATACATAATCAACGGCCACAACAATAACCCCTTGAACAAACGCTCTGAACTTATCTCCAAATGCCGACACGAGAACAAATATTATTTAATGAACAACAGCATCACCTAGACAATAGACAGTAACTTGCCAACGGCTTCTTTTATTCTAATTTTATTTTATTTTTATTTTTATTCTACTTTTAACCAATTCATTTATTTTAAAACCAATGTAATTCGGAATGTGATTCAGTTATAGTCTGTCTGACGAGTGCCTTCGCACGAAACTCAGAGTAACAGAGAATCGGTCTCTTCCTTTTCTGCATTTCTGCTATATATATATATATATATATATATATATCACATAGAGGGTGCTGTCTTCACCACCATATGGTGCTCTATGTACAAAGTACAGAGCGTTGATAGCAGAAATGCAGAAAAGGAAAAGACCGATTCTCTGTTACTCTGAGTTTCGTGCGAAGGCACTCGTCAGACAGACTATAACTGAATCACATTCCGAATTACATTGAATAAAGTAACATAAAATTGTATCTTACTTTATTTTATCTTACTTTATTCTTATTATATAATATATATATATATATATATATATGTCATAGCAGTCATAGCACTCTCAGCCGCCCCTGATAAATATATATATATATACATGTATATATATATCAGGGGCGGCTGAGAGTGCTATGACTGCTATGACCGCCATCGCAAAATTGTTGCAAAGCTAAGGTCTTTATTTGTAGTTATTTGCAAAAATGAATTGCAAAGAATTTAAAAATCTGAAAGTTCTCAACGAAGGAAAGATTGAAATATCTACGATTCCCTAATTTTCCTATTTTGAGGTTCCATTGTCATAATACGCTGCTCTCACAGTATCATTGAATGCGTGATAATAACCTCTCAATGAGTATTCTTTCACAGCAGGCCGTCAATAGAGCGTCTGTCCAAAGTGTTCAATGCCCTATTCCGCTGGCCACGCTCTGACTTTCTTCAATTTAATAACATCGAAAGCAGAAAACAATCGATAAGGACACTTGTGTGTGACGTCTTTCATTGGTGAATCGTATAGCAGTGACGTAACATGCTATGAGATTCCAGGAAATCATAGCGCGGCATCAAATCTACTTTTACCGTTGGGTAGTGTACGCTTGTTGCAGAGAAGAAACCCAAAAGGTTTAACATGAATAAAGCTGCATCTGGCAGTGTCGGGTCGATCTCAAAACTTTTTATCCTGTTAGAAACTCGAGGAAAACTGAATCATGACCAGCGTCTTTATTTTTAAAGAAGATGGACGTCCATGTTCACCTGTTAGTATTAAGAACTTTTCAAGCCGCTCATCAGAATTTCGCATGGATTTGTGGAAATGAGGAAAAAAAGAAATATTTTTGTTGGCTATTTGATTTCGATGTTACACTTTGTGACCCTTATTGGAGAGTCACCATGTTATGACTTTCGAGGAAGTAATAGCAACCGCGGCTAACATTGAGGCAGATTGCCGCTTAGGGTAGAAGGTCCACTGATGAAATGCCGTTTGTATGAAACGACATCCGCTACGAACGGGATAAGATAAATAATTTATTATCCATTATTTCCAAGTTATACTGCTTTAGTAAAATTGACGGGGAGCTGAATGCTGTTTTAAAAACGAATTCTAGATATCTTTCCATTCGTATACTAAGACCATGGTGTTACTCAAATGTTGTCTCTGCGCATCGCATACCGCAGAGGGAATGAGAATGGGCTCGTTTTCTGGAATAATCGACGAACTGGTCTGTTTCCTCAGGAGCAGCCCAAAGAGAACATCTCGTCTAGGTCATAACCAGACGGCTTTCTCGAGACATCCATAGTTGCAATAGATTCATTTCAATAGACTATTGATATGCTGTTTTGTGCGATCTTCCTATCGACATGATAGAGTTAACTGATACTGTGAGAGACCTCATTATTAGCATACAGAATCTTGAATTCATATTCTCATTGAAACTGTATCGAAAGATTTATTCACAGAGGATGAAAATGTCAACGAGGGGCTGTAAAGTATTTAAGTTCTCCTGACAGTGGTACGAACAACTGATTTAGCGATGGATTAACCCGTGCAATGACGCAAATTAAGATTTAAGTTGTAACACTGTTAAGTGTCCATTGCGAGCGAGTTTTTGGGCGGATGAAACAAGTTATTTCTTCCTTAAGGTCTCACATGCCTCACACCATAAAAAAGCAAGTAGAAAACCGCTTGCTGCGGTCGTTGTGCAGACAGCCAGGGTTTTACAAAAGCATTGTAACTGTTTTCTTTCTTTAAAAGGTAACTAGCTTTCATGCTGCCATTTTGCACTCCGCAAGAAAATGAATGGGGATTTAAATACCCCAGCTGATTTCCGTAAATGTCATAGCACTTAAAATTTTGTGTCCGTCGCCCCTGATATATATAGAAGCGAAGAGAAGAGAAATGATAAGACATAATGACGAGACATTGCGCAAGACATAAATCACAAGGCCGACATTGATATGGCTAGCTAATCAACACTTGCCCTACAGGGGCCGTCATGTAGTGATAAGGGGGATCTCTAGGGTACTGCCCGATTTGGGGTGAGGTTAAAGTATCTATCTGATGAGAAGTGACTTTAGTATGGCCTAGGTACAAATAGGCGGATCTGATGTCATGTACATGTACGATCTTGTATCATGAGCCTTTAAAACAATTTAAGTGAATAGGGAAAGCAAAATATATGAAGAAGATATTAGATAATTTGCCGTGAGATACAAAGAAGTGTGTTTTTTGAAGAAACGACTTGGGGAGTCGTCGATGCAAGTGGATGCTTCACGAGCCAAAGCATGGCCTAAGCCGAAGCGTGGTGGGCCTAAGTGGAAACATTCTTGAATACCTGACTGTGCAACAGCATTTCAGCTTGCTTCCTTTATTAAAACAACTTAGAATCATGGAAATCAACTTGGCAGTAAAATTGTTTGTTCTCCTAGTAATATTTACAACCCTTTCCCACTACTGAATCAAAGTTATCAATATGTCATGTTCCTGGAGTCGATATACTAGATTCACGAATCGCAGTCACTCAAAGAAGCCAAGATCTAAAAGATTTCATGGTCCTTGTCTCTACTACGCAACTACTTCTCGTAAATGTCCGACCTGCGACAAAACAATAAAAAAAGTCAGAATTCCAAGGAAACAGGGAAATGAGCAGTATTTTTCAAACTTTTCCCTGCCAGCAATGTTTATGGGCTCAGCTTCCGTTTTTGAAGAGCGACGTATTGGATACATCCCAACTGTTAGAGAGCCATCAAGACAAGACAGATGAATCAGATCATCACTTGCTTGCCTTGACATCTAGGCCAAGCACTTGAAATTCACCTGAACACTCAAAGTTTATTATCGAGTCTAGACGAATTGATATTAACGATGGAAAAATAACCATTTGATGTAATAACAATGACTGAAACATGGCTTAAAGATAATGCGCAACATCTTCAATACGCGACAATTCCATGGTATTCTCCAGAATTCAGACATCGCAATAACCTTCGTGCTGGTGGAGTCGGAGCCTACATCCGTGATTCTCTGGAATATAAACGCAGGAAGGATATTGAGAATGTGGAGCCTGATCTAGAACATCTATGGATAGAAGTTCCTGGTAGAAACAAACATAGTAAACTTCTTCAGGATACTGTTTACCGCTCAGAGAGAATTTTATCATTTGGAGACTGGCTAGAGAAATTCGAAAACATCTTAAGCCATTTAACAACCACTTGGGACGGTCTTATAGTCGTCACCGGGGATATGAATATTGATCTAGGTAATAGCAATAGTACAAAGAAGAAAAAGTACTTGGATACTCTTTTGGCCCTTAACCTTCATCAACATGTGACAAAGCCAACTAGAAGGACCAATAGAACAGCAACAGTGATAGACCATATCATCTCAAACATAGAAAACCGAATCTCATATACCGACATCTTACCATGTCCCTTATTGAATGATCATGACGCAGTATATGCCTGCGTGAACATCAAAGTATTAGACATGAAAAGAACTTTGATGAAGTAAATTACATAGAAGATTTTAAAACCTTGCCATTAAGTGTGATCTATGGAATCACAGACCCAGGAAGACAAGTTATGCTTTCTAAATCAACTCATCAAACAATGTATCGACAGACACGCACCGTTGAAACGTACAAAAATTACGAGACCTCCAGTACCCTGGTTAAAAGATCCGGTAATAACTGTCTTAAAAGCGGAGCGCGACATCCTTCAAAAAGTCTGCTCGTACAAGAAAGGATGAACAGACATGGCAATTGTTTCGCAACGCAGGAAACCGTCTTAAAACCTCAATAAGGAGGTTTGGAAAGTGATTCACCGAACCCTACATCCTAATCCAAAGCGTTTGGCATTTTACCCAAATAAACTGAACAAGTTCCTTGCAGCAACTGCAGAACGAACTTTAGGAATAACCCCTAGTCAAGAGGATGAACATGAGGAAATTGAAAAATTGATTGATAGCCTTCCTCTGCCAAGCAGAAGAAGCTTCGGCACTAGACCCGTGCGTTATTCGCAGCTTTGGCGCACTGTGAATTGATCCTGGCTGAATTTTCCACAGCATTCGACACAATCAAATTTCAAAGATTTATCAAGAATATGCGTCAATTGGGCTTCTCCAAAAACTTTCTGAACTGGACCTTGAACTATGTCTCGAAGAGACAGCAGTATGTTCAAATTGACGATAGGGCATCCGATAGAATAGAAGTTGGATTCAGTGAAAAGCCATTTGTTTTTGGATCTGTTTAATATTCATTATTATTATATTATTATATTATTATAATGATCATGAAATTGTTGTTAAAAACGTCCGGAAAATCAAGCATGGAGCTAAGAAGCTTGTCTCTATACTCACTGGTTAACGTGGGACTGATAGCTGCTTCTAGTTCTGCTCTAGTACTAGGGTCAATGGTTTTGCTACTCACACTGGCACACATACAATAAGGAGAGGCTCGGGACGCGCTCCACGGTACGAGTGTTGACTTGAACAGTCTTTATGATGTGCTGGGGCCGATTTGGTCCGTGCTGCACCAGGAGTTTGGTCTTTAGTCCACGTGGACATCAAGGATTTCTATCCGTCAATCTCGAGAGAAATCCGTGATAAAGCCTTATTCTTCGAACACGTCGCTATATCGGAGAAAGGTACACGGACCATATACCATTACAGAAGATCTCTCCTCTTTCCCAACAGCATACCCTGGAAGGAAAAGACGTCAGCCGACTGTTTCGATGTTACTATGGGTGGCTATGACAGAGCAGAAGTCTGCGAACTAGTCGGTCTGTTCATTTTAAACCAACTTTCAAATATTGCCAACAAAGAAGACGTGGGTCTTTACAGAGGCGACGGTCTTATGATGTTACGCAACGTGAACAGCCGAGACACAAGAAAGAACATTATCAAAATTTTCAAAGGTCTTGGATTCCAAATCGAAATTGTTACATCTCTCCACTCCGTAAACTTCTTGGACACAACGCTCGACCTAAAAACCGGCACTTACCGCCCTACAGAAAACCGAACGATACCCCTCTATACATACATACATCATCCAATCATCCATAGCAAATCCTAAAACAACTCCCTCTATCAATCAACCAACATCTGTCAAGAAACTCATCCAACTCATCCATATTCTACCAATGCAAAGACGAATACGAAGTAGCCCTCAAAATGAGCGAAATCAAGAACGTTCATCTTTCATACATCAACAACCAACGTACCAAGCGTAAAAATAATCCTATACGCAATACATAATATAGTTCAACCCACCATCGCCAAATCATTCCTCAAACTCATTGACAAACACTTCCGAATCTCGCATGAGCTTCACAAAATATCAAACCGCGAAAGTGTCAAAGTCAACTACAGCTGCACTGCAAACGTCGACAGAATAATCAAATCTCATAACATGACCCTTTACAACACACCAGGCGAGCCCACCAAAGACTGCGACTGCAAGCCAAAGACGATCTACGCCCGTCAAGGGAACTGTAGAGCAATTTTTCTGGTCTACAAATGTGACGTTGACGTGCCGAACTTCCCTAGAAGAACCTACATAGGAGGGACTGAGAGGGAGTTCAAAAAACGCTTTACCGGCCACAAATCATCTTTCAACAAATACATATGTCTACAAATACCAGTCTATCGAAATACATATGGAACTTAAAGAACACAAATAACACTACACCTACACTTTCCTGGTCCATTCTACACCATGCTAACTCATACTCCCAACAATTGGAAATCATTGCGTCTATACCTAACAGAAAAATTCGCCATCGTGCCTCACCCCTCACCCGATAACCTCAACAAACGTTCAGAACTAATTTCCAAATGCCACTACAAGTCGAACGACTAGACCCATTCTCTTTTGACGTTCCATCCCACCTTCGACTGATCCTTCGTTTTGTCTTTTGCACGTCAGGTTTCCTTTATCTTTTTTTTACGCATTCCGTTAAGATTGATTAGTATATGTGTAGCTGAATATCGTGAAACATGAAACTCAGAGTTCTGAACTAGTACTGGTTTCTCTCTCGTTATTCTGTCAATCGCTCTAGTTCGACTATTGAGGACTCTTGGTGATTTTATTTATCACTCGTCTCTTGGATATTTCCACGTACTCATATATATACATATATATATAGCAGAAATGCAGAAATACAGAAAAGGAAATTTATTACTGCTTCAAGACGTCTACCCAAGTTTTCTATTACATTTTCCAAGTATTGAAATGAAATTTTATCTAATAATCATTAAGATGAGGTTGTTTTTTGTTTGAGCTCCTACTAGGAATTCGTGTTTCACTTTTTTATTCTTCTACTTATATTTTTTCCAGACACTTGAGAAGAAAATGGAATCCCTGAAAATTGTTTGAACTACAGGCAGCAAGGAAAATTTACCTGATCAGCTGTGTCGTTGACTTAATCATACTAGTTTTTCATATCTAACTTGCTTCTATCCAGTGTTTACTGTGACGTCTAAAGCTAGTTGACATGTGCTAAATTTCAGTGAATAGATAATCGCATTATTTTCCAAATTTTCTGCAACTGTTTCATTGTAGTTTTTTGATAATCTACTGTCTTGAAGGATTTTCTAGGTAGCCGACTGAGCTAAAAGCAACTGCTGAATAAATTTAGTAACTATAATGTTAGTGCAGTGGTTGATTAAACAAGAAAATAGCCGTCTCATAGAAAATTCTGTCCTGCAGAAATAATTGTTCTTTCCAGATTTGTGCTATATAACATTTGAACGTATTCTCAGAGATAGACTGAAGCCATTTTCAACAAGGAAGTTTCCCCAAGAAGGCAACCTCCTTTTTCAAGAAAGGTTACTGGTAAATAACTGAATTTCCCCAAGAAGGCAACCTCCTTTTTCAAGCAAGGTTACTGGTAAATAACTGAATTTTAGAGATATTTCGGGAATGGACTTAAAAAGGACCGCATTGACCTCATGTCCATGAGATTTGTCAGGATCTTTTGAAGGAATACGTTATAGAAGACAGACTTTACAACTCGGATAGGTGGTAGATGGGTTTTACTCATCGTCCGGGGCAGTACCACCACTCTACCGTTTAGTGCCTTCAGTGACTATGTCACTTTCAGCTCTAGGGTAGAGATGCCGGCGCTTGTGGTTGGTTTGCCATCATGAACAGGGTCTGCTGGAGACTGATTTACCAGTCTGTTCCCTGGCTATACCTGAGGGTACCGTTGGAAAGGGTGCACTGCAGGCCCGTCGCCAGATAGTACAGAGGCCCAAACCCATTGGTAGCGCTTTGGGAGGCTGCCTCATCAGCTGGTGTATAATCCCGGGCTGCCTGTTATGCCAGTTCGCAACTGGAGCCACTCTTAGCTCGCAGCTCTGGGGGGCCCTTCTGAGGCCACAGGATAGCTAAGGGAGCTCTCAAGGGATTTCAGTTTACCGCTACCACTGTCATTTTGACTGTCCCAACTACCACTCACCATTCCTTCAAAATGATTAAAAACAATTTAAACAACTCAACTGCAGCAACTAACGTGGCACCTAAACCCTTTTCCATCTCCTTCTGCAACATCCGTGGACTTTCTTCCAACATCAATCCAGTACATCATCATCTCCAATCCATAAACCCCTATGCACTCTTCCTCACTGAAACCAAAATCAAACCTCTTGATCCCAGTAACAGCACCGTTCTCTCTCCTCATCTCAAATGCCCAGGTTATGAGTTATTTTCCTCCTTCTTCCCTAATGGTGGGGTTTGTGCATTTATTCGCTCTGATGTGCAGACCTTACACCTCAAACAATTCGATCTTTATAATCCTGGCTTTCAACTCTTCTGGTTGAAAATGTCCCTTCCTCATACCACAAAGTACATTTGCACTCTATACCGCTCTCCTAACTCAAACAATCATGAACTTCTCTTCGACCACCTTTCTAAATCAATCGAAACCATCACTTTACAATCTCAACGCTCTGAAATCATTGTTCTTGGTGATTTCAACATCCACAACTCCGACTGGCTCTCCTATTCCTCCAATGTCACCAACCCTGCTGGTCGGGAAGCTGAGGCCTTTGCCATTGTCAATGACTTGACACAGGTAATTTCAGAGCCGACACGCGTTCCTGATCGTGCAGGAGACAAAGCAAATACTCTCGATCTTTTCCTCACATCTAATCCTAGCATTTACTCTCCTCCCACCGTTAGCTCTCCTCTTGGTAACTCTGATCATTGTCTCATAACCTTACGGCATGACTTCCTCCCTCACCTGGATAGACACTTTGCTCCGCAAAGAGTCTTCCACTACAGCAAGGCTGACTGGGACTCCCTTCGCACTTTTTACTCTTCTTAACCCTGGTCTTCAGGCTTCTCACATGATCCTTCCTCTTTTCCTTCTTTCATCACAGACGCAATACTTCATGGCATCGATCTTTTTATTCCTTCTTCTTACAAGCCTGGTAAAAAAATTCCCCTAAGTTGTTCAATTCACAAAGTGCGCCAAAGTGCGCCAAAGTGCGCCAATGCTGTGAATAACAAAAACCACTACTTCAAGGAATGGAAGCGACTTCAAACCCAACACTCAAGAACTTCTTTCATCCAGTCACGCAATACTTGCTCCAAAGCCATAAAAAATACCAAGTCATCTTTTGTCCAACGCATCAACAACAAAATCGCTTCCTGCCAGGCTGGCTCTCGCTCCTTTTGGTCTATGGCCAAAGTTGCATCCCAAAACTTTTGCTAATCATCTTTCCCTCCACTAAAAAACAACTCTGACTCTTCTTCTACCACTCCTTCATCCAAGGCGAATCTTTTTGCGTCAATCTTTGCCTCCAACTCCAACCTGGACGACCAAGGGGTCCAACCTCATCACTTCCCCCCTTCAAAATTCACTATGTCACCCATTAAGTTCTCCACACGTAAAGTTCGCCAAACCCTTCTCCAGCTTGACACCTCCAAATCCAAAGGCCCTGATGGTATTCCAGCAATAGTTCTCAAAGCCTGTGCTCCTGAACTTGCACCTATTCTTCACAAACTATTCCAGCTTTCCTACACTCTTGGCACATTTCCCACATCGTGGAAACAAGCCCACGTCTTTCCTATCCCAAAAAAAGGCGACAAGTCTAATCCACTCAACTATCGTCCCACTGCAATCACTTTGCTCATCTCTAAAACTATGGAGACGATCATCACTAAGCAACTTCTTACCTTCCTTGAAACAAGCAATCTTCTCTCTGATCACCAGTATGGCTTTCGAAAAGCCAGGTCTACTGGTGATCTTCTTGCTTATGCTCTCCATGACTGGTCCTCTGCTCTAGAATCCTGTTGTGAGAGCAAAGTGATCTCTCTCGATATCTCCAAGGTCTTTGATCGCGTGTGGCACAAGGGTCTCCTCGCTAAACTACCGATGCTTGGTCTCAATCAGAATCTCATTAATTGGATAGGTAGTTTCCTCTCTGATAGGTCAATTGCCGTCAGAGTGGACGGCTTCCTCTCCAATCTGCACTCTATTTATGCTGGTGTACCCCAGGGTTCTGTCATCTCCCCTGTACTCTTTATCCTCTTCATCAATGACCTGCTCACTTCCATGTCTTCTAGCATGCACTCCTTTGCTGGTGATACCTTCCTAAGTTCCTCATTTTCATTCAATCCAAATGACCATGCTTCCACCGATATCCAACTCCACAGGAACATTTCAGCCTCGCTTCTCTCCAATGATCTGACAGTTATTGAGAAGTGGGGTAAAGACAACCTATCTTCGTTCAACCAAAGCAAGGCGAAACAGGCTGTCATTTCACGCAAACGTAATCAAAACTTTCCAGCTGTCTTCATGAATGGTGATCAACTGGACACTTCAGCTTCTTTCACACAACTTGGTCTTTCTCTTTCATCTAATCTCATTTGGAAAACTCACATCCATTCCCTTGCTAAACATGCATCTCAAAAACTCATTCACACCCTCTCCAAGTTTCACTGCCTAATCCACGAACTCTATCTCACAAATCATCATTCATCCCAAGAACATGCAACTTATGGAACGTCTTACCTTCTTCTTGCTTTCCTGAGTCCTACAACTTTCTTTCTTTCTTTCTTCTCAGCCGTGATCGGTCCACTGCTGGACGAAGGCCTCCGTATGACGTTTTCACTGTGCCTTGTCTTGTGCTTTCCTGATCCAGTTCGTTCCGGCCACCTTTCTGATGTCGTCCACCCACCGTGTCTTCTGTCTTCCTTTTCGTCTTACTCCGTCTCTGGGATACCAATCGGTCACACTCTTCGTCCAACGTCCATCGTTCTTACGTGCCACATGCCCGGCCCAACTCCATTTCAATCTTGCTGCCGACTCTAACACATCCTTCACACCAGTTTGCTGTCTTATCCATTCATTTTTCTTCCTGTCTCTTCTTGTAATTTTCAGCAGCGATCTTTCCATTGCACGTTGAGTAACAATGAGTTTTGAGCGTTGTCTCTTTGTTGTTTTCCATGTTTCGCATCCGTATAGAAACACTGGCAAGATACACTGGTCGAAGACCTGCCTCTTTAAACAGATCGGAAGATCACTTTTGAAGAGTGGTTTGGCCTTACCGAATGCCTGCCACGCTTGGGCGCATCTTCGTGAAATTTCAGCTTCTGTGCCATCTGTTAAGCTCACCAGTTGACCCAAGTAGACGTACTGTTCCACCTCTTCAATCTGTGTACCATTGACCGTGATTGTCTTTGCTGTTACAAAGCTATTCTTCATGACCTTAGTTTTCTGAGCATTGAGTCTCAAGCCGCACCTACCACTGGCATCTGCTAGATCGTTTATCATTGTTTCCAAGTCTTCCATCTCACTCGCGAACACCACAATATCATCCGCGAACCTCAGATGACTAAGTTTTCGGCCATTTATTTGGACGCCCTTCTCGTTCCATTTCAGAGTCTTAAATACTTCTTCCAGAGCTGCCGTAAATAGCTTCGGTGATATCGTGTCACCCTGTCTCACTCCTCTTTTGACTTGAAAGGGCTTGCTTTCACCTTCCATTCTTATCACTGCTTTCGTTTCTTTGTAGATTTTTCTCAGAACGTTTATGTACGGTATGTCTACTCCTTGTTTTTCTAGAGCTTGAAACACGAATCTATGCTCTATACTATCGAATGCTTTTTCAAAATCAATGAAACCGACGCATAGTGGCTTGGAGTATTCATTCGATTTCTCGATGATTTGGCTGACTGTATGTATATGATCAGTTGTCGAAAAGTTTTTGCGAAAACCGGCCTGTACAACTCCTTGGTTTTCATCCAACGTCTTCGTAATTCTATTACATACAATCTTAGTGAACATCTTGTACATGTGAGGTAGCAACGTGATTGGTCTATAGTTCTTCAGCTCACTCCTGTCGCCTTTTTTGTGAAGGAGTATTATAGTTCCTGTTTTCCAGTCTTCCGGAATTTCACCACTTTGAAGTATTTTTGTAAAGACTTTCGCGATTCGACCTACTACCTCCTCTTCTGCTGCTTTGAGGAAGTCAACTACTAATTCATCATTTCCACTTGCCTTTCCATGTTTCATTTTGTTCAGCGCAAATCTGATCTCGCTGATGATCGCAAATCTGATGATGGAAAATCTTCTTCAATTTCTTCTGTTGTGTACTGTGTGTCGTGATATTGCGATCGGTACAGGGTTTCGTAGAACGTTCGACACTCTTCTAAGATCTTATTCTTTTCTGTTACAACATTTCCTTTTGCATCAGTGACCGCTGTTACTACATTTCTGCCAACAGATATTGCTTTTCTGGCCTGTCGGTAGCCTTTATTTTTCTCAATGTAACTCCGAACTAAATCTGTGTTGTATTTGCGTATGTCGTTTCTGACTTCTCTCCTGACCAACTTGCACAGCTCCGTATATTCGACTTTGTTTTTCGTTGATAGCTTGTTTAGCTTAAAGTTTCTTCTTTATTCCATTAGTGTTTTGGTTTTCGCCGACAGTTTCGAATTTCTTTTGTTTCCTTTTTTCTGCTGGGTCATTGACTTAACCGTTTCTAAGACAGTGTCTCAAAATCCATTATACCCGGTTTTGTCTGCATCTGTTTCTTCTCCGTTCATTACTTCAAGGACGCTAAACTTGTTTCTCAAGGCGATCCTAAACTCATCTCTTTTTTCGTTTATCGCTTCTGTGCTGATTCTTATCGTTCTCTTGGTCGCAAGCTTGAGCCTCTCCAGTTTTTCATTTAATACGATTTTGACACGTACCATACGATGGTCTGACATCTTCAGGCAATTTAATACTTCGAAATTTTTGATTATTTGTGGCCGGTTTGTAAGAACAAAGTCAACCTCATTTTTCGTCTTTTTATCGGGGCTTATCCATGTCCATCTTCTGTTCCTCCTCTTTTCGAATACCGTATTTGTGATGTTCAGTTTGTTTGCGTCAGCAAACTCCAGGAGTCTCAAGCCCCTGCTATTCACGCCACTTGTTCCCCATTTGCCAATTCCTTTGAAATTTGCGGCGTGCTCACTTGCTACACCGATTTTGGCATTAAAATCTCCAATCACCATGTTGTAATAGGTTGTCTTCCGCTGCATTGCTTGTTCGATCAATTCATAAACTTCTTCTACCTCGTCATCATCATAATCTGATGTTGGCATGTAAACTTGCACTAACGTCATTGAATGCAGTTTATTGATTTTCATTACGAGAACTGAGATTCTGTCGTTGATCGCTTCAAAACTAACAATTCTGTTAACCATTGACTTGTTGATCAGGAAACCGGTTCCACTTCCTCCACGTTGGTTGCCGTTTGAGGTATACAGTGCGTTACCTGATTTTAGAATCAAAGCTGTAGCATTCCTTCTTGTTTCTGCCAAACCGATTATATCCCATTTTATGTTTTGCAAGTCTTCTTCGATTTCTTCAATGTGTTCATCCTTATTAAGCGTACGTACGTTAAAGGTACCTAAATAAAACCGGTGATTCTTCGCACCCTCTTTCCTCCCTAGTGGAGGAACGCCGGGACTGAGGGCCATCTTTTAGTGGACATTTGTTATGGGGTTGTGAGCGTACCCACCACGCTTGCTCAAGACGGGTTGGTGGGGGTTGTTATAGAGTATTCCTTCTCTTTTTTTGCGAATGCCGTTGACCTACAACTTGCCATCTTTCAAATCTAATGTAAAAAAACTTGGTCTTATCTCTCTATCCTCTTAGCTGCTCGCTTTCTTCTTTCTTCCTTTGTTGGGGCTTTGTATAGGTCACCATGGCCTTTCCTCAACATAACCCACTAAAATAAAATAAAAAAATGAACTCAGCAGATAGCAAAAGCATAAGACCATGTATAGGAATATGCAACATCGATTTAGAATCAAAACAGTTAAAGCAGTTAATAAACCCTCAGAGCTCGACTTGTTATTTCAAGCAGATTTCTCTGTCTTGAGTGTCATGGACAGTTTGAAGGTATCCAAACACCTGGATTTGACAATATTCCAACGAGTATCATCAAAGCTTGCAATGAAATACTAGCACATCATTTAGCGTATCTTATTCGCCACTCTTTCGAGAATGTGAATTTTCCTGACTTCATACAAGTAGCAAAAGTTGTCCCTTTACATTCGTCTGGCGTTAAGGCCAATTTTGACGGCTACCGCCCAATTTCGGTATTGTAGGTATTGTCAAAAGTAATTGAAAGAGTAGTACATAGCCAGCTATATGATTAATTAGAAAATCATAATCTGTTACTGCAGCGCCAATTTTTGGCACTAGGAAGAACCGTTGGACAACTCAAACAGTTACTTATGACACAGACTGTATTAGAAAATACATGGACAAAGGTCAACTTACAGGTTCGCTATATCTGGATTTACGCAAGGCATTTGACGCAAGGCATTTGACGCAATAAGTCATGGAATATTGCTATCAAAGCTAGAGATGTATGGAATCAAAAATAAGGAGTTAGCATGGTTTCAGACTGATCAATTCGGTCGACAACAGAGTGTTGGCTTTGAGCATACCTACTCTAGCAAACATTACATTACGTGTAATGTCCCGCAAGGCTCAATCTTGGGATCTCTACTATTTGCTATCTGCATCAATGATCTACATTTAAAATTAGAACACTGTCATGTTGTGATGCATGCAGATGACGCTGTTGTTTATTATGCCTGTTCGAACAGCAAGGTTATAGAAAGCCCCACCAATAAAAATACTAACAAAGTTGCAGGCTGGCTTTAAGAAGTACTAAATTTAAATGAAGGGAAACAAGCGATCGTTCTTTCTGGCACCACCTAAAGGTTGAAAGGTGCTACAGAAATAAGAATCAATGGCACAGACGTTTCTAACAGCGAGGTCTATGATTATCTTGGTGCAATTGTGGATAGATCCTCGTCCTTCTCGGAACACTTAAACAAGGTTGATCACAAAGCGGTAAATAGGCTGCATCTTTTACAGCGTGTGAGACAAAAACTGACAACACGAGCAGCAGAGTCGATTTACGAAAGTATGATACGGCCATTGATTACATATTGATTACAGTATTGGTGTGTTCATCGAGATCAAACATCAATAAACTTCAGAGACTCCAATGTCGAGCAGAAACTTGTGCATTTGGAAAATCTTGTCCGCATCAAAGGCCATTATTGCAACCGGAAAGACAAAAAAGCAACATTGTTTGCATAAAATGCATAAAAGTATGTAAATGGTTCAACACTATGCATATTCAAAGATTGCTTTTAAAAGGGTAGCCATGGAAATGAACAAAAGGGGATTCCGTTAGCTTGAAAATTCCGAACCCAAAGCTTTTTTTGTAAGTGGGTTATGTTAGAAAGGCTATGGTGGCCTATACAAAGCCACAACAAAGGAAGAAAGAAGAAAGCGAGCAGCTAAGAGGATAGAGAGATAAGATCAAGTTTATTGATTGATCTTAGATTTGAAAGATGGCAAGTTGTAGGACTCAGGAAAGCAAGAAGAAGGCAAGACTCTCTATAAGTTGCATGTTCTAGGGATAAATGATGATTTGTGGGATAGGGTTCGTGGATTGGACAGGGAAACTTGGAAAGGGTGTGAATGAGTTGAGCTTCTGGTGGTTCTGACACGCCTCAGAGGAACAGGAATAATCTCCCTGATCTCCTGAGAACAAGGCTCGTGAAAGTACTTATAAAAGATGGAAAGATCTCCAACTAAACGACGATGGGAAAGAGGTTGGAGCGATTTGGCAAGGGTAGGAACACTGTCCTCCTGAGGTAAATGCATAATCTAAGTATCCTTCAACCCCATTGCATCTATTAACACTATCCTGATGGAGTAAATGCATTAATATAGTTAAATTCATCACCAAGGCATATATTAACACGAAACATGAGCAACATTCACTGGTTTAACATTGGTCATGTTAAGTAATTATGACTTATGCATTAAATACACGTTTGCAGGTGCCGTTTTGTAAACTCTATTTGCAATTCTAAGTTACAGCTTTAAACACTAATTCAACACAGTTGTTAACATTGCAGCTGCATAGAGTACAGTTTTAGTGGTTAGCTTTCTTGATAACATTGCTCTAACTCCTACTGTGAAATGCAATTACAGCAACTAGTTACCAACTTGTGCAAATCTAACTAGTTACATTGCGTTGCAAAGTCTTTGTTGTCTCTGTTATCGTAGTGCAAATGCATTCTTTATGTTAAATTCAACGCTAAAGCATAAATAAACGTTAAACATAGGCAATATTCAAAGGTTTGATATTGGTTTTGGTGATTAAATATAACTTATGCATTAAACACACGTTTGAAAGCATTGTGTCGTAAAGTCTTCTTACAATTCTAATCAATAACTGCATACATTATATAACACAGCTGTAAGCTTTAAACTGCAAAGAATAAAACTTTAAAAATTAAATTGTCATATAAAATTGCTCTAACTGTTACTGTTAATAGCAAATACAGTAACTAGTTACCAACTTGTGCAAATCTAACTAGTTACATTGCGTTGCAAACTTTGTGTTATCTCTGTTATCGTAGTGTAAATGCATTCTTTATGCTAAATTTAACGCTAAAGCATATATAAACGCTAGACATAGGCAATATTCAAAGGTTTGATATTGGTTTTGGTGATTAAATATAACTTATGCATTAAATACACGTTTGAAAGCATTGTGTCGTAAAGTCTTCTTACAATTCTAATCAACAACAGCAAACATTACTTAACACAGCTGTTAGCATTTAACTGCAAAGAGAAAAACTATTAAAATTACCTTGTCATATAACATTGCTCTAACTGTTACTGTTAACTGGTTATGCAGCATATTGTTACAAACTTGTGCAAATGTTACTTTTTACACTGAGTGTCGATCTGTCTATTAACACCTTCCTCATGGAGTAAATGCATTATTTTAGTTAAATTCATCGCCAAAGAATAATTTAACACTAAACATGAGCAATATTCAAAGGTATAACATTGGTTGTGATAAGTAAAGTTGACTTATGCATTAAATACACGTATGTAGGCGTTGTTTTGTAAACTCTATTTGCAATTCAAAGTAACAGCTTTAAACACCACTTCAACACAGCTGTTAGCATTGTAGCTGTATAGAATGCAAACTTAAAATTTACCATTCCGAATAACATTGCTCTAACTCTTACTTTAAGTTGCAATTACAGCAAATAGTTTTATACCTTTGCTAAATTGCATTGCAAACTGATCATTAGCTCTGTTCCCATTTAGAAAATGCATTTTTCATATGAAATTTAACGCCAAAGCATATATCAATGCTAAACTTGAGTAACATTCACAGGAAAAAAATTTGTTTTCATTAGGGAATATGACTAATGCATTAAATACATGTATGCAGTTGTTGTTTTGCAAATTCTTTTTACAATTCTAAGTAAGAACTGCAAACACTACTTCAACACTGCTGTTAGCAATGTAGCTGAATAGAGTGCGAATTTAGAAGTTACCTTTTCCAAATAACATTGCTCTAACTCTTACTGTTAATTGCAATTGCTGCAAATAGATACAAACTTGTGCCAAATTGCATTGCAAATTGATCATTAACTCTGTTGTCATAAAGAAAATGCATTATCTTAGTTAAATTCAACGCCAAAGAGTATATTAAACAATAAATATGAGTAATGTTAACAGGTTGAACATTGGGTTTGATGAGTAAATATAACTTCTGAATGAAATACACGTTTGGAGTCATTGTTTTGTAAAGTCTTCTTGCAATTCAAAGTAACAGCTTTAACACAGTTGTCAGCATTGTAATTGAATAGAGTGCAACTTTAGATGTTTCGTTTATAAATAACATTGCTCTAACTCTTACTGTTAAATGCAATTGCAGTAACTAGTTAAAAACTTGTGCCAAATTGCATTTCAAACTGATCATTAACTCTGTTGTCATAAAGAAAATGCATTATATTAGTTGAATTCAACGCCAAAGAATATTTTAACATTAAATAAGAGTAATATTAACAGGTTGAACATTGGGTTTAATGAGTAAATATAACTTCTGAATGAAATACACGTTTGGAGTCATTGTTTTGTAAAGTCTTCTTGCAATTCAAAGTAACAGCTTTAACACAGTTGTCAGCATTGTAATTGAATAGAGTGCAACTTTAGATGTTTCCTTTATAAATAACATTGCTCTAACTCTTACTGTTAATTGCAATTGCTGCAAATAGATACAAACTTGTGCCAAATTGCATTGCAAACTGATCATTAACTCTGTTGTCATAAAGAAAATGCATTATCTTAGTTAAATTCAACGCCAAAGAATATATTAAACAATAAATATGAGTAATGTTAACAGGTTGAACATTGGGTTTGATGAGTAAATATAACTTCTGAATGAAATACACGTTTGGAGTCATTGGTTTGTAAAGTCTTCTTGCAATTCAAAGTAACAGCTTTAACACAGTTGTCAGCATAGTAATTGAATAGAGTGCAACTTTAGATGTTTCCTTTATAAATAACATTGCTCTAACTCTTACTGTTAAATGCAATTGCAGTAACTAGTTAAAAACTTGTGCCAAATTGCATTTCAAACTGATCATTAACTCTGTTGTCATAAAGAAAATGCATTATATTAGTTGAATTCAACGCCAAAGAATATTTTAACATTAAATAAGAGTAATATTAACAGGTTGAACATTGGGTTTAATGAGTAAATATAACTTCTGAATGAAATACACGTTTGGAGTCATTGTTTTGTAAAGTCTTCTTGCAATTCAAAGTAACAGCTTTAACACAGTTGTCAGCATTGTAATTGAATAGAGTGCAACTTTAGATGTTTCCTTTATAAATAACATTGCTCTAACTCTTACTGTTAATTGCAATTGCTGCAAATAGATACAAACTTGTGCCAAATTGCATTGCAAACTGATCATTAACTCTGTTGTCATAAAGAAAATGCATTATCTTAGTTAAATTCAACGCCAAAGAATATATTAAACAATAAATATGAGTAATGTTAACAGGTTGAACATTGGGTTTGATGAGTAAATATAACTTCTGAATGAAATACACGTTTGGAGTCATTGTTTTGTAAAGTCTTCTTGCAATTCAAAGTAACAGCTTTAACACAGTTGTCAGCATTGTAATTGAATAGAGTGCAACTTTAGATGTTTCCTTTATAAATAACATTGCTCTAACTCTTACTGTTAAATGCAATTGCAGTAACAAGTTAAAAACTTGTGCCAAATTGCATTGCAAACTGATCACTAACTCTGTTGTCATAAAGAAAATGCATTATCTTAGTTAAATTCAACCTCAAAGAATATATTAACAATAAATATGAGTAATGTTAACAGGTTGAACATTGGGTTTGATGAGTAAATATAACTTCTGAATGAAATACACGTTTGGAGTCATTGTTTTGTAAAGTCTTCTTGCAATTTTAAGTAACAGCTTTAACACAGTTGTCAGCATTGTAATTGAATAGAGTGCAACTTTAGATGTTTCCTTTATAAATAACATTGCTCGAACTCTTACTGTTAATTGCAATTGCTGCAAATAGATACAAACTTGTGCCAAATTGCATTGCAAACTGATCATTAACTCTGTTGTCATAAAGAAAATGCATTATCTTAGTTAAATTCAACGCCAAAGAATATGTTAACAATAAATATGAGTAATGTTAACAGGTTGAACATTGGGTTTGATGAGTAAATATAACTTCTGAATGAAATACACGTTTGGAGTCATTGTTTTGTAAAGTCTTCTTGCAATTCAAAGTAACAGCTTTAACACAGTTGTCAGCATTGTAATTGAATAGAGTGCAACTTTAGATGTTTCGTTTATAAATAACATTGCTCTAACTCTTACTGTTAAATGCAATTGCAGTAACTAGTTAAAAACTTGTGCCAAATTGCATTTCAAACTGATCATTAACTCTGTTGTCATAAAGAAAATGCATTATATTAGTTGAATTCAACGCCAAAGAATATTTTAACATTAAATAAGAGTAATATTAACAGGTTGAACATTGGGTTTAATGAGTAAATATAACTTCTGAATGAAATACACGTTTGGAGTCATTGTTTTGTAAAGTCTTCTTGCAATTCAAAGTAACAGCTTTAACACAGTTGTCAGCATTGTAATTGAATAGAGTGCAACTTTAGATGTTTCCTTTATAAATAACATTGCTCTAACTCTTACTGTTAATTGCAATTGCTGCAAATAGATACAAACTTGTGCTAAATTGCATTGCAAACTGATCATTAACTCTGTTGTCATAAAGAAAATGCATTATCTTAGTTAAATTCAACGCCAAAGAATATATTAAACAATAAATATGAGTAATGTTAACAGGTTGAACATTGGGTTTGATGAGTAAATATAACTTCTGAATGAAATACACGTTTGGAGTCATTGGTTTGTAAAGTCTTCTTGCAATTCAAAGTAACAGCTTTAACACAGTTGTCAGCATAGTAATTGAATAGAGTGCAACTTTAGATGTTTCCTTTATAAATAACATTGCTCTAACTCTTACTGTTAAATGCAATTGCAGTAACTAGTTAAAAACTTGTGCCAAATTGCATTTCAAACTGATCATTAACTCTGTTGTCATAAAGAAAATGCATTATATTAGTTGAATTCAACGCCAAAGAATATTTTAACATTAAATAAGAGTAATATTAACAGGTTGAACATTGGGTTTAATGAGTAAATATAACTTCTGAATGAAATACACGTTTGGAGTCATTGTTTTGTAAAGTCTTCTTGCAATTCAAAGTAACAGCTTTAACACAGTTGTCAGCATTGTAATTGAATAGAGTGCAACTTTAGATGTTTCCTTTATAAATAACATTGCTCTAACTCTTACTGTTAATTGCAATTGCTGCAAATAGATACAAACTTGTGCCAAATTGCATTGCAAACTGATCATTAACTCTGTTGTCATAAAGAAAATGCATTATCTTAGTTAAATTCAACGCCAAAGAATATATTAAACAATAAATATGAGTAATGTTAACAGGTTGAACATTGGGTTTGATGAGTAAATATAACTTCTGAATGAAATACACGTTTGGAGTCATTGTTTTGTAAAGTCTTCTTGCAATTCAAAGTAACAGCTTTAACACAGTTGTCAGCATAGTAATTGAATAGAGTGCAACTTTAGATGTTTCCTTTATAAATAACATTGCTCTAACTCTTACTGTTAAATGCAATTGCAGTAACTAGTTAAAAACTTGTGCCAAATTGCATTTCAAACTGATCATTAACTCTGTTGTCATAAAGAAAATGCATTATATTAGTTGAATTCAACGCCAAAGAATATTTTAACATTAAATAAGAGTAATATTATCAGGTTGAACATTGGGTTTAATGAGTAAATATAACTTCTGAATGAAATACACGTTTGGAGTCATTGTTTTGTAAAGTCTTCTTGCAATTCAAAGTAACAGCTTTAACACAGTTGTCAGCATTGTAATTGAATAGAGTGCAACTTTAGATGTTTCCTTTATAAATAACATTGCTCTAACTCTTACTGTTAATTGCAATTGCTGCAAATAGATACAAACTTGTGCCAAATTGCATTGCAAACTGATCATTAACTCTGTTGTCATAAAGAAAATGCATTATCTTAGTTAAATTCAACGCCAAAGAATATATTAAACAATAAATATGAGTAATGTTAACAGGTTGAACATTGGGTTTGATGAGTAAATATAACTTCTGAATGAAATACACGTTTGGAGTCATTGTTTTGTAAAGTCTTCTTGCAATTCAAAGTAACAGCTTTAACACAGTTGTCAGCATTGTAATTGAATAGAGTGCAACTTTAGATGTTTCGTTTATAAATAACATTGCTCTAACTCTTACTGTTAAATGCAATTGCAGTAACAAGTTAAAAACTTGTGCCAAATTGCATTGCAAACTGATCACTAACTCTGTTGTCATAAAGAAAAAGCATTATTATAGTTAAATTCAACCTCAAAGAATATATTAACAATAAATATGAGTAATGTTAACAGGTTGAACATTGGGTTTGATGAGTAAATATAACTTCTGAATGAAATACACGTTTGGAGTCATTGTTTTGTAAAGTCTTCTTGCAATTCAAAGTAACAGCTTTAACACAGTTGTCAGCATTGTAATTGAATAGAGTGCAACTTTAGATGTTTCCTTTATAAATAACATTGCTCGAACTCTTACTGTTAATTGCAATTGCTGCAAATAGATACAAACTTGTGCCAAATTGCATTGCAAACTGATCATTAACTCTGTTGTCATAAAGAAAATGCATTATCTTAGTTAAATTCAACGCCAAAGAATATGTTAACAATAAATATGAGTAATGTTAACAGGTTGAACATTGGGTTTGATGAGTAAATATAACTTCTGAATGAAATACACGTTTGGAGTCATTGTTTTGTAAAGTCTTCTTGCAATTCAAAGTAACAGCTTTGACACAATTTTCAGCATTGTAATTGAATAGAGCGCAACTTTAGATGTTTCCTTTCTAAATAACAATGCCCTAACTCTTACTGTTAAATGCAATTGCAGTAACTAGTTAAAAACTTGTGCCAAATTGCATTTCAAACTGATCATTAACTCTGTTGTCATAAAGAAAATGCATTATATTAGTTGAATTCAACGCCAAAGAATATTTTAACATTAAATAAGAGTAATATTATCAGGTTGAACATTGGGTTTAATGAGTAAATATAACTTCTGAATGAAATACACGTTTGGAGTCATTGTTTTGTAAAGTCTTCTTGCAATTCAAAGTAACAGCTTTAACACAGTTGTCAGCATTGTAATTGAATAGAGTGCAACTTTAGATGTTTCCTTTATAAATAACATTGCTCTAACTCTTACTGTTAATTGCAATTGCTGCAAATAGATACAAACTTGTGCCAAATTGCATTGCAAACTGATCATTAACTCTGTTGTCATAAAGAAAATGCATTATCTTAGTTAAATTCAACGCCAAAGAGTATATTAAACAATAAATATGAGTAATGTTAACAGGTTGAACATTGGGTTTGATGAGTAAATATAACTTCTGAATGAAATACACGTTTGGAGTCATTGTTTTGTAAAGTCTTCTTGCAATTCAAAGTAACAGCTTTAACACAGTTGTCAGCATTGTAATTGAATAGAGTGCAACTTTAGATGTTTCGTTTATAAATAACATTGCTCTAACTCTTACTGTTAAATGCAATTGCAGTAACAAGTTAAAAACTTGTGCCAAATTGCATTGCAAACTGATCACTAACTCTGTTGTCATAAAGAAAATGCATTATCTTAGTTAAATTCAACCTCAAAGAATACATTAACAATAAATATGAGTAATGTTAACAGGTTGAACATTGGGTTTGATGAGTAAATATAACTTCTGAATGAAATACACGTTTGGAGTCATTGTTTTGTAAAGTCTTCTTGCAATTTTAAGTAACAGCTTTAACACAGTTGTCAGCAATGTAATTGAATAGAGTGCAACTTTAGATGTTTCCTTTATAAATAACATTGCTCGAACTCTTACTGTTAATTGCAATTGCTGCAAATAGATACAAACTTGTGCCAAATTGCATTGCAAACTGATCATTAACTCTGTTGTCATAAAGAAAATGCATTATATTAGTTGAATTCAACGCCAAAGAATATTTTAACATTAAATAAGAGTAATATTATCAGGTTGAACATTGGGTTTGATGAGTAAATATAACTTCTGAATGAAATACACGTTTGGAGTCATTGTTTTGTAAAGTCTTCTTGCAATTCAAAGTAACAGCTTTAACACAGTTGTCAGCATTGTAATTGAATAGAGTGCAACTTTAGATGTTTCGTTTATAAATAACATTGCTCTAACTCTTACTGTTAAATGCAATTGCAGTAACAAGTTAAAAACTTGTGCCAAATTGCATTGCAAACTGATCACTAACTCTGTTGTCATAAAGAAAATGCATTATCTTAGTTAAATTCAACCTCAAAGAATACATTAACAATAAATATGAGTAATGTTAACAGGTTGAACATTGGGTTTGATGAGTAAATATAACTTCTGAATGAAATACACGTTTGGAGTCATTGTTTTGTAAAGTCTTCTTGCAATTTTAAGTAACAGCTTTAACACAGTTGTCAGCAATGTAATTGAATAGAGTGCAACTTTAGATGTTTCCTTTATAAATAACATTGCTCGAACTCTTACTGTTAATTGCAATTGCTGCAAATAGATACAAACTTGTGCCAAATTGCATTGCAAACTGATCATTAACTCTGTTGTCATAAAGAAAATGCATTATATTAGTTGAATTCAACGCCAAAGAATATTTTAACATTAAATAAGAGTAATATTAACAGGTTGAACATTGGGTTTAATGAGTAAATATAACTTCTGAATGAAATACACGTTTGGAGTCATTGTTTTGTAAAGTCTTCTTGCAATTTTAAGTAACAGCTTTAACACAGTTGTCAGCATTGTAATTGAATAGAGTGCAACTTTAGATGTTTCCTTTATAAATAACATTGCTCGAACTCTTACTGTTAATTGCAATTGCTGCAAATAGATACAAACTTGTGCCAAATTGCATTGCAAACTGATCATTAACTCTGTTGTCATAAAGAAAATGCATTATCTTAGTTAAATTCAACGCCAAAGAATATATTAAACAATAAATATGAGTAATGTTAACAGGTTGAACATTGGGTTTGATGAGTAAATATAACTTCTGAATGAAATACACGTTTGGAGTCATTGGTTTGTAAAGTCTTCTTGCAATTCAAAGTAACAGCTTTAACACAGTTGTCAGCATAGTAATTGAATAGAGTGCAACTTTAGATGTTTCCTTTATAAATAACATTGCTCTAACTCTTACTGTTAAATGCAATTGCAGTAACTAGTTAAAAACTTGTGCCAAATTGCATTTCAAACTGATCATTAACTCTGTTGTCATAAAGAAAATGCATTATATTAGTTGAATTCAACGCCAAAGAATATTTTAACATTAAATAAGAGTAATATTAACAGGTTGAACATTGGGTTTAATGAGTAAATATAACTTCTGAATGAAATACACGTTTGGAGTCATTGTTTTGTAAAGTCTTCTTGCAATTCAAAGTAACAGCTTTAACACAGTTGTCAGCATTGTAATTGAATAGAGTGCAACTTTAGATGTTTCCTTTATAAATAACATTGCTCTAACTCTTACTGTTAATTGCAATTGCTGCAAATAGATACAAACTTGTGCCAAATTGCATTGCAAACTGATCATTAACTCTGTTGTCATAAAGAAAATGCATTATCTTAGTTAAATTCAACGCCAAAGAATATATTAAACAATAAATATGAGTAATGTTAACAGGTTGAACATTGGGTTTGATGAGTAAATATAACTTCTGAATGAAATACACGTTTGGAGTCATTGTTTTGTAAAGTCTTCTTGCAATTCAAAGTAACAGCTTTAACACAGTTGTCAGCATAGTAATTGAATAGAGTGCAACTTTAGATGTTTCCTTTATAAATAACATTGCTCTAACTCTTACTGTTAAATGCAATTGCAGTAACTAGTTAAAAACTTGTGCCAAATTGCATTTCAAACTGATCATTAACTCTGTTGTCATAAAGAAAATGCATTATCTTAGTTAAATTCAACGCCAAAGAATATGTTAACAATAAATATGAGTAATGTTAACAGGTTGAACATTGGGTTTGATGAGTAAATATAACTTCTGAATGAAATACACGTTTGGAGTCATTGTTTTGTAAAGTCTTCTTGCAATTCAAAGTAACAGCTTTAACACAGTTGTCAGCATAGTAATTGAATAGAGTGCAACTTTAGATGTTTCCTTTATAAATAACATTGCTCTAACTCTTACTGTTAAATGCAATTGCAGTAACTAGTTAAAAACTTGTGCCAAATTGCATTTCAAACTGATCATTAACTCTGTTGTCATAAAGAAAATGCATTATATTAGTTGAATTCAACGCCAAAGAATATTTTAACATTAAATAAGAGTAATATTATCAGGTTGAACATTGGGTTTAATGAGTAAATATAACTTCTGAATGAAATACACGTTTGGAGTCATTGTTTTGTAAAGTCTTCTTGCAATTCAAAGTAACAGCTTTAACACAGTTGTCAGCATTGTAATTGAATAGAGTGCAACTTTAGATGTTTCCTTTATAAATAACATTGCTCTAACTCTTACTGTTAATTGCAATTGCTGCAAATAGATACAAACTTGTGCCAAATTGCATTGCAAACTGATCATTAACTCTGTTGTCATAAAGAAAATGCATTATCTTAGTTAAATTCAACGCCAAAGAATATATTAAACAATAAATATGAGTAATGTTAACAGGTTGAACATTGGGTTTGATGAGTAAATATAACTTCTGAATGAAATACACGTTTGGAGTCATTGTTTTGTAAAGTCTTCTTGCAATTCAAAGTAACAGCTTTAACACAGTTGTCAGCATTGTAATTGAATAGAGTGCAACTTCAGATGTTTCGTTTATAAATAACATTGCTCTAACTCTTACTGTTAAATGCAATTGCAGTAACAAGTTAAAAACTTGTGCCAAATTGCATTGCAAACTGATCACTAACTCTGTTGTCATAAAGAAAATGCATTATCTTAGTTAAATTCAACCTCAAAGAATATATTAACAATAAATATGAGTAATGTTAACAGGTTGAACATTGGGTTTGATGAGTAAATATAACTTCTGAATGAAATACACGTTTGGAGTCATTGTTTTGTAAAGTCTTCTTGCAATTTTAAGTAACAGCTTTAACACAGTTGTCAGCATTGTAATTGAATAGAGTGCAACTTTAGATGTTTCCTTTATAAATAACATTGCTCGAACTCTTACTGTTAATTGCAATTGCTGCAAATAGATACAAACTTGTGCCAAATTGCATTGCAAACTGATCATTAACTCTGTTGTCATAAAGAAAATGCATTATCTTAGTTAAATTCAACGCCAAAGAATATGTTAACAATAAATATGAGTAATGTTAACAGGTTGAACATTGGGTTTGATGAGTAAATATAACTTCTGAATGAAATACACGTTTGGAGTCATTGTTTTGTAAAGTCTTCTTGCAATTCAAAGTAACAGCTTTGACACAATTTTCAGCATTGTAATTGAATAGAGCGCAACTTTAGATGTTTCCTTTCTAAATAACAATGCTCTAACTCTTACTGTTAAATGCAATTGCAGTAACTAGTTAAAAACTTGTGCCAAATTGCATTTCAAACTGATCATTAACTCTGTTGTCATAAAGAAAATGCATTATATTAGTTGAATTCAACGCCAAAGAATATTTTAACATTAAATAAGAGTAATATTATCAGGTTGAACATTGGGTTTAATGAGTAAATATAACTTCTGAATGAAATACACGTTTGGAGTCATTGTTTTGTAAAGTCTTCTTGCAATTCAAAGTAACAGCTTTAACACAGTTGTCAGCATTGTAATTGAATAGAGTGCAACTTTAGATGTTTCCTTTATAAATAACATTGCTCTAACTCTTACTGTTATTTGCAATTGCTGCAAATAGATACAAACTTGTGCCAAATTGCATTGCAAACTGATCATTAACTCTGTTGTCATAAAGAAAATGCATTATCTTAGTTAAATTCAACGCCAAAGAATATATTAAACAATAAATATGAGTAATGTTAACAGGTTGAACATTGGGTTTGATGAGTAAATATAACTTCTGAATGAAATACACGTTTGGAGTCATTGTTTTGTAAAGTCTTCTTGCAATTCAAAGTAACAGCTTTAACACAGTTGTCAGCATAGTAATTGAATAGAGTGCAACTTTAGATGTTTCCTTTATAAATAACATTGCTCTAACTCTTACTGTTAAATGCAATTGCAGTAACTAGTTAAAAACTTGTGCCAAATTGCATTTCAAACTGATCATTAACTCTGTTGTCATAAAGAAAATGCATTATATTAGTTGAATTCAACGCCAAAGAATATTTTAACATTAAATAAGAGTAATATTATCAGGTTGAACATTGGGTTTAATGAGTAAATATAACTTCTGAATGAAATACACGTTTGGAGTCATTGTTTTGTAAAGTCTTCTTGCAATTCAAAGTAACAGCTTTAACACAGTTGTCAGCATTGTAATTGAATAGAGTGCAACTTTAGATGTTTCCTTTATAAATAACATTGCTCTAACTCTTACTGTTAATTGCAATTGCTGCAAATAGATACAAACTTGTGCCAAATTGCATTGCAAACTGATCATTAACTCTGTTGTCATAAAGAAAATGCATTATCTTAGTTAAATTCAACGCCAAAGAGTATATTAAACAATAAATATGAGTAATGTTAACAGGTTGAACATTGGGTTTGATGAGTAAATATAACTTCTGAATGAAATACACGTTTGGAGTCATTGTTTTGTAAAGTCTTCTTGCAATTCAAAGTAACAGCTTTAACACAGTTGTCAGCATTGTAATTGAATAGAGTGCAACTTTAGATGTTTCGTTTATAAATAACATTGCTCTAACTCTTACTGTTAAATGCAATTGCAGTAACAAGTTAAAAACTTGTGCCAAATTGCATTGCAAACTGATCACTAACTCTGTTGTCATAAAGAAAATGCATTATCTTAGTTAAATTCAACCTCAAAGAATACATTAACAATAAATATGAGTAATGTTAACAGGTTGAACATTGGGTTTGATGAGTAAATATAACTTCTGAATGAAATACACGTTTGGAGTCATTGTTTTGTAAAGTCTTCTTGCAATTTTAAGTAACAGCTTTAACACAGTTGTCAGCAATGTAATTGAATAGAGTGCAACTTTAGATGTTTCCTTTATAAATAACATTGCTCGAACTCTTACTGTTAATTGCAATTGCTGCAAATAGATACAAACTTGTGCCAAATTGCATTGCAAACTGATCATTAACTCTGTTGTCATAAAGAAAATGCATTATATTAGTTGAATTCAACGCCAAAGAATATTTTAACATTAAATAAGAGTAATATTAACAGGTTGAACATTGGGTTTAATGAGTAAATATAACTTCTGAATGAAATACACGTTTGGAGTCATTGTTTTGTAAAGTCTTCTTGCAATTTTAAGTAACAGCTTTAACACAGTTGTCAGCATTGTAATTGAATAGAGTGCAACTTTAGATGTTTCCTTTATAAATAACATTGCTCGAACTCTTACTGTTAATTGCAATTGCTGCAAATAGATACAAACTTGTGCCAAATTGCATTGCAAACTGATCATTAACTCTGTTGTCATAAAGAAAATGCATTATCTTAGTTAAATTCAACGCCAAAGAATATATTAAACAATAAATATGAGTAATGTTAACAGGTTGAACATTGGGTTTGATGAGTAAATATAACTTCTGAATGAAATACACGTTTGGAGTCATTGGTTTGTAAAGTCTTCTTGCAATTCAAAGTAACAGCTTTAACACAGTTGTCAGCATAGTAATTGAATAGAGTGCAACTTTAGATGTTTCCTTTATAAATAACATTGCTCTAACTCTTACTGTTAAATGCAATTGCAGTAACTAGTTAAAAACTTGTGCCAAATTGCATTTCAAACTGATCATTAACTCTGTTGTCATAAAGAAAATGCATTATATTAGTTGAATTCAACGCCAAAGAATATTTTAACATTAAATAAGAGTAATATTAACAGGTTGAACATTGGGTTTAATGAGTAAATATAACTTCTGAATGAAATACACGTTTGGAGTCATTGTTTTGTAAAGTCTTCTTGCAATTCAAAGTAACAGCTTTAACACAGTTGTCAGCATTGTAATTGAATAGAGTGCAACTTTAGATGTTTCCTTTATAAATAACATTGCTCTAACTCTTACTGTTAATTGCAATTGCTGCAAATAGATACAAACTTGTGCCAAATTGCATTGCAAACTGATCATTAACTCTGTTGTCATAAAGAAAATGCATTATCTTAGTTAAATTCAACGCCAAAGAATATATTAAACAATAAATATGAGTAATGTTAACAGGTTGAACATTGGGTTTGATGAGTAAATATAACTTCTGAATGAAATACACGTTTGGAGTCATTGTTTTGTAAAGTCTTCTTGCAATTCAAAGTAACAGCTTTAACACAGTTGTCAGCATAGTAATTGAATAGAGTGCAACTTTAGATGTTTCCTTTATAAATAACATTGCTCTAACTCTTACTGTTAAATGCAATTGCAGTAACTAGTTAAAAACTTGTGCCAAATTGCATTTCAAACTGATCATTAACTCTGTTGTCATAAAGAAAATGCATTATCTTAGTTAAATTCAACGCCAAAGAATATGTTAACAATAAATATGAGTAATGTTAACAGGTTGAACATTGGGTTTGATGAGTAAATATAACTTCTGAATGAAATACACGTTTGGAGTCATTGTTTTGTAAAGTCTTCTTGCAATTCAAAGTAACAGCTTTAACACAGTTGTCAGCATAGTAATTGAATAGAGTGCAACTTTAGATGTTTCCTTTATAAATAACATTGCTCTAACTCTTACTGTTAAATGCAATTGCAGTAACTAGTTAAAAACTTGTGCCAAATTGCATTTCAAACTGATCATTAACTCTGTTGTCATAAAGAAAATGCATTATATTAGTTGAATTCAACGCCAAAGAATATTTTAACATTAAATAAGAGTAATATTATCAGGTTGAACATTGGGTTTAATGAGTAAATATAACTTCTGAATGAAATACACGTTTGGAGTCATTGTTTTGTAAAGTCTTCTTGCAATTCAAAGTAACAGCTTTAACACAGTTGTTAGCATTGTAATTGAATAGAGTGCAACTTTAGATGTTTCCTTTATAAATAACATTGCTCTAACTCTTACTGTTAATTGCAATTGCTGCAAATAGATACAAACTTGTGCCAAATTGCATTGCAAACTGATCATTAACTCTGTTGTCATAAAGAAAATGCATTATCTTAGTTAAATTCAACGCCAAAGAATATATTAAACAATAAATATGAGTAATGTTAACAGGTTGAACATTGGGTTTGATGAGTAAATATAACTTCTGAATGAAATACACGTTTGGAGTCATTGTTTTGTAAAGTCTTCTTGCAATTCAAAGTAACAGCTTTAACACAGTTGTCAGCATTGTAATTGAATAGAGTGCAACTTCAGATGTTTCGTTTATAAATAACATTGCTCTAACTCTTACTGTTAAATGCAATTGCAGTAACAAGTTAAAAACTTGTGCCAAATTGCATTGCAAACTGATCACTAACTCTGTTGTCATAAAGAAAATGCATTATCTTAGTTAAATTCAACCTCAAAGAATATATTAACAATAAATATGAGTAATGTTAACAGGTTGAACATTGGGTTTGATGAGTAAATATAACTTCTGAATGAAATACACGTTTGGAGTCATTGTTTTGTAAAGTCTTCTTCCAATTTTAAGTAACAGCTTTAACACAGTTGTCAGCATTGTAATTGAATAGAGTGCAACTTTAGATGTTTCCTTTATAAATAACATTGCTCGAACTCTTACTGTTAATTGCAATTGCTGCAAATAGATACAAACTTGTGCCAAATTGCATTGCAAACTGATCATTAACTCTGTTGTCATAAAGAAAATGCATTATCTTAGTTAAATTCAACGCCAAAGAATATGTTAACAATAAATATGAGTAATGTTAACAGGTTGAACATTGGGTTTGATGAGTAAATATAACTTCTGAATGAAATACACGTTTGGAGTCATTGTTTTGTAAAGTCTTCTTGCAATTCAAAGTAACAGCTTTGACACAATTTTCAGCATTGTAATTGAATAGAGCGCAACTTTAGATGTTTCCTTTCTAAATAACAATGCTCTAACTCTTACTGTTAAATGCAATTGCAGTAACTAGTTAAAAACTTGTGCCAAATTGCATTTCAAACTGATCATTAACTCTGTTGTCATAAAGAAAATGCATTATATTAGTTGAATTCAACGCCAAAGAATATTTTAACATTAAATAAGAGTAATATTATCAGGTTGAACATTGGGTTTAATGAGTAAATATAACTTCTGAATGAAATACACGTTTGGAGTCATTGTTTTGTAAAGTCTTCTTGCAATTCAAAGTAACAGCTTTAACACAGTTGTCAGCATTGTAATTGAATAGAGTGCAACTTTAGATGTTTCCTTTATAAATAACATTGCTCTAACTCTTACTGTTATTTGCAATTGCTGCAAATAGATACAAACTTGTGCCAAATTGCATTGCAAACTGATCATTAACTCTGTTGTCATAAAGAAAATGCATTATCTTAGTTAAATTCAACGCCAAAGAATATATTAAACAATAAATATGAGTAATGTTAACAGGTTGAACATTGGGTTTGATGAGTAAATATAACTTCTGAATGAAATACACGTTTGGAGTCATTGTTTTGTAAAGTCTTCTTGCAATTCAAAGTAACAGCTTTAACACAGTTGTCAGCATAGTAATTGAATAGAGTGCAACTTTAGATGTTTCCTTTATAAATAACATTGCTCTAACTCTTACTGTTAAATGCAATTGCAGTAACTAGTTAAAAACTTGTGCCAAATTGCATTTCAAACTGATCATTAACTCTGTTGTCATAAAGAAAATGCATTATATTAGTTGAATTCAACGCCAAAGAATATTTTAACATTAAATAAGAGTAATATTATCAGGTTGAACATTGGGTTTAATGAGTAAATATAACTTCTGAATGAAATACACGTTTGGAGTCATTGTTTTGTAAAGTCTTCTTGCAATTCAAAGTAACAGCTTTAACACAGTTGTCAGCATTGTAATTGAATAGAGTGCAACTTTAGATGTTTCCTTTATAAATAACATTGCTCGAACTCTTACTGTTAATTGCAATTGCTGCAAATAGATACAAACTTGTGCCAAATTGCATTGCAAACTGATCATTAACTCTGTTGTCATAAAGAAAATGCATTATCTTAGTTAAATTCAACGCCAAAGAATATGTTAACAATAAATATGAGTAATGTTAACAGGTTGAACATTGGGTTTGATGAGTAAATATAACTTCTGAATGAAATACACGTTTGGAGTCATTGTTTTGTAAAGTCTTCTTGCAATTCAAAGTAACAGCTTTGACACAATTTTCAGCATTGTAATTGAATAGAGCGCAACTTTAGATGTTTCCTTTCTAAATAACAATGCTCTAACTCTTACTGTTAATTGCAATTGCAGTAACTAGTTAAAAACTTGTGCCAAATTGCATTTCAAACTGATCATTAACTCTGTTGTCATAAAGAAAATGCATTATATTAGTTGAATTCAACGCCAAAGAATATTTTAACATTAAATAAGAGTAATATTATCAGGTTGAACATTGGGTTTAATGAGTAAATATAACTTCTGAATGAAATACACGTTTGGAGTCATTGTTTTGTAAAGTCTTCTTGCAATTCAAAGTAACAGCTTTGACACAATTTTCAGCATTGTAATTGAATAGAGCGCAACTTTAGATGTTTCCTTTCTAAATAACAATGCTCTCACTCTTACTGTTAAATGCAATTGCAGTAACTAGTTAAAAACTTGTGCCAAATTGCATTTCAAACTGATCATTAACTCTGTTGTCATAAAGAAAATGCATTATCTTAGTTGAATTCAACGCCAAAGAATATTTTAACATTAAATAAGAGTAATATTATCAGGTTGAACATTGGGTTTAATGAGTAAATATAACTTCTGAATGAAATACACGTTTGGAGTCATTGTTTTGTAAAGTCTTCTTGCAATTCAAAGTAACAGCTTTAACACAATTTTCAGCATTGTAATTGAATAGAGCGCAACTTTAGATGTTTCCTTTCTAAATAACAATGCTCTAACTCTTACTGTTAAATGCAATTGCAGTAACTAGTTAAAAACTTGTGCCAAATTGCATTTCAAACTGATCATTAACTCTGTTGTCATAAAGAAAATGCATTATATTAGTTGAATTCAACGCCAAAGAATATTTTAACATTAAATAAGAGTAATATTATCAGGTTGAACATTGGGTTTAATGAGTAAATATAACTTCTGAATGAAATACACGTTTGGAGTCATTGTTTTGTAAAGTCTTCTTGCAATTCAAAGTAACAGCTTTAACACAGTTGTCAGCATAGTAATTGAATAGAGTGCAACTTTAGATGTTTCCTTTATAAATAACATTGCTCTAACTCTTACTGTTAAATGCAATTGCAGTAACTAGTTAAAAACTTGTGCCAAATTGCATTTCAAACTGATCATTAACTCTGTTGTCATAAAGAAAATGCATTATATTAGTTGAATTCAACGCCAAAGAATATTTTAACATTAAATAAGAGTAATATTATCAGGTTGAACATTGGGTTTAATGAGTAAATATAACTTCTGAATGAAATACACGTTTGGAGTCATTGTTTTGTAAAGTCTTCTTGCAATTCAAAGTAACAGCTTTAACACAGTTGTCAGCATTGTAATTGAATAGAGTGCAACTTTAGATGTTTCCTTTATAAATAACATTGCTCGAACTCTTACTTTTAATTGCAATTGCTGCAAATAGATACAAACTTGTGCCAAATTGCATTGCAAACTGATCATTAACTCTGTTGTCATAAAGAAAATGCATTATCTTAGTTAAATTCAACGCCAAAGAATATGTTAACAATAAATATGAGTAATGTTAACAGGTTGAACATTGGGTTTGATGAGTAAATATAACTTCTGAATGAAATACACGTTTGGAGTCATTGTTTTGTAAAGTCTTCTTGCAATTCAAAGTAACAGCTTTGACACAATTTTCAGCATTGTAATTGAATAGAGCGCAACTTTAGATGTTTCCTTTCTAAATAACAATGCTCTAACTCTTACTGTTAAATGCAATTGCAGTAACTAGTTAAAAACTTGTGCCAAATTGCATTTCAAACTGATCATTAACTCTGTTGTCATAAAGAAAATGCATTATATTAGTTGAATTCAACGCCAAAGAATATTTTAACATTAAATAAGAGTAATATTATCAGGTTGAACATTGGGTTTAATGAGTAAATATAACTTCTGAATGAAATACACGTTTGGAGTCATTGTTTTGTAAAGTCTTCTTGCAATTCAAAGTAACAGCTTTGACACAATTTTCAGCATTGTAATTGAATAGAGCGCAACTTTAGATGTTTCCTTTCTAAATAACAATGCTCTCACTCTTACTGTTAAATGCAATTGCGGTAACTAGTTAAAAACTTGTGCCAAATTGCATTTCAAACTGATCATTAACTCTGTTGTCATAAAGAAAATGCATTATCTTAGTTAAATTCAACGCCAAAGAATATGTTAACAATAAATATGAGTAATGTTAACAGGTTGAACATTGGGTTTGATGAGTAAATATAACTTCTGAATGAAATACACGTTTGGAGTCATTGTTTTGTAAAGTCTTCTTGCAATTCAAAGTAACAGCTTTGACACAATTTTCAGCATTGTAATTGAATAGAGCGCAACTTTAGATGTTTCCTTTCTAAATAACAATGCTCTAACTCTTACTGTTAAATGCAATTGCAGTAACTAGTTAAAAACTTGTGCCAAATTGCATTTCAAACTGATCATTAACTCTGTTGTCATAAAGAAAATGCATTATATTAGTTGAATTCAACGCCAAAGAATATTTTAACATTAAATAAGAGTAATATTATCAGGTTGAACATTGGGTTTAATGAGTAAATATAACTTCTGAATGAAATACACGTTTGGAGTCATTGTTTTGTAAAGTCTTCTTGCAATTCAAAGTAACAGCTTTAACACAGTTGTCAGCATAGTAATTGAATAGAGTGCAACTTTAGATGTTTCCTTTATAAATAACATTGGTCTAACTCTTACTGTTAAATGCAATTGCAGTAACTAGTTAAAAACTTGTGCCAAATTGCATTTCAAACTGATCATTAACTCTGTTGTCATAAAGAAAATGCATTATATTAGTTGAATTCAACGCCAAAGAATATTTTAACATTAAATAAGATTAATATTATCAGGTTGAACATTGGGTTTAATGAGTAAATATAACTTCTGAATGAAATACACGTTTGGAGTCATTGTTTTGTAAAGTCTTCTTGCAATTCAAAGTAACAGCTTTAACACAGTTGTCAGCATTGTAATTGAATAGAGTGCAACTTTAGATGTTTCCTTTATAAATAACATTGCTCGAACTCTTACTGTTAATTGCAATTGCTGCAAATAGATACAAACTTGTGCCAAATTGCATTGCAAACTGATCATTAACTCTGTTGTCATAAAGAAAATGCATTATCTTAGTTAAATTCAACGCCAAAGAATATGTTAACAATAAATATGAGTAATGTTAACAGGTTGAACATTGGGTTTGATGAGTAAATATAACTTCTGAATGAAATACACGTTTGGAGTCATTGTTTTGTAAAGTCTTCTTGCAATTCAAAGTAACAGCTTTGACACAATTTTCAGCATTGTAATTGAATAGAGCGCAACTTTAGATGTTTCCTTTCTAAATAACAATGCTCTAACTCTTACTGTTAAATGCAATTGCAGTAACTAGTTAAAAACTTGTGCCAAATTGCATTTCAAACTGATCATTAACTCTGTTGTTATAAAGAAAATGCATTATATTAGTTGAATTCAACGCCAAAGAATATTTTAACATTAAATAAGAGTAATATTATCAGGTTGAACATTGGGTTTAATGAGTAAATATAACTTCTGAATGAAATACACGTTTGGAGTCATTGTTTTGTAAAGTCTTCTTGCAATTCAAAGTAACAGCTTTGACACAATTTTCAGCATTGTAATTGAATAGAGCGCAACTTTAGATGTTTCCTTTCTAAATAACAATGCTCTCACTCTTACTGTTAAATGCAATTGCGGTAACTAGTTAAAAACTTGTGCCAAATTGCATTTCAAACTGATCATTAACTCTGTTGTCATAAAGAAAATGCATTATATTAGTTGAATTCAACGCCAAAGAATATTTTAACATTAAATAAGAGTAATATTATCAGGTTGAACATTGGGTTTAATGAGTAAATATAACTTCTGAATGAAATACACGTTTGGAGTCATTGTTTTGTAAAGTCTTCTTGCAATTCAAAGTAACAGCTTTAACACAGTTGTCAGCATTGTAATTGAATAGAGTGCAACTTTAGATGTTTCCTTTATAAATAACATTGCTCTAACTCTTACTGTTAATTGCAATTGCTGCAAATAGATACAAACTTGTGCCAAATTGCATTGCAAACTGATCATTAACTCTGTTGTCATAAAGAAAATGCATTATCTTAGTTAAATTCAACGCCAAAGAATATATTAAACAATAAATATGAGTAATGTTAACAGGTTGAACATTGGGTTTGATGAGTAAATATAACTTCTGAATGAAATACACGTTTGGAGTCATTGTTTTGTAAAGTCTTCTTGCAATTCAAAGTAACAGCTTTAACACAGTTGTCAGCATTGTAATTGAATAGAGTGCAACTTTAGATGTTTCGTTTATAAATAACATTGCTCTAACTCTTACTGTTAAATGCAATTGCAGTAACAAGTTAAAAACTTGTGCCAAATTGCATTGCAAACTGATCACTAACTCTATTGTCATAAAGAAAATGCATTATCTTAGTTAAATTCAACCTCAAAGAATATATTAACAATAAATATGAGTAATGTTAACAGGTTGAACATTGGGTTTGATGAGTAAATATAACTTCTGAATGAAATACACGTTTGGAGTCATTGTTTTGTAAAGTCTTCTTCCAATTTTAAGTAACAGCTTTAACACAGTTGTCAGCATTGTAATTGAATAGAGTGCAACTTTAGATGTTTCCTTTATAAATAACATTGCTCGAACTCTTACTGTTAATTGCAATTGCTGCAAATAGATACAAACTTGTGCCAAATTGCATTGCAAACTGATCATTAACTCTGTTGTCATAAAGAAAATGCATTATCTTAGTTAAATTCAACGCCAAAGAATATATTAAACAATAAATATGAGTAATGTTAACAGGTTGAACATTGGGTTTGATGAGTAAATATAACTTCTGAATGAAATACACGTTTGGAGTCATTGTTTTGTAAAGTCTTCTTGCAATTCAAAGTAACAGCTTTAACACAGTTGTCAGCATAGTAATTGAATAGAGTGCAACTTTAGATGTTTCCTTTATAAATAACATTGCTCTAACTCTTACTGTTAAATGCAATTGCAGTAACTAGTTAAAAACTTGTGCCAAATTGCATTTCAAACTGATCATTAACTCTGTTGTCATAAAGAAAATGCATTATATTAGTTGAATTCAACGCCAAAGAATATTTTAACAATAAATAAGAGTAATATTATCAGGTTGAACATTGGGTTTAATGAGTAAATATAACTTCTGAATGAAATACACGTTTGGAGTCATTGTTTTGTAAAGTCTTCTTGCAATTCAAAGTAACAGCTTTAACACAGTTGTCAGCATTGTAATTGAATAGAGTGCAACTTTAGATGTTTCGTTTATAAATAACATTGCTCTAACTCTTACTGTTAAATGCAATTGCAGTAACAAGTTAAAAACTTGTGCCAAATTGCATTGCAAACTGATCACTAACTCTGTTGTCATAAAGAAAATGCATTATCTTAGTTAAATTCAACCTCAAAGAATATATTAACAATAAATATGAGTAATGTTAACAGGTTGAACATTGGGTTTGATGAGTAAATATAACTTCTGAATGAAATACACGTTTGGAGTCATTGTTTTGTAAAGTCTTCTTGCAATTCAAAGTAACAGCTTTAACACAGTTGTCAGCATTGTAATTGAATAGAGTGCAACTTTAGATGTTTCCTTTATAAATAACATTGCTCGAACTCTTACTGTTAATTGCAATTGCTGCAAATAGATACAAACTTGTGCCAAATTGCATTGCAAACTGATCATTAACTCTGTTGTCATAAAGAAAATGCATTATCTTAGTTAGATTCAACGCCAAAGAATATGTTAACAATAAATATGAGTAATGTTAACAGGTTGAACATTGGGTTTGATGAGTAAATATAACTTCTGAATGAAATACACGTTTGGAGTCATTGTTTTGTAAAGTCTTCTTGCAATTCAAAGTAACAGCTTTGACACAATTTTCAGCATTGTAATTGAATAGAGCGCAACTTTAGATGTTTCCTTTCTAAATAACAATGCTCTCACTCTTACTGTTAAATGCAATTGCAGTAACTAGTTAAAAACTTGTGCCAAATTGCATTTCAAACTGATCATTAACTCTGTTGTCATAAAGAAAATGCATTATATTAGTTGAATTCAACGCCAAAGAATATTTTAACATTAAATAAGAGTAATATTATCAGGTTGAACATTGGGTTTAATGAGTAAATATAACTTCTGAATGAAATACACGTTTGGAGTCATTGTTTTGTAAAGTCTTCTTGCAATTCAAAGTAACAGCTTTAACACAGTTGTCAGCATTGTAATTGAATAGAGTGCAACTTTAGATGTTTCCTTTATAAATAACATTGCTCTAACTCTTACTGTTAATTGCAATTGCTGCAAATAGATACAAACTTGTGCCAAATTGCATTGCAAACTGATCATTAACTCTGTTGTCATAAAGAAAATGCATTATCTTAGTTAAATTCAACGCCAAAGAATATATTAAACAATAAATATGAGTAATGTTAACAGGTTGAACATTGGGTTTGATGAGTAAATATAACTTCTGAATGAAATACACGTTTGGAGTCATTGTTTTGTAAAGTCTTCTTGCAATTCAAAGTAACAGCTTTAACACAGTTGTCAGCATTGTAATTGAATAGAGTGCAACTTTAGATGTTTCCTTTATAAATAACATTGCTCTAACTCTTACTGTTAATTGCAATTGCTGCAAATAGATACAAACTTGTGCCAAATTGCATTGCAAACTGATCATTAACTCTGTTGTCATAAAGAAAATGCATTATCTTAGTTAAATTCAACGCCAAAGAATATATTAAACAATAAATATGAGTAATGTTAACAGGTTGAACATTGGGTTTGATGAGTAAATATAACTTCTGAATGAAATACACGTTTGGAGTCATTGTTTTGTAAAGTCTTCTTGCAATTTTAAGTAACAGCTTTAACACAGTTGTCAGCATTGTAATTGAATAGAGTGCAACTTTAGATGTTTCCTTTCTAAATAACAATGCTCTCACTCTTACTGTTAAATGCAATTGCAGTAACTAGTTAAAAACTTGTGCCAAATTGCATTGCAAACTGATCATTAACTCTGTTGTCATAAAGAAAATGCATTATCTTAGTTAAATTCAACCTCAAAGAATATATTAACAATAAATATGAGTAATGTTTACAGGTTGAACATTGGGTTTGATGAGTAAATATAACTTCTGAATGAAATACACGTTTGGAGTCATTGTTTTGTAAAGTCTTCTTGCAATTTTAAGTAGCAGCTTTAATCATCAATTCAACACAGCTGTTAGCATTGTACCTGCATACAGTGCAACTTAAGAAGTTACGTTTTCAAATAACATTGCTCTAACTCTTACTGTGAAATGCAATTGCAGCAACTAGTTACAGGGTTGTACGAATGTTAATTGTTACTTTGCTTTGCTAACGTTAAATCTAAGTTGTTGACATAATATCAATGCAATATCTAGTAACAATTCATCGCCAAAGACTATATCAACACTAAACATGAGCAATATTCAAAGGTATAACATTGGTTGTGATAAATAAAGTTGACTAATTAAATAAATTAATTATATATTAATATTAATTAATTATATATTATATGTAAAATTAATTATTAATAAATTAATTAAATTAAAGTTCCTCACTAGTAAATGCATTATTTTAGTTAAATTCATCGCCAAAGAATATTTTAACACTAAACATGAGCAATATTCAAAGGTATAACATTGGTTGTGATAAGTAAAGTTGACTCATGCATTAAATACACGTATGTAGGCGTTGTTTTGTAAACTCTATTTGCAATTCAAAGTAACAGCTTTAAACACCACTTCAACACAGCTGTTAGCATTGTTTTTGAATAGAGTGCAATTTTAGAAGTTATCTTTCCAAATAACATTGCTCTAACTCTTACTGTTAAATGGAACTACAGCAAATAGTTACAAATCTTTGCCAAATTTCATTGCAAACTGATCATTAGCTCCTCTGCCATATAGAAAATGCATTCTCATAGTTATATTCAACGCCAAAGCATATATTAATGCTAAACTTGAGTAACATTCACTGGTAAAAAGTTTGTTTTAATTAGGGAATATGACTTATGCATTACATACATGTATGCAGTTGTTGTTTTGCAAATTCTTCTTGCAATTGTAACTAAGAACGGCAAAAACCATACTTCAACACTGTTGTTAGCGTTATAATTAAATGGAGTACAAGTTTTGACGTTAGCTTTCCAAATGACATTGCTCTAACTCTTACTGTTAACTGCAAATGCAGCAAATTGTTACAAGCTTGTGCAAATGTTACCTGTTATACTGAGTGTCGATCTGTCTATTAACACTGTCCTCCTGAGGTAAATGCATAATCTAAGTATCCTTCAACCCCATTGCATCTATTAACACTATCCTGATGGAGTAAATGCATTAATATAGTTAAATTCATCACCAAGGCATATATTAACACGAAACATGAGCAACATTCACTGGTTTAACATTGGTCATGTTAAGTAATTATGACTTATGCATTAAATACACGTTTGCAGGTGCCGTTTTGTAAACTCTATTTGCAATTCTAAGTTACAGCTTTAAACACTAATTCAACACAGTTGTTAACATTGCAGCTGCATAGAGTACAGTTTTAGTGGTTAGCTTTCTTGATAACATTGCTCTAACTCCTACTGTGAAATGCAATTACAGCAACTAGTTACCAACTTGTGCAAATCTAACTAGTTACATTGCGTTGCAAAGTCTTTGTTGTCTCTGTTATCGTAGTGCAAATGCATTCTTTATGTTAAATTCAACGCTAAAGCATAAATAAACGTTAAACATAGGCAATATTCAAAGGTTTGATATTGGTTTTGGTGATTAAATATAACTTATGCATTAAACACACGTTTGAAAGCATTGTGTCGTAAAGTCTTCTTACAATTCTAATCAATAACTGCATACATTATATAACACAGCTGTAAGCTTTAAACTGCAAAGAATAAAACTTTAAAAATTAAATTGTCATATAAAATTGCTCTAACTGTTACTGTTAATAGCAAATACAGTAACTAGTTACCAACTTGTGCAAATCTAACTAGTTACATTGCGTTGCAAACTTTGTGTTATCTCTGTTATCGTAGTGTAAATGCATTCTTTATGCTAAATTTAACGCTAAAGCATATATAAACGCTAGACATAGGCAATATTCAAAGGTTTGATATTGGTTTTGGTGATTAAATATAACTTATGCATTAAATACACGTTTGAAAGCATTGTGTCGTAAAGTCTTCTTACAATTCTAATCAACAACAGCAAACATTACTTAACACAGCTGTTAGCATTTAACTGCAAAGAGAAAAACTATTAAAATTACCTTGTCATATAACATTGCTCTAACTGTTACTGTTAACTGGTTATGCAGCATATTGTTACAAACTTGTGCAAATGTTACTTTTTACACTGAGTGTCGATCTGTCTATTAACACCTTCCTCATGGAGTAAATGCATTATTTTAGTTAAATTCATCGCCAAAGAATAATTTAACACTAAACATGAGCAATATTCAAAGGTATAACATTGGTTGTGATAAGTAAAGTTGACTTATGCATTAAATACACGTATGTAGGCGTTGTTTTGTAAACTCTATTTGCAATTCAAAGTAACAGCTTTAAACACCACTTCAACACAGCTGTTAGCATTGTAGCTGTATAGAATGCAAACTTAAAATTTACCATTCCGAATAACATTGCTCTAACTCTTACTTTAAGTTGCAATTACAGCAAATAGTTTTATACCTTTGCTAAATTGCATTGCAAACTGATCATTAGCTCTGTTCCCATTTAGAAAATGCATTTTTCATGTGAAATTTAACGCCAAAGCATATATCAATGCTAAACTTGAGTAACATTCACAGGAAAAAAATTTGTTTTCATTAGGGAATATGACTAATGCATTAAATACATGTATGCAGTTGTTGTTTTGCAAATTCTTTTTACAATTCTAAGTAAGAACTGCAAACACTACTTCAACACTGCTGTTAGCAATGTAGCTGAATAGAGTGCGAATTTAGAAGTTACCTTTTCCAAATAACATTGCTCTAACTCTTACTGTTAATTGCAATTGCTGCAAATAGATACAAACTTGTGCCAAATTGCATTGCAAACTGATCATTAACTCTGTTGTCATAAAGAAAATGCATTATCTTAGTTAAATTCAACGCCAAAGAGTATATTAAACAATAAATATGAGTAATGTTAACAGGTTGAACATTGGGTTTGATGAGTAAATATAACTTCTGAATGAAATACACGTTTGGAGTCATTGTTTTGTAAAGTCTTCTTGCAATTCAAAGTAACAGCTTTAACACAGTTGTCAGCATTGTAATTGAATAGAGTGCAACTTTAGATGTTTCGTTTATAAATAACATTGCTCTAACTCTTACTGTTAAATGCAATTGCAGTAACTAGTTAAAAACTTGTGCCAAATTGCATTTCAAACTGATCATTAACTCTGTTGTCATAAAGAAAATGCATTATATTAGTTGAATTCAACGCCAAAGAATATTTTAACATTAAATAAGAGTAATATTAACAGGTTGAACATTGGGTTTAATGAGTAAATATAACTTCTGAATGAAATACACGTTTGGAGTCATTGTTTTGTAAAGTCTTCTTGCAATTCAAAGTAACAGCTTTAACACAGTTGTCAGCATTGTAATTGAATAGAGTGCAACTTTAGATGTTTCCTTTATAAATAACATTGCTCTAACTCTTACTGTTAATTGCAATTGCTGCAAATAGATACAAACTTGTGCCAAATTGCATTGCAAACTGATCATTAACTCTGTTGTCATAAAGAAAATGCATTATCTTAGTTAAATTCAACGCCAAAGAGTATATTAAACAATAAATATGAGTAATGTTAACAGGTTGAACATTGGGTTTGATGAGTAAATATAACTTCTGAATGAAATACACGTTTGGAGTCATTGTTTTGTAAAGTCTTCTTGCAATTCAAAGTAACAGCTTTAACACAGTTGTCAGCATTGTAATTGAATAGAGTGCAACTTTAGATGTTTCGTTTATAAATAACATTGCTCTAACTCTTACTGTTAAATGCAATTGCAGTAACAAGTTAAAAACTTGTGCCAAATTGCATTGCAAACTGATCACTAACTCTGTTGTCATAAAGAAAATGCATTATCTTAGTTAAATTCAACCTCAAAGAATATATTAACAATAAATATGAGTAATGTTAACAGGTTGAACATTGGGTTTGATGAGTAAATATAACTTCTGAATGAAATACACGTTTGGAGTCATTGTTTTGTAAAGTCTTCTTGCAATTCAAAGTAACAGCTTTAACACAGTTGTCAGCATTGTAATTGAATAGAGTGCAACTTTAGATGTTTCCTTTATAAATAACATTGCTCGAACTCTTACTGTTAATTGCAATTGCTGCAAATAGATACAAACTTGTGCCAAATTGCATTGCAAACTGATCATTAACTCTGTTGTCATAAAGAAAATGCATTATCTTAGTTAGATTCAACGCCAAAGAATATGTTAACAATAAATATGAGTAATGTTAACAGGTTGAACATTGGGTTTGATGAGTAAATATAACTTCTGAATGAAATACACGTTTGGAGTCATTGTTTTGTAAAGTCTTCTTGCAATTCAAAGTAACAGCTTTGACACAATTTTCAGCATTGTAATTGAATAGAGCGCAACTTTAGATGTTTCCTTTCTAAATAACAATGCTCTCACTCTTACTGTTAAATGCAATTGCAGTAACTAGTTAAAAACTTGTGCCAAATTGCATTTCAAACTGATCATTAACTCTGTTGTCATAAAGAAAATGCATTATATTAGTTGAATTCAACGCCAAAGAATATTTTAACATTAAATAAGAGTAATATTATCAGGTTGAACATTGGGTTTAATGAGTAAATATAACTTCTGAATGAAATACACGTTTGGAGTCATTGTTTTGTAAAGTCTTCTTGCAATTCAAAGTAACAGCTTTAACACAGTTGTCAGCATTGTAATTGAATAGAGTGCAACTTTAGATGTTTCCTTTATAAATAACATTGCTCTAACTCTTACTGTTAATTGCAATTGCTGCAAATAGATACAAACTTGTGCCAAATTGCATTGCAAACTGATCATTAACTCTGTTGTCATAAAGAAAATGCATTATCTTAGTTAAATTCAACGCCAAAGAATATATTAAACAATAAATATGAGTAATGTTAACAGGTTGAACATTGGGTTTGATGAGTAAATATAACTTCTGAATGAAATACACGTTTGGAGTCATTGTTTTGTAAAGTCTTCTTGCAATTCAAAGTAACAGCTTTAACACAGTTGTCAGCATTGTAATTGAATAGAGTGCAACTTTAGATCTTTCGTTTATAAATAACATTGCTCTAACTCTTACTGTTAAATGCAATTGCAGTAACAAGTTAAAAACTTGTGCCAAATTGCATTGCAAACTGATCACTAACTCTGTTGTCATAAAGAAAATGCATTATCTTAGTTAAATTCAACCTCAAAGAATATATTAACAATAAATATGAGTAATGTTAACAGGTTGAACATTGGGTTTGATGAGTAAATATAACTTCTGAATGAAATACACGTTTGGAGTCATTGTTTTGTAAAGTCTTCTTGCAATTTTAAGTAACAGCTTTAACACAGTTGTCAGCATTGTAATTGAATAGAGTGCAACTTTAGATGTTTCCTTTCTAAATAACAATGCTCTCACTCTTACTGTTAAATGCAATTGCAGTAACTAGTTAAAAACTTGTGCCAAATTGCATTGCAAACTGATCATTAACTCTGTTGTCATAAAGAAAATGCATTATCTTAGTTAAATTCAACCTCAAAGAATATATTAACAATAAATATGAGTAATGTTTACAGGTTGAACATTGGGTTTGATGAGTAAATATAACTTCTGAATGAAATACACGTTTGGAGTCATTGTTTTGTAAAGTCTTCTTGCAATTTTAAGTAGCAGCTTTAATCATCAATTCAACACAGCTGTTAGCATTGTACCTGCATACAGTGCAACTTAAGAAGTTACGTTTTCAAATAACATTGCTCTAACTCTTACTGTGAAATGCAATTGCAGCAACTAGTTACAGGGTTGTACGAATGTTAATTGTTACTTTGCTTTGCTAACGTTAAATCTAAGTTGTTGACATAATATCAATGCAATATCTAGTAACAATTCATCGCCAAAGACTATATCAACACTAAACATGAGCAATATTCAAAGGTATAACATTGGTTGTGATAAATAAAGTTGACTAATTAAATAAATTAATTATATATTAATATTAATTAATTATATATTATATGTAAAATTAATTATTAATAAATTAATTAAATTAAAGTTCCTCACTAGTAAATGCATTATTTTAGTTAAATTCATCGCCAAAGAATATTTTAACACTAAACATGAGCAATATTCAAAGGTATAACATTGGTTGTGATAAGTAAAGTTGACTCATGCATTAAATACACGTATGTAGGCGTTGTTTTGTAAACTCTATTTGCAATTCAAAGTAACAGCTTTAAACACCACTTCAACACAGCTGTTAGCATTGTTTTTGAATAGAGTGCAATTTTAGAAGTTATCTTTCCAAATAACATTGCTCTAACTCTTACTGTTAAATGGAACTACAGCAAATAGTTACAAATCTTTGCCAAATTTCATTGCAAACTGATCATTAGCTCCTCTGCCATATAGAAAATGCATTCTCATAGTTATATTCAACGCCAAAGCATATATTAATGCTAAACTTGAGTAACATTCACTGGTAAAAAGTTTGTTTTAATTAGGGAATATGACTTATGCATTACATACATGTATGCAGTTGTTGTTTTGCAAATTCTTCTTGCAATTGTAACTAAGAACGGCAAAAACCATACTTCAACACTGTTGTTAGCGTTATAATTAAATGGAGTACAAGTTTTGACGTTAGCTTTCCAAATGACATTGCTCTAACTCTTACTGTTAACTGCAAATGCAGCAAATTGTTACAAGCTTGTGCAAATGTTACCTGTTATACTGAGTGTCGATCTGTCTATTAACACTGTCCTCCTGAGGTAAATGCATAATCTAAGTATCCTTCAACCCCATTGCATCTATTAACACTATCCTGATGGAGTAAATGCATTAATATAGTTAAATTCATCACCAAGGCATATATTAACACGAAACATGAGCAACATTCACTGGTTTAACATTGGTCATGTTAAGTAATTATGACTTATGCATTAAATACACGTTTGCAGGTGCCGTTTTGTAAACTCTATTTGCAATTCTAAGTTACAGCTTTAAACACTAATTCAACACAGTTGTTAACATTGCAGCTGCATAGAGTACAGTTTTAGTGGTTAGCTTTCTTGATAACATTGCTCTAACTCCTACTGTGAAATGCAATTACAGCAACTAGTTACCAACTTGTGCAAATCTAACTAGTTACATTGCGTTGCAAAGTCTTTGTTGTCTCTGTTATCGTAGTGTAAATGCATTCTTTATGCTAAATTTAACGCTAAAGCATATGTAAACGCTAGACATAGGCAATATTCAAAGGTTTGATATTGATTTTGGTGATTAAATATAACTTATGCATTAAATACACGTTTGAAAGCATTGTGTCGTAAAGTCTTCTTACAATTCTAATCAACAACAGCATACATTACTTAACACAGCTGTAAGCATTTAACAGCAAAGAGTAAAACTTTAAAAATTAACTTGTAATATAAAATTGCTCTAACTGTTACTGTTAATTGCAAATGCAGCAATTAATTACAAAGTTGTGCCAAATTGCATTGAGAACTGATCATTAGCTCTGTTGTCATAAAGAAAATGCATGAGCTTTGGTGAATTCATCGCCAAAGGATACTTTAACACTGAATATGAGCAATATTCACAGATTTAACATTGGTTTGAAGAGTAAAGATGACTCTTGCATCAAATACGCGCTGGCAGGCGTTGTTTTGTTAACTCTATTTGCAATTCTAAGTAACAGCTCTAAACACCACTTCAACACAGCTGTTAGCATTGTAGCTGTATAGAATGCAAACTTAAAATTTACCATTCCAAATAACATTGCTCTAACTCTTACTTTAAGTTGCAATTACAGCAAATAGTTTTATACCTTTGCTAAATTGCATTGCAAACTGATCATTAGCTCTGTTCCCATTTAGAAAATGCATTTTTCATGTGAAATTTAACGCCAAAGCATATATCAATGCTAAACTTGAGTAATATTCACAGGAAAAAAATTTGTTTTAATTAGGGAATATGACTTATGCATTAAATACATGTATGCAGTTGTTGTTTTGCAAGTTCTTTTTACAATTCTAAGTAAGAACTGCAAACACTACTTCAACACTGCTGTTAGCAATGTAGCTGAATAGAGTGCGAATTTAGAAGTTACCTTTTCCAAATAACATTGCTCTAACTCTTACTGTTAATTGCAATTACAGCAAATAGTCACAAACCTTTGCCAAATTACATTTCAAACTGATCATTAGCTCTGTTGTCATATAGAAAATGCATTATCCTAGTTAAAACTTGGGGTACAACTTTTGACGTTAACTTTCCAAATGACATTGCTCTAACTCTTACTGTTAATTGCAATTACAGCAAATAGTCACAAACCTTTGCCAAATTACATTTCAAACTGATCATTAACTCTGTTGTCATAAAGAAAATGCATTATCTTAGTTGAATTCAACGCCAAAGAATATTTTGACCATAAATAAGAGTAATATTGACAGGTTCAACATTGGGTTTGTTGAGTAAATATAACTTATGAATGAAAATTTACTTTTGGAGTCATTGTTTTGTAAAGTCTTCTTGCAATTCAAAGTAACAGCTTTAACACAGTTGTCAGCATTGTAATTGAATAGAGTGCAACTTTAGATGTTTCCTTTCTAAATAACATTGCTCTCACTCTTACTGTTAAATGCAATTGCAGTAACTAGTTAAAAACTTGTGCCAAATTGCATTGCAAACTGATCATTAACTCTGTTGTCATAAAGAAAATGCATTATATTAGTTGAATTCAACGCCAAAGAATATTTTAACATTAAATAAGAGTAATATTAACAGGTTGAACATTGGGTTTGATGAGTAAATATAACTTCTGAATGAAATACACGTTTGGAGTCATTGTTTTGTAAAGTCTTCTTGCAATTTTAAGTAACAGCTTTAACACAGTTGTCAGCATTGTAATTGAATAGAGTGCAACTTTAGATGTTTCCTTTATACATAACATTGCTCTAACTCTTACTGTTAATTGCAATTGCTGCAAATAGATACAAACTTGTGCCAAATTGCATTGCAAACTTTAATTTCTTTGATCTTTAATTAATTGACAACCAGAACTTCCACAAACAAGCATTCTAAAATCGTTGCCCAACAATGATTTATGCTTTGTTTTGTCAACAACTAGCTCACTATCATAATTTGCAATCTTCATTTTGTGTTACTCTTTAAACCCTATATAGGTTACAAAATTTATAATTTTAAATTATAAAATATTAAAAAGTGTATCAACAAGTTAAATTACTATATAGTTACTTAAAAAAGGGTGTCAAAATTTAGGGTAGATAAGTAACTGTCAGTACGTTAAGTCCAAAGATAAGTACTATATAGTACGTTAAGTCCAAAGATAAATACTATATAGTTACTTAAATAAGGGAGTCAAAATTTGTAGTAGATAAGTAACTGTTAGTACGTTAAGTCTAAAGATAAGTAACTGTTAGCACGTGAAATATTTTTTATATTTTGAATTTTAAAAAACTATATAAGTATATAAAAGTATATGAAAATCAAAAAGTATGGATTTAAACAAATTGAAAAGTATAATTAAAAAAGAAGCTGCAACAGCAAATATTGTTGACCAAGTTAAAGATGATGTAAGGGTTTTTAAAAATCTACAACTTGGGGTTATGGAAGAAAGAGAAAAGGTTGCTGCTCCAATTACAAGAGAACTTGGTAAAGTTGGTAAACAAATAACTGATATAGATAAAAGACAAGATGAAATGTTAGGTCAGTTAAGAGAAAACCAAAACGCAATGATACAGTATTTACCACAGCTTGCAATTGAGTCACCAGAGTCACCACCAGCGCTTGAGACAACAAAGCGACTAACACAACCAAAGCAACCAATAACACTTAATTTTGATAAAAGATTTGATCAAGAATTTCTAAGAACTTATGGTTTACCAAGTGCTAATGAATTTCCAAATGTAGCAAAAGATGAATTGGAAATGATAAACCAAAAAGTAACAACTGCACAAAAATCTGTTGGTGGACGTAAAAGTGCAGCTAAAAGTGTTGAGAAAAAGAACAAACTTGATGAAGATTTAGCTACATTAAAAAAATATAAAAAAATATTAGATGCAACAATGTCTACAGACTTATCAGAAAAAATTGGAAATGGGATAAACCAACAAAGAAAAAGAAATGCTTACAAGTTGTCAAAAGGTGGATCCTTTGGTCATGTATATATTGATCCTGCTAAACTCATAATGAATAGACTTAGTGTTAAAGACAAGGCTGGAAACAGTTTGATAGATAATGTTGTTGACAACTCTCTTATAGATTTATTGACAAAAAGGTACAATCCAAAAGTTGAGTACACACCAGAAGCAAAAGATATTTTCAAAGATTTGACTCGCTTTTCTGGTTTTAAAAAAAGTAAAAGATCAGGCAAACAAAAGTTATTAAGTGGATCCACTGTTACTTTAGTGCCAGACACCCCAAAAGATATTTTAGCACGGTTGACCCTTTTATTAGGTACACGACGTGCTGGTAACAATAGTTTAGATATAAGAAATGAGATAGTTCAACTAATTGATATTGCTTATAGTAAAAAAATAATAACAGACGAAGAAAAAGGAAGGTTAACGGCAAAAAATAATTTAAATTAAATTAATTTAAAAAAATAAAAAATATATACAATATACATAAAACATTGCTAAAAATGAAAGAGATAGAAAGACCGTTTGTTTTCAGTTCAACTGATGGAATCGCTGGATCAAAACCAGGTGATTTTACAATAAAACATATTCCAAATCTTATTTTGGATAAAAATAAAGAACATTATATTGCACTTGATAAATTTAATGGTCATTATTCGTGGTATAACATCAATTCAACTTATAATAATAATAAAATTAGCTATTCTCACGACTCAGGAAAAACTAGCACTGTAATTACTTTTCCAGATGGAATTTATGATTATGATGATTTAAATAGTTATATAAAAGGTTCTTTGATAGCAAATGGTCATACTGTAGATGGAAAAACTCCTGGTATCAAATTAACTCTTAGTACTTCTAGATTTAGGGTATTTTTGTTGCTGTCGACAGGATATAGTGTTGATCTTAGAGGTACAAATAGAAACTTTAATGATCTTATTGGGTTTACAAAAATTAATATAACAACATCTCAGTTTGGTCAGCGCTTGCCCAACATTACAAATTCTGTTGATAATATAAAAATTAAAACATCTTTGACAAATGATTCTTTGGATGGTGGGGTATCAACTGATGTTTTATATTTGTTTGACACGTCAGATATTTCACGTGCTTTTCCTTTTAAAATAGAACCAAGAAGAAGATTATATAATAAATTAAATACAAATATTATTTCTTCTGTAAGGATATATATGACGGATGCAATAAATAGACCAATCGATTCCAACGAAGTACCAGTTAGTTTGACAGTTGTAATAAAATCAGTAGACAAATACCAATGAATCGAACAAAAAAGTGTAATTATAATAGAATAAAATATGTTACCCCACAAAATCAACAAGATGGTGAAGGCTTGGATTTCAACGAAGTACCAGTTAGTTTGACAGTTGTAATAAAATCAGTAGACAAATACCAATGAATCGAACAAAAAAGTGTAATTATAATAGAATAAAATATGTTACCCCACAAGATCAACAAGATGGTGAAGGCTTGTTTGACATATTTAAGTCAACAGGCAAAAAGATTACGTCACTTGCAACTTCCAAGTTTTCTAAAGAAGTTGCCAAAAAAGCTGCTACAGCAGGTGTTGAAAAGTTTGCAGTGTCTGGTGCAGAGGTTCTTGGCAAAAGTGCTGCGGACAAAGTTGTAAATAAACTATCTGCTACGCCAAGTATTGTCAAAGAAAACAAGCCGGCCCCAAATAGCGGTGCTAAAATTGTAGACAGTTTGAAAAAAGTAGACTCTTTCCCTTTACCTGTCCAAGCGTCAGAAATTGATGCCTTGAAACAACAGTTGACTCAATTTATGTAAAAAAATAAAAAAAACAATTTTTTGATTAATTATTATTTTTTTAAATATTTTTATTTTAAACACTATTTATATATATGCTATACAAAACAAAACTAAAAGAACAAAGTTAAAAAGTCAAAAGTAATGGAATACAGACAAGGTGATTTTTTAGAAAGGTATGAAGAGGTTGTATACGACCTTCAAAATCCAATTAAGTTGCCAGCAAATGGAGCAACACAAAATAAAAATTCATACAAGTTTTATGTAGATTCAACTGGTGAAGTAACAGCACCCAATGATTGGTATAATTCTTATCTTGAAATTGAAGTAGAAGTTAACAAGAAAGCAGATGGTACAACTTATGCTGCTGCTGATAATATCACTTTTGCATCAGATGCTTATTCAATCATTAGAGAGTTGAACGTAAAGTATGGAGGTGTCCAAGTTATTGATACACCAAATGTAAATGAAAGTGTTGCAATTAGAAATAAAGCAGAATATTCAAGTGCTTATCTTGCTCAAGCAACGAGCACCTTGTTTTATCCTGATAGTGGAACTGGCACTGCTAATCACGCTGAAAATATTTGTTTTGCTTCAAAAGCTGCACTTACAAACGCTGTCGGTGGTGTTAATCTTATCGTGCCATTAAATAAGTATAGTTTCTTTGCTGCTTCACAAGATGTTGTTTATCCAACTGGTAAAATGGAGCTAAACATTACTCTTGAAAGAGATGAAAATGTTTTGTACAAAGATGCGGCAGCTGCTGAAGGTAGATATTTTGTTACAAAAATGAGACTTTGGGTTCCAAAGATGGAGCTAAATTCAGCTGGTTTAAATAAATTTAGTTCAGCATTGACTGAAAAAAGAACTTGGGGATATTTAGCTGATAGAGTTGAAACATCACCAGTGTCTACGTTGCAAACTGGTACATTTGATATCTCAAGCAGTATTGAAAAGCCTAGATTTGTTATGTTGTACGCGGTTGATTCAACAAAAGATGGCGATGTAACAAAAATAACTTTCATTATGATACTTATAATATCCCCGGTGTTGGTGGTGTAAGACAAGTGACAAGAGCACAGTTGGAGCTAGGAAATGGTGTTTATTATCCACGGGTGGAACTCAACCCAAAAAATGAATTAACAAGAGTATACAAAAGATTTATTGAATATCAAAGATTTATAAACGACGGTATGTCTGAAGGTAGCTTTATTGATAGAACGTTGTTCAAAGATTTTCATTCAGCATTGTTCTTTGACTTAAAAGATCAGAGAAATGATATGATTGATGGAGCATATAAATTAAAGTTTTCATACACTCTTGATGGAGCACCAAAAGCTTATGTTTGGAAAGCAGTAATTTTGTATGAAAGACAAATAACATCAGATCCCATTTCTGGCTCAGTTAAACTAACATTTTAAGAAAGCAAAACAAAAAAAAACAAAAAAAGACAACAAAAAAACTAATAAATAATTAATCAAAAAAAAAATTTTTTTTTTATTTTTTTACCTTATATTTTTTTACTTTTTACAAACTAAGGATGGGGTCATGTGTTATTTCGTATTCCTCCAACAAATGTTTGTGAATTCTATATACATTCAAGTCGGTATTAATAAGGGCTAATTCTTTGAATATTATAATTTCTCCAATATCACCAGTTAGTGGGGCAATCGTTTCTCCATTTCCTATTGTTCCTATATATACATCAGGACAACCTAGATTATCCCACGCTGTAAAGGTTCTTAACTTTTTTCCATTACAAAATACTGCTGAGCCGCCTTTTCCAAGATGAGATGCCCAATTAACCGTCAACACAATCCAATTATTTAAGAGTGTTGCATCGGCATTTGTGGGAAAAGTGGATATTACGATGTTTTGGCCACCATTGTGGGAAGTTGGTTCAACATCTGCGCTACCAACTACTAAGTCACCAACGTCAGTCATTGATATCAATTTATCCCAACCTGTATTGTCGTTTCCAATTAGTGCGTTTCTTAGACCAAAATCAGCCTTACCCTCTGCTGTTAATCTATAAACAATTGTTACTGAAACTGTTTTATCATCACCAACGGCGTCAAGCGATACTGCAGCTTTCATTTTGTCATGGGCACCATCAAAGGATAAGTAGTTATACTTATTTGCGATAAGACTTGTAGTCGTTGTTGGCCTCTCGCTATCTAATATTTTAACCATGTCAACTCTCCCAAAGCTTTGATTGAAGAGGGTATTTACTTTGGTGCCGTCCAAATCGGCGTATGTACTAACATGTCTAGTAGAGTTATCACTAACTTTCCAATGACCTACTGACTTGGATTTAAACAAATATTCCACATAAGAGTCGTTTAAACCATTTTGCATCGCATAATTTGTGATATAAACTGGATCAGAATATATTTTTCCTGTACTATCTTTCAACAAACCACCAGATGATAGTACATCAACTGACAATTTACCAGAACCATCTTTGATTATACTAACATTTGCTAAAACTGGTGCTATAGTTGATTGTGCTATTGATAAATCTATTTTAATTTTGTCATTACTATCTTTAACAAGTCCATTTTGTTCAACAATGTTTGCAGCAAGAAAACTTTTAACATGATTGTGTACATAATCTTTACTAGTAGCACTTGTTCCAAATTTTGGCGGGTTTTGTAAACCAAATATATTTTGATTGTCCATATTTATTCCACCACTCATTGTTCCACCAGTTTTTTTATCCAAATATTTTGATGCAACGTCGTTGATAACAAAAGTTTGAGAAGTTGTAATTGATGTATCAACATATCCTTTGTTTGCTACAGTCCCACCTGAATCACTGCTTGATGGTCCTACTACATTTATGATTTTTTTACCTTCTGCGTTGATATTTCCTACTCCATCTTTTTTAATCCAAGTTTCTACATATCCTTTGTTGGCTATCTGATTTGAAGCTGTTGGTGTTGGTACGTTTGTAACAACAATATTGTTCAAGTCAAAATTTTTATCCACTTTTACACCAGTAATATCAAAGGGTAAGCTATTTATTTTTGTTTCAACAACAGCAACGTCAACTTTAAGCTCATCTACTATTTTTGATGAAACTGAATTTGATGCTGCACCACCTGATGCACCACCACCAGTAATATTGTTAATAAATCCCATATTTGTTATTTTTATTCAAAATATTTTCTTATGAATCTTTCGTTCTTCTTATAGTTATTACGAACAAAATTTTTTACTACTTTTAAATAATTATTTTTGCCAAACTCTTTTAAGAAATACAAGCAATAATATCCGCATAAAACGCTGTTTAAATCTTGAAACTGGTTTGATTCATATTTATATAACTTATTAAATGTATAACATAAGTTTACTAACTCTTGTGGTGGTTGCATCCCAAAACTATCAAAATAATTGACAAAGTCTGTTGTTATTTTTACGGCTACCCAATGTGTTCCTGGTCCGTTGGTGTCATCCAAATTTATGATAAAACATTGGTCTGGTATATTTTTTATTTTCGTTGGAATCTCGTTTCGTGATATAACTCCTTTAAAATTTTTGATTTTCAAGTAGTCAACCCAATTCATTATTTCAAAGTTTGATATTGGATGATTTATAAATTCTGGTTTACTTAAAACAGAGCCCCCAACAATGGTATTTGACTGAATGGACTGTTTGGTCCTAAAAGAAGACCTGATCCTTTTTTTTTATTTCCACTTAATAAATATTTCAAAACTGGTATAACTGCACCACCACTAGTTGGACGTGAGTTGATTACTAAACCATTTCCTGATTGGGATACATCTATTTCACCACGATCAATAAGCGGCAACAATGATTCAAACATTCTTAACCTATCATCTTCATCATCATGATTTTCTCCGTGACACCCTCCAAACAACTTTGCAATTAATGGTATTCCAATTCCTGCTAACAATGAGCCTAGAAAACCACCTTTTTGTCCGCGTCCTGTTTTTAAAACTAACCCACTTCCACTTTTGTATGAATTTGCTAGCTTCTTTTGTTGGGCAATAGGTAATAGTTGTTTGATTTGGTTTCTAATTTCTGGTGTATCTACTACCATTTTAACATGTTCTGGTGATAATTGATAAGAACCACCAACTGCTTTTTTAATGGCGGTCTCTCCTAAACCAGAAACTGCACCTGTTGCAAGTGGGGCCAAGATTTTTGGTAATATTTTTCTAGCAACACCACTTACTATTTTAAACAAATTCATAATGCTTCCTCCGCTTGTTGCAATTTTTTTTAGTTGGGCTTTGCTAATTTTAATATCAGCTCCTACACCTTTATTTTTTGCTTTTTCAAGTTTATTAATTTGAGATTGAGTAAGATTTACTGTTTCATCACCTCTCAAAAGATTGTTATAAGACAACCTAAGAGTTATTGGTGTTTTATGTTTCATTGCTTTTGCAACTGATTCAGCTTGTCCAGCTGTCAAGTTAACTCGATAAGGGTGATAAATTGTAGACATTTTTAGACTATATTTTTTTAAAAACGAATGTATATTAGTATCTTGTATTTTTATTTTTAAAATAAATTAAATTAAAATTTGATATTAGTATATACATTAGTATATACATTAGTATAGTTGAAAAACAAAATGTCAAATCTTGACGAAATAAGAGAAATTAAAAAATACATTTACTTCTTTTATGAAGCCACAAAGTCTGATCTTGATGACGACGTTAATCCCGTTATAATCAAATCAGCATTAATTTATCAATATTTACTTTTAAAATATATAAGAAAAAAAGATAGTGTAAAAAATATAATAAATTCGTATAACGGCGAAATTGGTTTAATTGGGCAAGGTAATGGTAACATAACATGTTGTTTAGAAGCATTATTCTCTAGATGTACATTTTGTCATGATCATAGCTCATTTCATGATGCTTATGGTCGACTTTACACAAGATATGGACATGGTAGTGGTTATTGTTATTTATTTCACAATTTGCCAAAATTTTGCAAAAAAAATCCATTGTTTGGAAATATTATTGGTTTATTATTTTCATTTTGTAAACAGTTAATTTAAATGTCATAAGTATATTTATATTGATATACTTTTACTTTATTATCTGTGGTTTTAAACCCGTTATATTCTATTTTTTCATGATAAATTTTTTTGTTAACTTTTCTGGTTAATTTAATATCTTGTTTGAGTGATTTTGGTAACTATATGCTAACTGTTTCATTGGTTTCATCATCTTTCAACCTTGCAATACCACTTTCACCATATTTTGTGTCAAAGTAAAATACATCTCTTACGGCATAAGTATGGTCTACTTTTAGTGCTTTGTCAATCTTTTTTGCTAATACTATATCATCTTCCATAATATCAAAATCTGCAACATAAGGAAAACCAGTTGAAAACTAATGCTGTCTGATTTGAGATATCAAGTTTTTATTGTTTTCTTTCCATTAATTTTTCCTTTTGAAACAATAAATTAATCAATTTCTGAATCTTCAGATATCTTTTCTTTCAAACTTTTTGGTGCGTTTGTTTTTATTATAACATCTGATATAAAGTCTTGGTTGTTTGGACTTGGTTCTAAATATAAAACAAGTTTTTCACCATACTGTCTTATTGTTTTTTCTTTATCAAGAATCTTAAAGACGGCGTCAACGTCGAGCTTTGAAAACGGTACATATGATTGATGCATCTTTGAGTTTGTTGTGTGACTTGTTGCTTTTACTCTGCTAGTAAACTTTGCAACCCTTATATACAGTAGTAAATTTAAAACGCTAAATGAAAAAATAAATGTGCGTGTGTTGCGGGGAAAAAAGTTTTGGTTTACTGATATTTTAATGACAAAGTTATATTGGTGAAGGTTATCTCCCCTCAAAAAAAGTGGGGCTGAACTGGTATATCTTAACTACTAGAGGAAGATAAATAGTATAAGTTAGATAGGTAGAAGGGTAGGTAGATATGTACTTAGATTTGCAAAGATTTGCTGATAGATTGAGCAATTTATTTCATTTAAAAGAGTGATTTGGAAAAATGAATAGATCCTCTATGAAAGATGAATATAGACTTACAGGCAATATCCATTTAATGAATCACTCGGACACAAAATGCAGATACAGCTTTAACAGGGCTTTTCTCTCGCTATCTTTTGGAACAGGCGAGATCGTGCGAGCCAGAGAGCTTCCTTCACTCTTTGATGGAAAGAGCTCTTGCAATCTGCGTCGATCTCTTGCACATTTCTAGCAGTTTCCAGCGGTTTCCTTTACAGCAACAGTGTTTTCATGGTCACCATAAGCACCGCATTCTTGTTTGAGACAACAAAATCATTTTGCCACCGGACGTAAAACGGGATGTTCTAATCGGAAAATTTGGCTAAGGGCGATGTCATGTTATAAAAAAATGGCTCATGGAATTTCCATTCTCTGGAAAGCCACGAAGTCGATTATGAATCGTTCGAGGTAGCCAATTTAATCAAGAGCAATATCTAGAAGAGAGCAACATACCTTCATCAAATCATCAAATTCCTGACAATCCAAATATCTTCATAATGCTTTAACTTTCATGCTATCTCCTAAAATGAATTGATTGCATCTTTACATATAGTTGCTTTGAATACTCAAGTTCTACCATATCACAGACAAAACAAAAATTTTCTGACATTACCAATGAAGGCTCTTTGTTAGGTGGTACTCGTAGCCTTCCTTAGCAATAGACGTATAGAGCGATCGATATCTAGATAAAAAGATATATAGATAGATAGATAGATAGATAGATAGATAGATAGATAGATGGATAGATAGATAGATAGATAAATAGCTAGATAGATGGATAGATAGATAGATAGATAGATAGATAGATTGATAGATAGATAGCTAGATAGATAGATAGATAGCTAGATAGATGCATTGATGATGGTTGGATAAATAGATTGAAAGGTAGATCGATAGTTGGATGGATAGATCGATTGATCAAAAACAACTTGAAATTATATTTTTCTTCTCTTTGTTGTGAAATTTCGAATTTTTTTGCCATTCCTTTCTTTTATTAGAATTTCTTTCCTTTCTGCTAATTTCGATTTCCTTCTGATTTCCTTGTGAAGGTTGAAATTTCCCTAAAAAAGCAAATTTCCTTCCAAGTGGAAGCACTGTTCTTTGGTAGCATTATATATCTAAGATGAAAAGTATTTGGAAAAGTTTGAATTGATTCTATTTGTCTTATATAATCGAAGAGAGGAGTGCACAGAAGCGTTTTGACGTTTCTTATTGTGCTTGATAGTGCATAAATGCTCTCAATTTAAGAATTTTTTATCTTTCGCATTTATTAGGGACCTTTCAAGTCTGATTACAAAACATAGCAAAAAGATATGAAAAAATAAGCATTTTATTGTACTCTCTATAAAATAAGAATTCAAATAAGATCCAGACATGGTGAACAGGTCTTAATCCGTAAAAATATTACTGTTACTAAGCAGATGCGCACCGTCAAAGTTAGCGCTTCGAGAAAAATGCATTTAAACCTTTAAGGTCAAAACTAGTATATCTGCTGACGGAGTGATTGGCATTGATAGAATTTTACGATAAACCTATTTCACCTAAATAAAAAATTACAGCGAAGCTTCAGATACTGTCAATTCTATGTACACCTTTCTCCCTCTATTCTCCATATTCACTGTTTAGTAGTCAAAGTCTTTAGGCTCATGATTTACATAGAATGTTTTGAAGCTCTGCCCCATTGCAAAACTTGCAAACAGCTAATTGCACTGCTATCTGCACTGTTTTCCTGCCATTGTAAATTGTCGTGAGACACAGCTTCCAAATGATATTGTGAAGTGCATCATTTTGATTTTGTGTCTTGCTTTCTAAACAACGTTTTAATAGCGCAGCATCTGATAGACGCTGGAAAATGGGCACTAACTTTTTCCCTATTTCTGGTCGCAGCTTATCGTGTTCTCCATGTGGACCAGGTGTCTTTGATGTAGCAAGGGCCCTCTGCCAAAATACATGGAATGCTTTTCTGGTAAGCCGTGAGCATTTTTTAGCAATGTATCTGCTAAAGACATATGGAAGAGAATTTTCATTTTCTGTCCCTCTATGGTATCAATATCCAAAGACGGTCCTTTATTGCCTTTCCAGAATAGTTTTGCATTTTCAATATGTTCTCCATGGTAAGCTTTCCTTTTCCACAAACGGGAGCGATTTGGGCATTTTAAAGTGCGACAATAGCTTGCAATGCTGCTCTCATGCACCACTTGATTGATGGAGTCTTCTGTCTTGATTGGAAAAATCAGGACCATATTCATCTAAGGCTGTCACAGCATCAAAAGGGTATCTGGGCTGGATAGCGACTGTCAAACAGTGACTGCCATACCATAAAGACAACTGCGTAATACGGATTGTTATAAAACAGCAGCTGTCCAAACAGTGAACACATGACAGCGATTGTAACAAAAGAGCGATTGTCATGGCAGTGACATCGTCGCATAACTCGATGATCAATTTTTGCATAATCTTTCACCTAACATTTTAGCCAAATCTTTTACTTTGTTGCGTATCAACAGTTCTCCAACAGTACCAGATGCAGGGGGTTATTATCTGTTGCTTTCCTTTTCCGTCTAAAGGTCTGACGCAGATTTGTAAAAGAACCAACAGCTGCTGCAATTTTTTCATTCACATTGGCGATTGCGTCTTTCACAATTCTTCTCGGTGGATCTCGTGTTGTGACTGCTGCTGGTTTTACTGTGTTTCCATTCTCTGTATTGCCACTTCCGCAGAATTTGGTGGATGCATTTGGATGCTACTGCTCACTGGGGGTTGCTGCTGCTTACGATACTGCAGACTTGTCGTTAGGTGACCATTACAACCAGCCTTTGCACACCTCCAGTTGATTATATCTAATCTGTTTTGCCCATTCTGTACAAAAATCCTTCATGACTTATTATTTTTTTTTTTTTTTTTTTTTAGTGGGTTATGTTGAGGAAAGGCCATGGTGACCTATACAAAGCCCCAACAAAGGAAGAAAGAAGAAAGCGAGCAGCTAAGAGGATAGAGAGATAAGATCAAGTTTATTTACATTAGATTTGAAAGATGGCAAGTTGTAGGACTCAGGAAAGCAAGAAGAAGGCAAGACGTTCCATAAGTTGCATGTTCTTGGGATGAATGATGATTTGTGAGATAGAGTTCGTGGATTAGGCAGTGAAACTTGGAAAGGGTGTGAATGAGTTGAGCTTCTGGTGGTCCTGACACGCCTCAGAGGAACTGGAATAATATCCCTGATCTCCTGAGAACAATGTCCGTTAAAGTATCTGCCATTTCCTTTTCTTGATTTTATGAGCTCTACTTTAGGGCATATTAAATTTTTCAAACATGTGATTCTGCTTATCAAGGCCTTCAGCAATGACTAACCGATGAAGTTTTCCCAAAGCGAACAAAGATTCGAAAATACGAACGCCAAATCGCAAGCAAAAGAAACCACGTCTGCGCATTTCTGAGTACCGCATCCTCTCTAAAGAACGCTCCCTCTCCAATGAGCACCCCTCTCCAATGAACACTCCCCCCCCCAAATAATATGCAAGCCATTTCAGTCTTGCGCTCTTAATCTGGCAGCTGACGGCAGTGATGGTTACAACTTCCTTGCTCTAAACAGGGTAATACATGCGATATGCTGCAAAGGTACTGAATTCTCACTGCCTAAACCAAAATGTTGGGCTGATACTTTCAAGATTTTCTTGCCAACAGGTTCCAGTTTACAGCAGGGTGGATAAACAATTACGTAAACGTTTAGTATTATAGAAGGGTTTCAAAATCAACATTATTCCCACTCATCAGTTAAGAATTTTCCTCATTTTCATGAAAATGGTTTTAAAAATAGTCAAAGAATCTAACATTGAATTGGGCGATTTTGTCTCAAGGTCCAGATGTCAGTGTAATCAGGGTTACTTTGAAGTGCCCCAATCCCTTTGGGGTTAGCAGCATGACTAACATTTGAAGGTGAGTGCCACATTATTTCAAAATTTCCCCTTTCCTTAAATGTTTGCAATTATTTTTCTCATTTGATGTAATTTTCTGGCTAGTAACAAAAAGATCTGAACAAATATTTCACATCATGTTTGCAATGGTGTCAACAGTCTTTTGCTAACACCAACAGACCAATGATATACTATAATCACATCTCTCTACCTAATTTTATTGTCAGTTGTTTGCAAAGTAAAATTTTGTTCATTTGTGCTAAATCACTCAGGGGTGACCTTTGTAATTCAGCTTGAGCTGAAGGGCACCCCCCCTTGATTGAATCAAATAGCATCAAACGAAACTTTGTGACCCTTGTATATCTCTGAGATAAGGACCAAGTTCTTAATATGGGGGTTGTATAGCAATAGATATTATATTTTTATACTATATGATAGTGTATACATTTTCTGAGAAAATAAATATTTTCTATAAAAAGAGGTCATTGACAGGCATAGCATTTTTCTCTAATGAGGGGTTCTGGCCCCCTCTCCTCCCTCTGGCATCTCCTATGCAATTAGTCAAAAATCATAATAACATTTTCATGCTTAGAATTCAAATCCTATGGTCACTTGCAACACGGCAATTTATTATTTAGTCAAGGGAGGGTGTCTAGGGAAGAATTTTGCAATCTTGTTGTTTTAAACCATAAAAATGTCTTATTTTTTATATTTTCATTGTTGCCCTTCAGGAAAGCTAATTTTGAAGGGGCCCTTAAACTAATGGGCTCTTCATGTTGTCTTAGCATCTAATGTGCATCTCACATCATTATTCTATAATGGTCTACTGCTGAACTTTCTATTTCATCTTAACAATAAATCATTCTAAGTTTTATTATAGGATAACAAGACCCGTAAAACTCTAAAGCACGAACCAAAACCCAAATCACTGTGGTTTTAAATTTTCACTCCCATTGCTTTGAGAGCCAGTGTGGCACCAGAGGGCTGCCAGGGTAGCTACAGCCCCCCATGGGTGAATGTAGTCAAGTCTATTACAAATCGTTACAAAACGGAAGCTTCTGTAAATCAAAACTCTACCCATCCGGCTGGGGAACTCAACTCAACAGTTGGGGGAAATCCTGGCAACACCCTTGTTGAGCACCAACCTAAATTTTTCCTGGATCCACATCTGGAGTACAGGAATGATTTGAGATTTTGTTGGAAAATATTAAATTACTGTCAACCAAGTGCATACAGATCAACCTAGCAAGATAGTTACCATAGTCATAACTCCATTGCAGTGCCACATTTCTAATACTGACTGGTTTATAAGTATAATATTTTTCAATGGAGCATGGTATTATGCCAATTAAGAGCTGCATGGTAGGTTTAATCAAATGCAAAATAATTGAAGCGAGTTAAGGAGCATTCACATATTTGATATTCTAAATAGTGTTGTACATTTTGAAAATGCTAAATTCACAAGGAGCCTACTTAGCATTGTTCTGTGGTTCTTGTGTTGGACACTTCTGTAATGTCTCAAAGGCAGGCGCTAAACTACTGAAAACACAGTTTAAAAAAGGTTCTCTTCAATAATTATAATTCAGTTACATGAAAAGAGAAATCAAAATAAGGAGAGGGGTGATAATGTAATATGTATAGGTAATGTTGGTAATACCATCATGATTTGACACATGCCAGCCTCTCTTTCTGCAGTATGCAAAGGAAGAGGTACTTTTAGTAAAACTGTTCAAATTTCTTAGTTACTGAAAACAGACACACCTCATCAAAACCAACATGAACAATAATCAGTTCTTAGTACACATAAACTTCGAAATGAGACCATGTCATACCAGCTAAACCCATTGAAACCTGAACTTAAGTACAATATGGAATATCTAATGATTCCTGTTCAAAAATATTTCACCTTCACTGTTCCTGCCAATATCTAGCATTTCATCATCTAAGAATTCATTTGCGTTGCTTTTCACTTTGCAAAGGGGCACTTGGCTGCATGAAGCATTTCCTTTTAGATTGGGATGATACAAATTTGTTTTTATGCCACTCTTTGTGATACCAGATAGCAATGCTGTTTCCAACACAGGGTACTTTGGCTGCTCTTTAGTGCTTGAAACACCCCATTTCCTTAACTGGCGAGTACATGCTTTCTCATAAGGATCAACTTTGAAGCTATCCAGATAGTAACCAGCAAGCTGAAATATAGCTGCCATGACATGTATGCAATATCCAGTTAGGCCTGCAAGGGAACCTTTCTCTACAGAACTGTCCTATCAAATTTTCACCAATATCATACTAGGTAGGCCTCTGAAATTGCCACCTTTCTGATCTGTTAATACACTCTGCAATATTGTTTGAAATCTGCAGGCGCAAAATCTTAGAGCAGCATTCCTATCCTGATCAAACAAGCAGTTCCTAACAACAAATTCCACCATCAAGTTAAATTGTGTTTGTTTTCCATCAACTATCAGCCATAAAACCTGAGCAGTACTTACTTGAGGACCTGAACATAGGCATAGATTAAGGGGGTGCTCTCTCCTGTTCGTTTATCTATTGACAGAGGCCTTTCTATGATAAACTCCGTACGTACAATTCCCTGCTTTGTTCTGTGTTGTTTTCATACAATTGTAGTTCAAACGTATTGTGATTATTTAAGTAGCATATTTTTCAATGTTTCCCTAACCTGTATTTAGTGGAATTTTAGAATCAAAGAAGTTTACTAAACTGAATCTTCTCCTAATGTGGACGGTGATATTCCTTATCATCTTTTTCATACTTGCCCCGCAAAAGTATTTCACAACAGAATGGTCCGTTGTCACGGATGTATAGAGATTGTCCGCATTAAGAAAGTGTTCTTGCTTCAATTTCTGACCCCTTAAAATCGTGTTGCTATATGTTTGCACCATACCTTCGCACATTTCCTTTCAAGGTCTTTAATTTCCAGCCTGGTGAGCAGTGGTAGGTACTTGCGATTACTACCTCATTGAAATCCACCCGTCTCATTCTCTCCCCTATCGACTTCCATAGCTTCTTAATTTTCCACATCATCTAACAGGAAATATTTTAGCGAACAATTTCCCGAAAGATCCTAGTCTCGAGGGTCAATTCTCTCTTCCCTTTTCATTAATAGCTTAGCTACTCGCGTCTCCACTTTGAATCGGAATGTCCATACGGGCCACTATTTGAAAACAAACATTCAGCCTCCTTGAACTATTCGTGAAAGGTGTATAGACTATGATTTACGTCAAATGAAAGTTTGGTTCATCTTATTTGCATTTCTTGCCCCTCTGCACTCCCAATGAGCGAACTGCGAGCACAGCGAAAGCGAGAGACAGGACTAGCAGTAAATGCTAAATATGAACGAATGAATATAAAAAGATAAAAGCAACATTTATATATATATCTATATATCACAAAGAGGGTGCTGTCTTCACCACCATATGGTGCTCTATGTACAAAGTACAGAGCGTTCTATATATATGTATATATACGTATATATATATATATATATTGAACATTTGTGTGTGGCCATGTTTTATTTGTCTATCTCTAATTATTTATATATTATATCTCCAACATTTGTATGAAGCCTTCACAAGGCGAAACGTCTGAAGTAATCTATCAATAAATTTGCCTTAAAAAGTAGCCCATTTTATATTCACATATAAATATATATTTATATATATATATATATATATATATATATATCTATAGAGAGAGAGAGAGAGAGAGAGAGAGAGAGAGAGAGAGAGAGAGAGAGAGAGAGAGAGAGAGAGAGAGAGAGAGAGAGAGAGAGAGAGAGGACTGGAAGAAATAAAGAACTGAAGTGAAAATATTTTCATTTTAATGGTATTCCTGCCAATGAGTTGAGGGGTGTTGATATTTCTTCTTTATGCACACTAATCTACCTTATTCTTTTTACCGTGTAGAACTTGTAGATAAAGTTGATGAGACTAATTAAACATACATACATTGTTTAACATATATTTTACTCTTTTAAGAGTTGCGAATAACCTCATTACTTCGCAGGATGTCATCCTAATAATGATTGCCTTCAGCAGCGGCACAATATCAGAGGCAGTGTCAGCTAGGGTGATTTTGATAAGAAGTTCGAGTAATAAAACTGCTCCACAGTAATGCTTACGTTCTGGTCTCTACTAGATCGCAGAGCTCTTAGAATGCAGTTTGGTGCCATCAACAAAAGGAAATAATTTGACAGCATTTTCTGCAACCTTGATTGGAAAGCGTTGTTTAAGGGTTTGAAAACGAATCCCTCTCAAAAAGACGGACTGCACTGAAAACGCAGCCTGATTTTATGATATCACATGCTTCTTTCAATATGAAAGATGGTTCCTCACCGGAGCTTTAACGGCACATGAGATATTGAGGAAGATATCTGGAATTTTTCTCTCACATCGTTAATAGATATAAAAATTTTGTTACCATGTTTGAATGAATGTTGAACACACCTTGGTAATTTTGTAATTGAGCAGAGTGGAATATCTTCGACATGTGGCATCAACTGTTGGAAAAACTTCAGATCGATTGTAAAGCTGCCATCCTCAAGCTAACGGTCATCATTTACCCCAACAACACTATCTTGATCTTTTTTCCATGTATTGATTATCAGCTGAAAACATTTGAAACAAGGCTTTGGCGAATCGAATTGACGAACCCGGGTTCGTGAATAACTTTGGCCTTTAAGGGCCTGGCCGCGTCCAATCTAATCTTTCTCCCTGCGTAGACTTGTGGAATAGATGCATATGAAGGTTTATACATGCATGCGTTATTAAAGTGTGCAGTATCGCCGACTGAGTAAAGTTTTAAACAAGGAGAATTGAAATATAGTTTGGCTGAGAGAAAAACCGCCTGGTTGCAACTGAGCATACGAAAAACCACGTGTTGAGAATTACCTGGCAACCAGAGCTGTCACTTTTGATTTGTGATTTTTATTTACTGAGCCTTACGTTTTTTTTGCCTGCTGGTGACATTGTAGTCCAGTAAACCCTGAGAATCGAGAGAAGGGTTTGGTAAGAACGTAATGTTGAACCCGAAAAGAAGATGACTTATTGTAAGTGACTGTATCTCGTGCCCATCTGGGTTGATAACTGAAAAGCCCTGTCCGCACTACAAAAACTAACTCGGGTTCGCTCCAGGTTAGTTTCAACCCAGGAGGAGCCCGGTTTTGTCCACGCTTGATTTTGATATTTTGCAGTGTGGACATAAAAGTGGGGTGAACCCGGGTTAACAAGTGTTACACATAAGCAGTTATACTATATTTCCTGCTCACCTTTTTGTTTCATTCGTTTTGATTAATGCGTTCTTCCCCTTGAACTTGTTTCATCATATGGGAGAATTTCGACTCCTTCGTCATCTTTGGGTGAAGACTTTTTGGCAGATGCCATTAATGTTGCTAGGAGTAGGCCAGTTGGGCTGCCTACTGAATTTTCGGATAAAGATGTTGATGTATCCTCCAGGGGTAGACGCCGGTGTTGATAGAATTATCAGCTAAATACTGTCATTATTTCGCAGTCTATCATATTTTGAGTTTTTTCTCAGTTCTGTGAATCTTTTATTTCTATAATTGTAGTGTCTTCAATAGAGGTAAACAGAGTGGGCTCACATGTATTGAAAGCACCGGTAGCTTAGTGACTGACCCATCTGCCACTGGCTAGTCTACTTGCTCATAAAACTCAAGTTTTCTTCGCTCGTACTGTTGTTGTCTTTCAGTTCATTGTACGAATGTTTTATCTGCTTTATTTGTTAACCTTTTATGCGCGTTCGCTTACAGCCGACTTCTTTTTCAAAACTCTAGGTTATTGTACATTCTTTTTCCTGGCGCAGTTATATCGCTGCTCATGAATCTTTTCATCCCTCAACATAAGGCAAAAGGCTTCCTGCCGACTCCTCCATGTTGACCCATGGACATTTGTAGCAGATTTTATTTGATGGGTGCCATGTTATTCATTCTATTCATACAGCTGGAGTTGATTCCTTGATTGCTTATCTGCGAAGGAACGCATTTTTGGGGGTAAAAAACTTTTCGAACAAGTGCATGCGTTACAAATACTAACTTGGGTTCGCCCCAGGTTTGTGTCCACACTAGACTTTGATGGAACTCACTTGGGTCCCCCCTGGGTCGAAACCATCTCTGGAGATGGGTTAAAGCTAACATGGGCGTAGTTTGTGTAGTGTGGATAGGGTTTAAGATGACAATCATTCAAGTCAGCTTGAATTTCCTTTTCTAAATTTGTTAAGTTCCGCAAGCGTAATGAGGAAACGACCAAGCACTGATCTATCTTCAGGATTGACTTTGTCAATGCAATGATTCTTTCTTAGACACCACCCCCAGTGTGGACTGCAGGTGGGCATATATAAGAAACAAATGCAACTTAGCTTGAAAGTGGTTTTTACGGTTTGTGAGTCAAAGTGAGCTAAACCTGTTTGTAGGTCCCTTACTGCGCGCTTGAATGTTTGCTAATTTTTCGATAGGATAAGACGTGGGGTGGAAGGCAAGATGCTTTGCAGAAAAGATGACGTGCTGACGTCTTCTACGACTTCTAGATTAATAGAACGGGTAGTAAGACATGCAATAAACAAATTTAGGCTTTCACGCGGATGCCTGCGCAGTCTTTGAATGTGAGAGGGCCAGTGGAGTCAATACCAACATCAGAGAAAGGGCATGATGATGTATCATAATGGATTTGGGGGTAACTCAGGCAGATTAGCAGGCGTTTGTGGCGATCTGCGTCCATTTTGCATGTGACGTACGAGGTGAGAAGATGACGAGTCTCTGTATGTTACGATGGAACCAAAAATTGACTAGGAAAAGCAACAATAGTCCTTCCAATCCCCAACATGATGCTGACAGAAATAAGAATCTTGAATTATGAGATTATTAAGACGAGAATGACGAGGGAGCAGAATGAGCGAGGCTTCGATCATGAAATGGCCCTTAGAACGAATAAGAGCAGCAGTGTTTAGATGAGAATTCAGAGGCAGCTTTTTTTTATTGGGTTATGTGGAGCAAGGTCATTGTGGCCTATACAAAGCCCCAACAAAGGAAGAAGGAAGAAGGCGAACAGCTAAGAGGAGAGAGAGATAAGATCAAGTTGACAGGAAAACAACAGATCAAACCGGGCATTTTCAAACATGGGTCAAAAATTTTATTTTGGGAAATCTTTACAAGTGTGATGAGATGCATTGTAAAAATGTTAACTTACCTTTCCTGTTTGAAGAAGCTGGTGAAATTTAGAATATTGAAATTTATCAATTTGTCCAAAACATTTTGAAATTGACTACTAAGCTATCACAACAGGTATCGCATTTCTCTCAGGGGGCTTGTTTCAACTGCGAAATGAGAATAGAAAATGGACACCAAATGTGCGTTTCTAAATAATGAAGCCTGAGATGCGATAAAAGCTTAATGCAACTTATTATTTGCGGTTACTGAAACCTTGGATAGAATACAACAACATTTTGCATAAATCTATCTACATTTTGTATTTCATCCCGTACATTTCACCGCTCCCTACAAATCCTGCAATATCCCAACTGTAGGCAGGAATCCCTACGAATGGCAGCCAAGCGAAGCAATATACACATGGTCCTTTAGAGTATCCCCTCCCTTTAGTGGCAGATCTAGCGAAGAGATTGACTGATGGGTTAGGGGTCTAGAGGCGTATCTTCAAAGACTTTTCGTGAGTAAGGCCCTCAATTGTATCGGAAAATGAAGGCCACTCCCATTTTATGAAAATTTGTCAAAAATCTTATGATTCCTTGATTAATTTTTGAGCAATAGTATGAAATTTAAACTTTTGAAAATGCTTTGCACAAGTGGTTGGAACAGGGGCGTCGTGGCAGTGGAAAACTCTCGGTGGGGGGTACACTGTTTTGATTTTATGACAAAAATAATCTTCTTTTGCTAGTTTCGCAAACTGCAGCATAAGTAGTTTATGTGATCCAATGAAGAGACAATGAAGAGACACCATGTCTCGGAGCAAATTTTTGCAGATTTTTACAAATAAAGGAAAAATATTTACAAAATTGAATTTTCTCAAAAGAGGAGCATTTGCAAACGAATCAATGATATCCTCAAAGTTCACGCAGTGAATTGGGCTACGTTGCCACTGGACCGGTTCCATTTGAAGCCGTTCCATTATGTGTACGTCTAGGGCTTGGGTTTCCACGGGACCGATCGGAACGGTTCCATTTGGGTCCAGTTAGCGGTTCCAAATGGGTCCACTTGTGAAGTAGGCCCAGTTTGGAACGGGTGCCGTGGAAACGGGTGGAACGCTTCCAAGTCGATACGGATAGGAAGCGAGGCAATAAGTTGCTTGCAAAGAGAGACCACATGACACGCTTGGCGCAAAGTCTGAACTTTGATTACTTTCGAGACGAAACGAAACCTAATCTGAGCTGTGATGATGATGAATTCGCGAATACGTTTATTTTTTATTTTTCACCAGTTTGTAGTTCAAATGCAAGCAATGTATGCGTCCATATTTGAAGTATTGCACTTGATAGACGAAAGGAATCGTCAGGCAGTAGTTTCAGCCATTAAATACAGACGAAGGCGAAGATCTTCAATAATCAACACAGCAGTTTTTCTGCATACGCAGAAGTTGAGGAAAGTGGCGCTATCAAGACAATAGAAAGAATAGAAAGAATGGATATTCTATGAATATTCAGGCAGCTAATTTCGCGGTCTTGTATTCCAGCGCTACTGTTAGAGGACGAGAAGTCTCTTCTGCCGTCCAACTGAAAAATTTTTCACACTTATTTTTTTTATCTTCTGGCGCGTGGTTTTCTTGCAGCTTGTTGATTGTCTTCATTCCGAGGTTTCTCCACAGGTCAGTGAAACTGCGAAGCACACATCGCCTGTGCAGTTTCACTTGTGAATGGAACCGGTCCGTGGAAACGCAAGCCCTATCCGTACCTAAACAGAACGGTTCCATATGGAACGGTTCCAAACGGTCCCATGGAAACGTAGCCTTAAGCTTTGCTCAACGTTGATCATCATGAGGGAAATTCATCTCTCTTGTCCCATTGTCAGCCTTAGTCTGCTCTTAATGTATTTTAACTTTGAAAATTTTATCTTACGCTTGGTAAAGCATATTGGTAATGTTGTCAGTATTCTATCCATCTTGTAAAGGTTAGGGTATGCATTTTGCAAATTGAACCTAACGAGTTGTTTAAGTACTGTCAAAAAGGCAGCCCTTTCCATAACATTCGTTTCTTTGCTTGTACCATCAGCTTCATTCTCTGCTGCTACGCTACGAAGGCGCTGTTAACTATTTCATGGTGTGCTGCTTTGTGTATTTGATACATAGTCTATTTATTGGCTTTGTTGATTTACGACTTGTATCTTTATTCTTATTGGTTCATATTGTTTTATTGCTGTGCTTAGACGCTGACTGGACGCTTCGTTAATCTCCTTTGTAGAATTAGTAATAAGATGCTAACCTTGATGTAGGAAGAGAAGCCTGGGGGACAAGCTGAAAAGAAGACTTACCCCTCTCGACGCTACACAAAGTTTGCCGGAGGCTCGTAGCCGAATACAGATCGACATAATTTATACTCGAGGACATCGAAGCAGCCCCCAAGTCGTTTCCTTAGAAGCTGTAAGTTTAGATGTTATTTTAGTATATCCACCCGCTTTTGAAGTTGTAGAGGAACCCAACCATGTTTAACCTTTTTCTCATGACCATCCTAACGAAAGATTAACAATGAAAGATTAATAACGAAGAAGAGAGAAAGAAGATCTAAAATTTGAGAGGCAGAAATGTTAAAACTGCATCTTTGTCAAATTTACCATAAATTCTGACCAACTATAGGAGCTCCTCGGCCGGAATTCTTTCTTCCCAACCATAATTTCTTACTGCACTTCTGAAAGAGTTAAGCTGCAAAGAATCACTTTTTGCAATGGCCGGCAATCCTTCTGGGTCCAAAGGTGCGAAATGTTTCAGGATATTTTTGTGTGAAGTAAATCTTCTTCTAATGGATAAAATCAAATTTCCTAGAAAATTCTAGATTTCCAAAAAATATCCGATTAACTGATTATAGGTAGGCACGTGCCCTCCAACAGCCCCTCCCCCCCCCCCCCCCCCCCAAGCCACGACACGACTAGGCTGGAGCTACGTCCAACCATAGTCTATTACACTGGTTAAGAAACTGGCTTATTTCGAAGGAAGCCGCCCGTGATGTTAAGCAGTGTTGAGTCATCATCATCATCATCAATACCGAAGTCCGCCGGACCGTCGATGCCCTTTGATCTTGACAAGCCTCCGCCATTCCTCTCTATTCTCCATGCGATGGAATGCTACTTGCCCGTCCAGCCCAGTCCAATATTGATGTCATCGAACCAAATCCTTGCTGGTCTTCCTTGGTAACGTCTGCTTTCATGCATTCCTTGCATGAAAGTCTTTGTAACTGTGTCGCGCCTAAGCTCATTTCCGAAAAATGCGAATTTTCTTTTTTTTGATGACTGTCATTAATCTTTCAGGTGGTGAACAAACGCAATGGTAAGCAACCAACTTAAGCACGTCCTCGTTAGTTTTCTTCTCTTTCCACGTTATACCAAAAACATGCCTGTAACACTTCATCTCAAAAGCCTCCAATTTTCGCCGTATCTTGTCCGTCAATCTCCAACTTTCACAGCGATACAGAAAGATGCTTACCACCATCGCTCTCATTAACTTGATTTTAGTAGTTAAGATATACCAGATACACCCTCACTTTTTTGGGGGAGGCAAATCTTTACCGCTAAAATATATTAGCAAACCAAAACTTTTTTTTCCCGCAACACACATTTTAATTTTCATTTAGAGTTTTAAATTTACTACTGTATATAAGAGTTACCAAAGTTTACTATCAGAGTAGAAAATTAACACAACAATGACAGAAACTAAACAAAGATGTAGCTGGCTTATGATGGGTCAAGAAAGAACTTGTAGTAGGTTGGTTAAACGTGAGGGGTTTTGTGAATATCATGCAAATCAAAAAGTAAAATCCTTTCCTTGTATGAGTTGTGGAAAAGGAACAAGATCAAAACTAGGTATGTGTAAAGGTAATGGTTGTGCTTATGATGAGCTAAGATATAAAAAGAAAAAAATTAAAAAAATAAAAGAAAGAGATGAACAAGTTTTATTCAAATATTTTAAAAAGAAATTACTTGCAGAATTGTTAAAGAAAGTAGAAACAATATATTAAATTTATAATCCAAATTTTTTTTCACTAATATGTATATACAAAATAATTATTTTTGTATTAGACATTAAATATTTAATGTATATATGAGTCTACAAACTTTCACAAGTATAACACAACATGTCTCAACTAAAATTAGTACAAACAGAAACTGCATTGAATAATGTATTTAAAACTTTTGAAGTCAACGGATTAGAAAATGTTGATTTAAATGCATATCTAGATATGACTGCTTTACTTATAGAAAAACAATTACAAGAAGAGCTTAAGAAAGAAAAATCTTTAAAAATTGAATCCGCAGTAATGGTTAACTTAGCAAAAAGATCAGATGATAAAATTATTTATAAAAATCCATACTTTCGCTCTGGTGTGCAATACATTAACAGTTCAACTAACATTCCTGAAACCTTTGAAATTATGAAACAAAGAATGATAGAATTATTTGAAAATTTCACAAACGAAGGTAGTGGTTGGATATTTCAAAATATTGATTGTTTGTTTCTTAATGTTGATAAAAATGTACCATTAAACGGTAGCAGCTATATTGATTTACCAAAAGAAATTAAAGCCAAAAAAGCTGTAATAAACGTACAAAACAAAGACAACAGATGCTTTGAATATGCAATTTTATCTGAACAATATAATAAAGAAATAGACCAAAAAAACGCTAGCAGGCCATCAAAATATAAAGAACACCTTGGTAAACTTAATTTTACTGGTATTGAGTTTCCAGTTTCATTGAAAGACATTGATAAGTTTGAAAAACAAAACCCCGAAATTAGAGTTAATGTATATGGATATGATAAAAGTGTTCACATCTTGAGAACTAATAAAACAGATCCACAAAACGCAATTGATTTGTTGCTTATTACAAGCGAAGAAAAACAACATTATTGTTGGATAAAAAACTTTTCAAGATTAGTTGGATCACAAGTTACCAAAGACGGACACAAAATTTATTTCTGCAAAAGATGTTTGAATCATTTTTCAAAACCAGAAAAGTTAAATGATCATATTGAGATTTGTAAAGAAAATTCTGCTTGTAGAATTGAAGTACCAAAACCTGGTGAAACCATTTCATTTAAAAATCACAAAAAATCTTTAAGAGTTCCATTTGTAATTTACGCTGACTTTGAAGCAGTGACAGAAAAAATAGACTCCGCATCACCTAATCCAGAAAAGTCTTTTACTGAAAAATATCAAAAACATACTCCATCAGGATTTTGTTATTATGTCAAAAAAGATGATGAAAAAAACTATGCTGAACCAGTTGTTTATAGAGGTGAAGATTGTGTTGAAAAATTTTGTACAATGATTGAAGAAGAAGTAAAAGAAGTAGGTGCAATCTATAAAGATATAATTCCTCTTGAAATGACAGCAGAAGATAATGAAAATTTTATTCAGTAACAGATTGTCATATTTGTAATAAAAAGCTGTATAACGACAAAACAATTCCGTTTAACAAAGAACCAATTCATCAATCTTGTTGCCTGCCAAATATAAAGGTACCTCAGAATTTAAATTAAGCAGTGTAATGGAAAAAGGTGATTGGCGCAACTACTTTAAAAAATCAAAATGTGCAATTTGTGCTGGTCCTCTTTCAGGTGAAACAGTTAAAGATCATGACCATTTAACAGGCAAGTTTAGAGGTGCTGCACACAACCAATGTAATTTACAATATCAGTTACCAAAATTTGTTCCAGTAATATTTCACAACTTGTCTGGATACGATTCTCATTTGTTTATAAAACAACTTGGCAAATCACATGGTAGTATTAACTGTATACCCACTAATGATGAAAAATATATAAGCTTTAGCAAATCATTAGCAGTTGATGATAAAAAATTTGAGATTAGATTCATTGATAGTTTTAAATTTATGGCTTCATCACTTGATGCTTTATGTAGAAATCCTTCCCGCGAACAATTTAGGGAAATGAATAAAGTTTTCAAAAGTGACACAGATTTATTGATCAGAAAAGGAGTTTACCCATATGATTATATGGGCAACTTTGATAAATTTAATGAAACCAAGTTGCCTCCAATAAATGAGTTTTATTCAAAACTTTATGATTCTAACGTGGACAAATAAGATTATGCTCACGCTCAAAAGGTTTGGTCTCACTTTGACTTTAAAAATATGGGTGAATACCATGACTTGTACTTGAAAACAGATGTGGTTTTGTTGGCTGATATATTTGAAAATTTTAGAGATGTTTGCTTGAAAAACTACAAGTTAGATCCAGCTTGGTATTATACATCACCAGGTCTTAGTTGGGATGCTTTGCTAAAGAAGACTGAAGTAAAGTTAGATTTGTTATCTGATATAAATAAGATTTTGTTTGTTGAATCTGGAATAAGAGGAGGAGTTAGTATGACTTCAAACAGATATGGAAAAGCTAACAACAAATATATGGAAAATTATAATCCTATCAAAGAATCAAAGTTTATAACATATTTGGATGCAAACAACTTGTATGGTTGGGGTATGAGCCAAAAGTTACCGTACAAAAACTTTAGATGGCTAGATGAAGCAAAGTTAGCTAATTTTGATCCAACTTTGATAAACACAGAAGATGATACTGGTTATATTTTACAAGTGGATTTGGAATATCCAAAAGAGTTGCACGACGTTCACAATGATTATCCTCTTGCTCCAGAATCTTTTAAAATCAAGAAAATTTATAAATTAACACCAAACTTGAACAACAAAACAGAGTACATTTTACATTTGAAAAACTTCAACTTTATTTAAACCTTGGGTTAAAACTTACCAAAATTCATAAAGTACTTGCATTTGATCAAAAAGATTGGATGAGACCTTATATTACATTAAACACTGACCTTAGAACTGCAAGCAAAAATGATTTTGAAAAGGATTTCTTCAAGTTAATGAACAATTCAGTATTTGGAAAGACTATGGAAAACATAAGAAACCGAGTTGATATAAGACTTGTCAATGAAGAAAAACAAGCCAAAAAGTTGGTATCAAAGCCAACGTTTGAGAGAAGAAAAATATTTTGCGCTGACTTGGCAGCAGTTCACATGAAGCGAACAAAAATAAAATTTGACAAACCAATTTATGTAGGATTTTGTATTTTGGATTTAAGCAAAACACTTATGTATGATTTTCATTACAACTATATTGTAAAAAAGTATGGGCAAAAACAAAAGTTGTTATTTACAGATACTGACTCTTTGGCTTACGAAATAAAGACTGATGACTTTTATCAAGATATCAACGAAGATGTACCAGAAAAAATTGATACAAGCAACTATGCAAAAAATCATCCTTCTGGAATTAAAACTGGGTACAACAAAAAAGTAATTGGTATGATGAAAGATGAATGTGGTGGCAAGCAGATAACAGAATTTGTGGGGTTAAGAGCAAAGATGTATTCTTACAAAGTTGATGAAACAGAAGAGGAAAAAGCAAAAGGTGTAAAAAAGAATGTTATCAAAAAAGATATAAGTTTTCACGATTACTATAAATGTTTGACAAGAGAAAAAAATCCAGTTTATAGAAAAATGAATTTAATCAGAAGTCACAATCATGAGATTTATTCTGAAACTATAAATAAAATAGCATTGTCTGCAGATGATGATAAAAGAAATATTGGTAAAGATGGTATTTCAACACGAGCTTATGGACATTACAAGTTAAAGCTAGATCAAAAGTAAATGAATAAAGAAAAAAAAATATATTTTTTTTTAAATGTTTTTAACATCATTTAGTGGAATCCAACTATTAAATTCTTTAGGATAACCTTTCCATGATACTAACGCTAATTTTTTCTTATAATCTTTCTTGATTACTTTATCAATTCTATAAAAATCTTGATCAGTTTTTTGTAACTCATTTTCATAAAAACTTCCTTTAATAATTTCATTGTTATAGTCTTTTATTATATATGTAGTAGGATTAGTATGTTGTATTCCTACTATAACAAAAACTTCTTCACTCCAGTTTGGTGTATAACCTTTATCAAACAAAGCTCTTCTGTACTTACTAATCCTTACTCTGTCTCCCACCTTGAACTTAGATTTAAAGATGGTTTTATCATCGATTGAATATACATCATTTTGAATAACTTTTTCATTATATTTCATGCTAGCTTCTGTTGGAGTCATTTTTATTGTAGAGTGTTTGTGGTTGTTATATTAATTAATTAAATCTGGTAATACATCGACATATTTATATGTATTATTAGCAGTAAAATATTTATACATTTTATTTTTCAAAGTACGATTAAATCTTTCAATAACAACGGCCTTACCTTCATTAAATGTACTATACATTTTAATTTCATTCTCAACTAGCCATTTTTTAAATACGTTGTTATAAAATTCAGATCCATTATCAACCCATAATTTGTTAGGTTTCCTCTTGCTAGTTTTAACAATAGATTGAAATGTATTGGTAATTGTTTTACCTGTTTTATCTTTTATAGGAACACTCCATACAAATTTTGAAAATACATCAATAACATTTAAAATATACCTAAATCCATGGTTGTAGCTTTTAAGTTGTTGCATATCAACCAAGTCAGCACTCCAAGTATCGTCAATATTACCGACAATAACTTTTCTCTTTTTAAACTTTCTTATAATTGGTTTGTGTAACTCATCTGCTAGCTGTTCATTCCAATTTTTTGAACTTTTTTTAAAACACCTAACCAAAATTTTTGTTTGTTGTTGATAACTTTTCTTGCAAACATACCCATTTTTTGAAGGGATCCATAAGGTATCTTATCCAATTCAGAAACCATCTTTCGGTCGCATTCGTTTTTATCAAAACCTCTTGAGTAACATGCATCATGATGTGCTGAAATTTCATCAACTTTGTTATAAGGAGGAACCATCCATCTAGTAATTTCACCAGTTTCTGGGTCGTATTCTAATTGTTTATCTAGTGGATTAAACGGCCCCATGTATTTATAATTAGTAGGGGTCCAACCAGCTTTTGGTTTTGGTAGCTTGCCGATCAAAGAATGAATATCTAACTTTCCACCAGCTTTACTTTTGGTAAAACAATTTTTTTGCGTACCACACACCCCGCAGCTACCTTTTACTATAGATTTGTTATTTTTTGTTGTTGTGTGTCTTATATTTAAAGACGGAGTTTTTCTTTTGCATTTGACACAATAAATTTCCATGACCAAAGTCTTTTTGTTGTCTATACCTATACTTATTTTAATTTCTTTCTTGTTCAAATTAAATAATTTCATCAAAGTTTTTAAACAACTCTTTTTTGTTTTGATTTATAAATAGAAAATCATGTTTATCAAGACCCTCAAATTTGCATTTGTCAAATCTACATTCTTTTGAAATTCTTGCCTTTTCACCATCTGTTGGAGGATCATAAACAATAACTTTGGAACAATTTGTTCTTATGTCTTTTGGCACCGTAAAATACGATTGACTTAAATAAACCGGACAAATTTTGTGATGTCTACCATCAGTAAAATGGTTTGCAATCTTTGCTTGAACCTTTTTATCGGCATTCATCAAATCATCAAATACGACAAGCTTTACACAATCATCAGATCCATATTCATCTGTATTTAAGATATCGTCTTGTCCGCACAACAACAAGACTTGATGACCTACTAACTGTGAAACTTGAACAAACTTATTTTTTAGCGAGACCAACTTGTCTTGATCTTTATTTGGAGTATATATGATAATCTGATCATAATAACACAAAGGTTTTTTAATAAAATGCATTAAAGTATTTGTTTTTCAACAACCAGAACTTCCACAAACAAGCATTCTAAAATCGTTGCCTAACAATGATTTATGCTTTGTTTTGTCAACAACTAGCTCACTATCATAATTTGCAATCTTCATTTTGTTTTACTCTTTAAACCCTATATAGGTTACAAAATTTATAATTTTAAATTATAAAATATTAAAAAGTGTATCAACAAGTTAAGTACTATATAGTTACTTAAAAAAGGGCGTCAAAATTTAGGGTAGATAAGTAACTGTCAGTACGTTAAGTCCAAAGATAAGTAACTTACAGTACGTTAAGTCCAAAGATATTAGGAACTGTCAGTACGTTAAATGAGGGAGTCAAAATTTGTAGTAGATAAGTAACTTACAGTACGTTAAGTCCAAAGATAAGTAACTGTCAGCACGTTAAATATTTTTTATATTTTGAATTTTAAAAAACTATATAAGTATATGAAAGTATATGAAAAATCAAAAAGTATGGATTTAAACAAATTGAAAAGTATAATTAAAAAGGAAGCTGCAACAACTAATATTGTTGACCAAGTTAAAGATGATGTAAGGGTTTTTAAAAATCTGCAACTTGGGGTTATGGAAGAAAGAGAAAAAGTTGCTGCTCCAATTACAAGAGAACTTGGTAAAGTTGGGAAACAAATAACTGATATAGATAAAAGACAAGACGAAATGTTAGGTCAGTTAAGAGAAAACCAAAACGCAATGATACAGTATTTACCACAGCTTGCAATTGAGTCACCAGAGTCACCACCAGCGCTTGAGACACCAAAGCGACCAACACAACCAAAGCAACCAATAACACTTAATTTTGATAAAAGATTTGATCCAGAATTTCTAAGAACTTATGGTTTACCAAGTGCTAATGAATTTCCAAATATAGCAAAAGATGAATTAGAAATAATAAACCACCAAGTAACAACTGCACAAAAATCTGTTGGTGGACGTAAAAGTGCAGCTAAAAGTGTTGATAAAAGGAACAAACTTGATGAAGATTTAGCTACATTAAAAAAATATAAAAAAATATTAGACGCAACAATGTCTACAGACTTATCAGAAATAATTGGAAATGGGATAAACCAACAAAGAAAAAGAAATGCTTACAAGTTGTCAAAAGGTGGATCCTTTGGTCATGTATATATTGATCCTGCTAAACTCAGAATGAATAGACTTAGTGTTAAAGACAAGGCTGGAAACAGTTTGATAGATAATGTTGTTGACAACTCTCTTATAGATTTATTAACAAAAAGGTACAACCCAAAAGTTGAGTACACACCAGAAGCAAAAGATATTTTCAAAGATTTGACTCGCTTTTCTGGTTTTAAAAAAAGTAAAAGATCAGGCAAACAAAAGTTATTAGGTTGATCCACTGTTACTTTAGTGCCAGACACCCCAAAAGATATTTTGGCGAGGTTGACCCTTTTATTAGGTACACGACGTGCTGGTAACAATAGTTTAGATATAAGAAATGAAATAGTTCAACTAAATGATATTGCTTATAGTAAAAAAATAATAACAGACGAAGAAAAAGGAAGGTTAACGGCAAAAAATAATTTAAATTAAATTAATTTAAAAAAATAAAAAATATATACAATATACATAAAACATTGCTAAAAATGAAAGAGATAGAAAGACCGTTTGTTTTCAGTTCAACTGATGGAATCGCTGGATCAAAACCAGGTGATCTTACAATAAAACATATTCCAAATCTTATTTTGGATAAAAATAAAGAACATTATATTGCGCTTGATAAATTTAATGGTCATTATTCGTGGTATAACATCAATTCAACTTATAATAATAATAAAATTAGCTATTCTCACGACTCAGGAAAAACTAGCACCGTAATTACTTTTCCAGATGGAATTTATGATTATGATGATTTAAATAGTTATAGAAAAGGTTCTTTGATAGCAAATGGTCATACTGTAGATGGAAAAACTCCTGGTATCAAATTAACTTCTAGTACTTCTAGATTTAGGGTATATTTGCTGCTTTCAACAGGATATAGTGTCGATCTTGGAGGTACAAATAGAAACTTTAATGATATTATTGGGTTTTCAAAAATTAATATAACCACATCCCAGTTTGGTCAACGCTTGCCTAACATTACAAATTCTGTTGATAATATAAAAATTAAAACATCTTTGACAAATGATTCTTTGGACGGTGGAGTATCAACTGATGTTTTATATTGGTTTGACACGATGACTATTTCCTTTTAAAATAGAACCAAGAAGAAGATTATATAATAAATTAAATACAAATATTATATCTTCTGTAAGGATATACATGACGGATGCAATAAATAGACCAATCGATTTCAACGAAGTACCAGTTAGTTTGACAGTTGTAATAAAATCAGTAGACAAATACTAATGAATCGAACAAAAAAGTGTAATTATAATAGAATAAAATATGTTACCCCACAAGATCCAATTGATCAACAAAATCAACAAGATGGTGAAGGCTTGTTTGACATATTTAAGTCAACAGGTAAAAAGATTACATCACTTGCAACTTCCAAGTTTTCCAAAGAAGTTGCCAAAAAAGCTGCTACAGCAGGTGTTGACAAGTTTGCAGTGTCTGGTGCAGAAGCTCTTGGCAAAAGTGCTGCGGACAAAGTTGTAAATAAACTATCTGCTACGCCAAGTATTGTCAAAGAAAACAAGCCAACCCCAAATAGCGGTGCTAAAATAATAGACAGTTTGAAAAAAGTAGACTCTTTACCTTTACCTGTCCAAGCGTCAGAAATTGATGCATTGAAACAACAGTTGAGTCAATTTATGTAAAAAAATAAAAAAAACAATTTTTTTGATTAATTATTATTTTTTTAAAATATTTTTATTTTAAACACTATTTATATATATGCTATACAAAACTAAACGAACAAAGTTAAAAAGTCAAAAGTAATGGAATACAGACAAGGTAATTTTTTAGAAAGGTATGAAGAGGTTGTATACGACCTTCAAAATCCAATTAAGTTGCCAGCAAATAGAGCAACACAAAATAAAAATTCATACAAGTTTTATGTAGATTCAACTGGTGAAGTAACAGCACCCAATGATTGGTATAATTCTTATCTTGAAATTGAAGTAGAAGTTAACAAGAAAGCAGATGGTACAACTTATGCTGATGTTGATAATATCACTTTTGCATCAGATGCTTATTCAATCATAAGAGAGTTGAATGTAAAGTATGGAGGCGTTCAAGTTATTGATACACCAAATGTAAATGAAAGTGTTGCAATTAGAAATAAAGCAGAATATTCAAGTGCTTATCTTGCTCAAGCAACGAGCACCTTGTTTTATCCTGATAGCGGAACTGGCACTGCTAGCCGTGCTACAAATGCTGGTTTTGCTAGTCGAGCTGCACTTACAAACGCTGCCGGTGGTGTTAATCTTATCGTACCATTAAATAAGTATAGTTTCTTTGCTGCTTCACAAGATGTTGTTTATCCAACTGGTAAAATGGAGCTAAACATTACTCTTGAAAGAGATGAAAATGTTTTGTACAAAGATGCAGCGGCTGCTGAAGGTAGATATGTTGTTACAAAAATGAGACTTTGGGTTCCAAAGATGGAGCTAAATTCAGCTGGTTTAAATAAATTTAGTTCAGCATTGACTGAAAAAAGAACTTGGGGATATTTAGCTGATAGAGTTGAAACATCACCAGTGTCTACGTTGCAAACTGGTACATTTGATATCTCAAGCAGTATTGAAAAGCCTAGATTTGTTATGTTGTACGCGGTTGATTCAACAAAAGATGGCGATGTAACAAAAAATAACTTTCATTATGATACTTATAATATCCCTGGCAATAGACAAGTGACAAGAGCACAGTTGGAGCTAGGAAATGGTGTTTATTATCCACGGGTGGAACTCAACCCAAAAAATGAATTAACAAGAGTATACAAAAGATTTATTGAATATCAAAGATTTATAAACGACGGTACGTCTGAAGGTAGCTTTATTGATAGAACGTTGTTCAAAGATCTTCATTCAGCATTGTTCTTTGACTTAAAAGATCAGAGAAATGATATGATTGATGGAGCACATAAATTAAAGTTTTCATACACTCTTGATGGTGCACCAAAAGCTTATGTTTGGAAAGCAGTAATTTTGTATGAAAGAAAAATAACATCAGATCCTATTTCTGGCTCAGTTAAACTAACATTTTAAGAAAACAAAACAAAAAAAAGACAACAAAAAAACTGATAAATAAATTTACAAAAAAAATTTTTTTTTATTTTTTTTTTACCTTTTATTTTTTTTTACCTTTTATTTTTTTTTTACTTTTTACAAACTAAGCATTGGTTCATGTTTAATTCCATATTTTTCCAACAAATGTTTTTGAATTCTTTTTATTGTTGAAGCATTATTTAATTCATCTTCTCGTTTGAAAACAATCAATTCTGCAATATCTCCAGTCAATGGAGCTGCTACGCGGTTTGCGCTAAGACTACCTATAGAAAAATGTGTAGCACCAACGTTTTCTTTTGCAGTAAAGTTTTTAAGTTTTTGTCCGTTGCACCATACTTGTGATCCGTCTGCACCTAATTGAGGTGACCATGTAACTGTTAAAACTATCCACTTGTTCAACTCGGTTGGGTTAGCTTTTGTTGGAAATGTTGTAATTGTTATATTATCACCACCATTGAATGATGTAGATTCTTTTTTTGCGTTGCTTACAATAAAGTGCTTACTATCATTCATACAAATAAAGTGATCCCATCCTGGATTATCATTTCCAATGATTGCATTTCTTAACCCAGCACCAGTACCATTACCATAAGACGTTAGTCTATAAACAACAGTTATCGATGACGTCTTATCTCCACTTGTTATATTTAAATCCATATCACATCTCATTCTATCGTTAACACCATCAAAGGTAAGATAGTTGTATTTGCCATTAATTAATCCTGTCCCTGAAGTTGGTCTTTCTGCGTCTGAAAATTTTACAATATTTTTTCTTTCACCAAAACCTTGGTAATGAAGAGATTCAACATTTGTTCCTGATAAAACACCATATGTACCAACTTTGGCTGAGGTATTGTCAGATATTAACCAGTGTCCAGCAGCACAATTTTTTATAAATTCATTTGACCAGCTGTGATAATTTTCATCCATCTGTATAAGACTTTTAACAACTGCATCAACTAACTTTATTTTACCAGAGCTATCTCTTTCAACTCCTCCTAGTGGCAAAACTGGGGCTATAGTTGATCGTGCTATTGATAAATCTATTTTAATTTTTCCAGCGCTATCTTTAACAAGTCCATTTTGTTCAACAATGCTAGCAGCAAGAAAACTTTTTACATGATTGTGTACATAATCTTTACTAGTAGCACTTGTTCCAAATTTTGGTGGGTTTTGTAAACCAAATATATTTTGATTGTCCATATTTATTCCACCACTCATTGTTCCACCAGTTTTTTTATCTAAATATTTTGATGCAGCGTCGGTGATAACAAGAGTTTGAGAAGTTGTAATTGATGTATCAACATATCCTTTGTTTGCTACAGCTCCGTCTGAATCACTGCTTGATGGTCCTACTACATTTATGGTTTTTTACCTTCTGCATTGATATTTCCTACTCAATCTTTTTTAATCCAAGTTTCTACATATCCTTTGTTGGCTATCTGATTTGAAGCTGTTGGTGTTGGTACGTTTGTAACAACAAAATGGTTCAAGTCAAAATTTTTATCCACTTTTACACCAGTAATATCAAAAGGTAAACTATTTACTTTTGTTTCAACAACAGCAACGTCAACTTTAAGCTCATCTACTATTTTTGATGAAACTGAATTTGATGCTGCACCACCTGATGCACCACCACCAGTAATATTGTTTATAAATCCCATATTTGTTATTTTTATTCAAAATAATTTCTTATGAATCTTTCGTTCTTCTTATTGTTATTACGAACAAACTTTTTTACTACTTTTAAATAATTATTTTTGCCAAACTCTTTTAAGAAATACAAGCAATAATATCCACATAAAACACTGTTTAAATCTTGAAACTGATTTGATTCATATTTATATAACTTATTAAATGTATAACATAAGTTTACTAACTCTTGTGGTGGTTGCATCCCAAAACTATCAAAATAATTGACAAAGTCTGTTGTTATTTTTACGGCTACCCAATGTGTTCCTGGTCCGTTGGTGTCATCCAAATTTATGATAAAACATTGACCTGGTATATGTTTTATTTTTGATAAAATCTCGTTTCGTGATATAACTCCTTTAAAATTTGTGATTTTCAAGTAGTCAACCCAATTCATTATTTCAAAATTTGATATTGGATGATTTATAAATTCTGGTTTACTTACAACAGAGCCCCCAACAAAGGTATTTGACTGAATGGACTGTTTGGTCCTAAAAGAAGACCCGATCCTTTTTTTTTATTTCCACTTAATAAATATTTCAAAGCTGGTATAACCGCACCACCACTAGTTGGACGTGAGTTGATTATTAAACCATTTCCTGATTGAGATACATCTATTTCGCCACGATCAATTAGTGGCAACAATGATTCAAACATTCTTAACCTATCATCTTCATCATGATTTTCTCCGTGACATCCTCCAAACAACTTTGCAATTAATGGTATTCCAATTCCTGCTAATAAAGAGCCTAGAAAACCACCTTTTTGTCCGCGTCCTGTTTTTAAAACTAACCCACTTCCACTTTTATATGAACTTACTAGCTTCTTTTGTTGAGCCACAGGTAATAGTTGTTTGATTTGGTTTCTAATTTCTGGTGTATCTACTACCATTTTAACATGTTCTGGTGATAATTGATCAGAACCACCAACTGCCTTTTTAATAGCGGTCTCTCCTAAACCAGATACTGCACCTGTTGCAAGTGGAGCCAAAATTTTTGGTAATATTTTTCTAGCAACACCACTTACTATTCTAAACAGATTCATGATGCTTCCTCCGCTTGTTGCAAATTTTCTTAACTGGGCTTTGCTAATTTTAATATCAGCTCCTACACCTTTATTTTTTGCTTTTTCAAGCTTATTAATTTGAGATTGAGTAAGATTTACTGTTTCATCACCTCTCAAAAGATTGTTATAAGACAACCTAAGAGTTATTGGTGTTTTATGTTTCATTGCTTTTGCAACTGATTCAGCTTGTCCAGCTGTCAAGTTTACTCGATAAGGGTGATAAATTGTAGACATTTTTAGACTTTATTTTTTCATAAAACGAATGTATATTAGTATCTTGTATTTTAATTTTTAAAATAATTTAAATTAAATTTTTATATAAGTATATATATAACAAAAAATAAAAAATGTCAAGTCTACATGAAATAAGAGAAATTAAAAAATACGTAGACTTCTTTTATGAAGCCACAAAGTCTGATTTTGATGAAAACGTTAATCCTGTTATTATCAAATCAGCATTAATTTATCAATATTTACTTTTAAAATATATAAGAAAAAAAGATAGTGTAAAAAATATAATAAATTCGTATAACGGTGAAATTGGTTTAATTGGACCAGGTAATGGCAACATAACATGCTGTTTAGAAGCATTATTTTCTAGTTGTACATTTTGTCATGATCATAGCTCATTTCATGATGCTTATGGCCGATTTTACACAAGATATGGATATGGTAGTGGTTATTGTTATTTATTTCACAATTTGCCAAAATTTTACAAAAAAAATCCATTGTTTGGAAATATTATTGGTTTATTATTTTCATTTTGTAAACAGTTAATTTAAATGTCACAAGTATATTTATATTGATATATTTTTACTTTATTATCTGTGGTTTTAAACCCGTTGTATTCTATTTTTTCATGATAAATTTTTTTCTTAACTTTTCTGGTTAATTTAATATCTTGTTTGAGTGATTTTGGTAAATATATGCTAACTGTTTCATTGGTTTCATCATCTTTCAACCTTGCAATACCACTTTCACCATATTTTGTGTCAAAGTAAAATACATCTCTTACGGCATAAGTATGGTCTACTTTTAGTGCTTTGTCAATCTTTTTTGCTAATACTAAATCATCTTCCATAATATCAAAATCTGCAACATAGGGAAAACCAGTTTGAAAACTAATGCTGTCTGATTTGAGATATAAAGTTTTTATTGTTTTCTTTCCATTAATTTTTCCTTTTGAAACAATAAATTAATCAATTTCTGAATCTTCAGATATCTTTTCTTTCAAACTTTTTGGTGCGTTAGTTTTTATTATAACATCTGATATAAAGTCTTGGTTGTTTGGACTTGGTTCTAAATATAAAACAAGTTTTTCACCATACTGTCCTATTGTTTTTTCTTTATCAAGAATCTTAAAGACGGCGTCAACGTCGAGCTTTGAAAACGGTACATATGATTGATGCATCTTTGAGTTTGTTGTGTGACTTGTTGTTTCTACTCTGATAGTAAACTTTGTAACTCTTATATACAGTAGTAAATTTAAAACTCTAAATGAAAATTAAAATGTGTGTTGCGGGAAAAAAAAAGTTTTGGTTTACCGATATTTACAATGATGTTATATTGGTGAAGGTTATCTCCCCTCAAAAAAGAGCTGCTGAATCCCCCTTTCTTAACTACTGATTTTTCCCTTTACTTTCAGTTTCTTTGCCCTCCAGATTGCATTCATCTCAGCCAAGGTGCTCACTCCAATCCCAACCCTGTTTTTTACCTCGTTCTCACTTGCAGCACTTTCAGTTATGGTTGCTCCACGGTATTCAAATTCGCTCACTTGTTCTAGGTCTGTGACTTTTGCTTTAACGATGATTCTCTTATTTTCACCACGTCCAGTTACGATAGCACAGTCCAAAGACGCATATAGGGAAGCAAACGTTAAGGAGTCAGTTTGTCGAGACTGGAGGTTTGTTTGGAACGGATGCCGGGGCAGAGCCAAGGAGAAGAACACTCTTTGAGTGAGATATGAACGAACTACTACATGTTTTTGTGCCATCTTGTGTTTTTGTTGGCTAGGTACACAAGTAGGCTTGCTACTACACTAGATGTAGTGTTTTTATGGAGGCACCATATCTAGGTGATCGCCTTACGAGGCTAATGGGCTTAACTACCCAGTTGAGACCATACACACATATAGAATGGAGACCAAGCCTTCATGGGGGACGTTTCATTTGCCAGAGGGCCATTCTATGAGGTAAGGTACTATCCCTCTACCATCTGGCGGTTTGGATCCAGGTTTTCCTCAGATGGCACAACCTACAAGAAAGCAGGTCATGAAGCAGGTAGTACTGGTTTGCATGGTACCAGTAGTAGACCCAAGCACGACCTGAACATACCTCAAACAAATAACGACAGTGATACGAGAAGAAAGGATGCAATTTGCGGGACACTGCTGGAGAAGCAAGCATGAACGCATTAGTGATTTCTTGCTATGGGAACCGAAACATGGCTACAGGAACGCTGGTTTTCCAAGCAAGACGTTTGTGAAACAACTTTCTGAGGACTGCAACATACGCGTGAATGAAGATCTGAGCAGAGCAATGGAGGACAGGGAGTTGAGACCAAAATGTGTTTCGGCAATCTGTCAGACTTGATGATGATGATGACTACTTGTTTATAGCTAGACATTTGACCGTAGTAATCATCGCTTTACTACGTTCCATCATCTTGTTTATTTGATACACTTAAGGCAAAGGCAAGCTGTAAGCTGACCAGTATATCCTCGTTAAGTTTACTGTGGATCTAGTAGCATATTGGAATTAGCTAATTTTACAATTGCTATTTTGGTCACTTAGATTTACGAATTTTGGATTGTAGTTTTACCCTATATGACCTAGGAACCGAGTTTTATAGTTTTATTCTACTTTTTGGAACTTCATTCAGGTTTGCAAGTAATTATTACAATGTTCTATTGATAAGTATATTGAATTAGATAATACAATCCAGGTCTAATTCAGAGGGTTTTATTCAAATGGAAGTGGAGATACTTGAAATATAGTTGTACTTGATATTGCATAGGGGCAACAGCTTAATGTTTATCGCTTGTATCTATTTTCAGGAGATATGCGTTAGCTGTCCCCGTTTACTTTGAGGTTAATTTCAGGATTACTTTAGACGTTTCGTATAGACAAATGTTCTCAAAACTTATCTTTATGAATACTTATCAAATCTTGGAACATCCTTGAACCCCCGCTTGTTGCCTGCGTGACCGCTCTAGCCGTCCTGTTACACATGTTGCTGGGGTGGTTAACCCAGCGGAATTACGTTCTCGGGGGGTAACTGCAGCTCATTTGAAGAATGGTAAATTGTGATGGGATGGACCTGAGTGTTTTATGGAAGGAGAGGCTTGTTCGCCTTTCGTCGCTAACGCTTTTCCTTCCGAGATGTAATCCTTGCCGATTCGAAAGAGGTGGTGCCTTCGTAACAGACACTGCGCCAAGCAGGGCGGTCAAGAGCGACTGCTTCCCATTTGCCTGGTTCGATGTCACAGGCTTTCAAGGCAGATTTCAGCGAATCTTTGAAACATTTCTTTGGCGCGCCGATGGTACGCACACCTTGAGGTAGCTCGCCGTAAAAGAGTGCTTTGGTATGCGAGAGTCATGCATCCGCACTAGTTGTCCAGACCACCAAATTTTTGCATGGATGATTACTTTGTAAACAACTGACAATAACTTTGCTAAAGAAATTTGATGACAGTAGATTATTGGTATTTTGGTGTTCGTCAGGAACTGTTCATACTATTGGAAATTGCTTGTAAAATATTTGCTCAGTTCTTTCGGTCACTTTCCAGAAAATTACATCAAATGAAAGTGGTTGGAAACAATTACGAGAGGGCGCAGTTAAAAGTCATATAATGCTGACGTATGAATGCTGGTCATGTTTACTCTCAGGGGTAAGGGGAACTTTCCAGTAATCTTGGTTCGACCTAAAGCCTGACTTCGATAAAATGACCAATTTTTAGTAATGGAATATATGAGAATTTCCAAACTATTTCCATGAAAAGAAGGAAAATCTCAAACTCGCTAGTGGTAATTTTCTTGGTCTTGAAACCCTTCTATAATACAAAAAATGTACGTAATTGTTTATCTAGATTGCTGTAACGATCATTGGCAAGAGAATCTTGAAAATACCAACCAATGTTAGAACAAGCAAATAATACATCAGATCAAAAAAGTGGCTACCGGCGAGGATATGCTTTACTTACCTAAACCTAGAACAATCATTAGTCATGAATCCCTGGCTTTTAGGGAACTGCAGGGCCGCAAAATCACAGGAAAGAAGTCTGTCAGCTGCCTTGATCCCTCCTGAACATCCTCGAGTGGAAAGCTTAGGCCATCATGTTCATTGCTTGCAGTTCGCATGAGGTATACTGCCCACGAAAATCGTCGTCAAGGGATGGCTTGTCCGATTGTCACACTGACTGTGTAGATTGTTACATTTTCCGTACTTATAGTGTAGCACACAAGGGCACACGTGTTTTCTTGGGATGAACTCAGTATCTATCCTTTTCCTGTTATTTTACATCGAGTACTTACTTCTACGAATCCCTGCATCACTCTCCATTTTTTTATCATCATCATAATCATCATCTCATCGGGTCTAGCGAACTCGGACTCCTTTGACAATTCTTCTCCACTCGATCCTGTCCTGCATACTTCTTAGCATAATCTGTCCTTGCATTAAATTGGGAACTTCGCAGATTTGTTCAACAAATGATGTTTGAGGGCGGCCTCTGGATATTTTTTCATGGTTATGTTCCCTGGTGATGTAAACATTCTTCTTGTCTTCGCCATACATGCCCAGAAAATCTCAGTCTTCTCGTGCGGATAACATGGCTTATGCAGGTAATTGCAGAGGAATCAACTGAATCGCTTCATTCAAATTTACATAAAAATGCTGTTACCAAGAATAGGGTCTAATCTTGAACTCATCATACAGATGAATCAATAAGGTTCTCGACCAAAAAGATCCACCCTGGCGCAGATACTTACTTTAAGAAGACTCGTCGAAGGAATCAAAGCAACGATTTTACAGCTGTTCTTACCTTTGCAGACTTTGGCAAAGCTTTCCACTCGATACATACAGGGAGACAAATAACAATTTCTTCTTCGTTGGTGTCAGATTCCTTTTCATTTTCCTTTTATCATAGCACACTCTATCCCTTTCTTTGCTTTTCTCAATATTTTCTTCTTCTTCTTAGTGTTTTTTCAGCACTTTATTTGATGGCAATTCCTTTTAAATATGCGACAACTGTACAATGATATAACAGTTCACACGATGCAGTTTTAGTTGTTGAATATGGGGTCACTCGGCATGAGAGTAAAAATCTTTGAAACTCTTGTATCCTGATTCTCTTCTTTAGATGTGCTATTTGTAACACTTTAATAATGAACGAGGATCCTACAGAACGAGGATGGCGTTCCTGTTACTAGAAAGGCTTACCCTCGTTTTACTCATGCTTGCATGCATAAAACACAGTTCTACTAGCTATTGTGCATCAGCTGAGTCGATAGATGATTACAGCAAATGGAAACTGGAAGAAACATTTATATACTCATCGCTTTATCGCTTTGGACAAACAAGGAGACAAATCTGTTTTGGCTTAGGCCGCATCGCCGAGGAATCGTGACATTGCTGCTCCTCGTTGCTGGAGATATCGAGACCTGTTCCGGGCCAGTATCAACAAGAACTTGTCTTGGCTGTCATAAAACTATCCGAAAGAATCAAAAGCGATCAATTTGTATGCATTGTGATGAGACCTTGCATTTAAAATGCCTTGTCGAAGACCTCGACGTTTCGACTGTGGGCCTAAGATGTCAGACATGTGTACTTGCAAGGGACGAACGTCGTGAACAGCCTGTACGTGAAGCTGACGACTCAGGGACTAAAAATGAATGTTTTGCAGAGTTGAAATCACATGCCAAAGCGAGAGGACTAAAGCTTTTTCACCAAAATGTTTGTGGTCTAGTTAGAGTTCATGATCAACTAAAGACCTTGCTACATGAAGTGCAGATTATTGACTTGTATTGAATCAGCGAGAGTCATTTAAATCCAGAGATGTCCAATGCGGAATTAAGGATACCTGGTTACGATCTGCACAGACTCGATCGGAAAAATGGACCTGGAGGGGGTGCAGCAGTTTATGTGAAGGAAAATATGAGTAGCGACAGAAGGCACGATTTAGAGGTAGAAGATATCGAATGTTGCTGGGTTGAAATAAATGTGAGAAATTCGAAATCATTATTAGTCGGATTCCTTTAACGGCCTCCTGATACGTCTAGCTATCTAAATGAGGATTTTGAACAATCATTTGATGATATGTTGGGTACTACCATCGCCGAGGAGAAAGAAATAATCATAATGGGTGACCTAAATTGTAACTATATGAAAGATGCAGATCATAAAAGCATAAAAAATATTGTAGCTGGATATGGTTTTAAGCAGCAGATTAAAGAACCCACACGAATAACACCTTCAACTAGCACCTTGATTGATATGATTGCCTCCACCTATCCAGGGAATGTAATATCATCTGTTGTCCTTGGTCCATCTCTCAGTGATCATGACGTAGTTGCCATCGTCAGGAAAATAAATTGTCAAAGAACAAAACCAAGGAAAATTGTATCCAGAAATTTTAGCAAATACTGTCATGAGACCTTTCAGAACGACCTCAAAGCAGTCTCGTGGGATGGTTTATTAGCACAACAGGACGTAAATGGATGCTGGAAGCTATTCAAAGACTGTTTTCTGAAAGTTTTAAATCGGCATGCCCCTCTCGTTGAGAGAAATGTCAAGGGACGAGATCTTCCTTGGCTGGACAATGAAATCAAAAGGGCAATTCATGAAAGAGAATACCATCATCGCAAAGCTAAACAAACTAGAAGTGAACACCATTGGTCAACATACAAAAGGAAACGAAATGCCGCCACAGCTACAATCAGGAGAAAAAGGCCAAACATCACAAGACAATGATTCAAGAAAACAAATCTATCCCTAAGGGATCTTGGAAAGCAATAAAGAAATGCCTACCTGACAACAAACCATGCAAGCAAAGGTCTATTTCATTCAATATAAATTCAATTGTGACAAAAGATAAAAAGGAAATCGTAAGTAGCTTCAACAAATTCTTTGCAAATGTAGCTGCAAAACTTCGAGCTGCTTTGCCACCCTGTTCCCCTGAAGATGTTAACGGTATCAGACATCAAGTAAATCCCCAAAATAAGAGGTTTCGTTTCAAACCAGTTACGAAAAGCGAAGTTTTTAAAGTGCTCATGTCTTTGAAAGATCAAAATCTCCTGGAATAGATAACATTCCTCCAGGAACTGTGACGGATGCAGCAAAAGTAATTATCCATCCTCTCCTCCACATCATAAATCTCTCTTTGGCTGGACTTTGTCGAGAAGACAGAGAGTAGATTTTGGAGCACCACCACAGACGTGGGAGCAGTACTCTAAGGAAGGATGGATTTGGTACTTGTATATAGATAGAAGGTGAGAAGATGAGAAAAACCCACGGGCTCTGGCGAGGAAACCGAGCTTTTGAGATGCATGTTTAGCAAGGGAATGGATGTGAGTTTTCCAATTGAGATTAGATGAAAGAGAAAGACCAAGTTGTGTGAAAGAAGCTGAAGTGTCCAGTTCATCACCATTCATGAAACCAGCTGGAAAGTTTTGATTACGTTTGCGTGAAATGACAGCCTGTTTCGCCTTGCTTTGGTTGAACGAAGATAGGTTGTCTTTACCCCACTTCTCAATAACTGTCAGATCATTGGAGAGAAGCGAGGCTGAAATGTTCCTGTGGAGTTGGATATCGGTGGAAGCATGGTCATTTGGATTGAATGAAAATGAGGAACTTAGGAAGGTATCGTCAGCAAAGGAGTGAATGCTAGAAGACGTGGAGGTGAAAAGGTCATTGATGAAGAGGATGAAGAGTACAGGGAAGATGACAGAGCCCTGGGGTACGCCAGCACTGATAGAGTGCAGTGTGCTAACCTGGTTGCTTTTGCTTGCAAACTTTCAGGAATAATTAAGTCTAGTACCTTTCTTTAGAAAATCTTCTGATTTGCTGCTTGTAATTCTTCCATGCATTTCTTGTAAGGCTGAATATATTTGTCTTATATGTCCCTTTTTCTAGTATCGAATGGTTTGTGAACTTTTTGCAATACTGTCCTTTTTTTTTTCTTGTTGGAACTCCTTCGAGGTCAAGGACTTTGGAATTGTATACTGTACGATGTAGTTTAAATACTCTTCAGCTATACGTTCTTCTTAACTCTTTTTTGTTGCAATATCCATTGGGTGTCGACTTAAATATTCAGCTTCATTTGTTATTCCGCTTTTGTAAATAACTCGAAAATTGTACGGCTGAAGCCTTAGAAACAACATTTTCTATTGAAGCAGGCTCTTTTGACCTTGGGTTATTAATGATAGCTTCCAAAGCTTTGTGATCTGTCATGACATCGAATTCTGTTCCAATCAAAAATGATCTTAAGTGTTCTATGGGCATACCAATACGAGTCATTCAATATCCGTTTGAGAAAAATGACTTTCTACAAAGCTAGGGGCTCTACCCGCGTAAGAAAAAATTACATTGCTGGCTTTATCACTGCCGCATTGAAAAGGAACTCCGTTAATAGTAGTTAAGAAAGGCCGGGCCCAGTGCACTTTTTTGGGAGAGGCAAAGCTCACATTTATTTATTTTTCATTTAGAGTTTTAAATTTACTACTATATATAAGAGTTACAAAAACCCCAGTTCAAAGAGATGACTGAAACTAATCAAAGATGTAGTTGGCTTATGTTAGGCCAAGAAGTAACTTGTTGCAGATTAGCAAAACGTGAAGGATATTGTGTTTATCATGCAAAACAAAAAGTAAAATCCTTTCCTTGTATAACCTGTGGTAAAGGAACAAGATCAAAATATAGAACATGTTATAAAAAAGGTTGTGCTTATGAAAAACTAAGACATATAAATAAAATGGTAAAGAAAAATATAGAAAGAGATGATTACACAATAACCAAACATTATAAAAAGAAATTACACGTAGAATTGCTAAAGAAAGTAGAAACGTTATATTAAATTAATAATCCAAATTTTTTTTTCACTAATATTTATATATACAAATTAATTATTTTGTATTAGACTTTTAATATATTGTATTATATAAGGTGTGTAAAAACCTAGACTATAACACAACATGTCTCAACTAAAATTAGTGCAAACAGAAACTGCTTTGAATAATGTATTTAAAACTTTTGAGATCAACGGATTAGAAAATGTTGATTTAAACGCATATCTAGATATGACTGCTTTACTTATAGAAAAACAATTAAAAGAAGAACTTAAGAAAGAAAAATCTTTAAAAATTGAAACAGCAGTAATGGTTAACTTGGCAAAAAGATCAAACGATAAAATTATTTATAAAAATCCATACTTTCGCTCTGGTGTGCAATACATTAACAGTTCAACAAACATTCCTGAAACCTTTGAAATTATGAAACAAAGAATGATAGAATTATTTGAAAATTTCACAAACGAAGGTAGTGGTTGGATATTTCAAAATATTGATCGTTTGTTTCTTAATGTTGATAAAAACGTGCCATTAAATGGTAGTAGCTATATTGATTTACCAAAAGAAATTAAATCAAAAGGAGCAATTATAAACGTACAAAACAAAGACAACAAGTGTTTTGAATATGCAATTTTATCATTCCAACACAACAAGGAAATAAAGGCCAACCCTGAAAGACCATCAAAATATAAAGAACACTTAAACAAACTTAATTTTACTGGTATTGAGTTTCCAGTTTCATTGAAAGACATTGATAAGTTTGAAAAACAAAACCCTGAAATTGGTGTCAATGTATTTGGATATGATAAAAGTGTTCACATCTTGAGAATTAATAAAACAGACCCACAAAATGCTATTGATTTGTTGCTTATTACTGATGGTAAAGAAAAACAACATTATTGTTGGATAAAAAACTTTTCAAGATTAGTTGGATCACAAGTTACCAAAGACGGACACAAAATTTATTTCTGCAAAAGATGTTTGAATCATTTTTCAAAACCAGAAAAGTTAAATGATCATATTGAGATTTGTAAAGAAAATTCTGCTTGTAGAATTGAAGTACCAAAACCTGGTGAAACCATTTCATTTAAAAATCACAAAAAATCTTTAAGAGTTCCATTTGTAATTTACGCTGACTTTGAAGCAGTGACAGAAAAAATAGACTCCGCATCACCTAATCCAGAAAAGTCTTTTACTGAAAAATATCAAAAACATACTCCATCAGGATTTTGTTATTATGTCAAAAAAGATGATGAAAAAAACTATGCTGAACCAGTTGTTTATAGAGGTGAAGATTGTGTTGAAAAATTTTGTACAATGATTGAAGAAGAAGTAAAAGAAATAGGTGCAATCTATAAGGATATACTGCCTCTTGAAATGACAGCAGAAGATAATGAAAAATTTTATTCAGCAACAGATTGTCATATTTGTAATAAAAAGCTGTATAATGACAAAACAATTCCGTTTAACAAAGAACCAATTCATCAATCTTGTTTGCCTGCCAAATACATAGGTACCTCAGAATTTAAATTAAGCAATGTAATGGAAAAAGGTGATTGGCGCAACTACTTTAAAAAATCAAAATATGCAATTTGTGATAAACCTCTTTCAGGTGAAACAGTTAAAGATCATGACCATTTAACAGGCAAGTTTAGAGGTGCTGCACACAACCAATGTAATTTACAATATCAATTACCAAAATTTGTTCCAGTAATATTTCACAACTTGTCTGGATACGATTCTCATTTGTTTATAAAGCAGCTTGGCAAATCACATGGTAGTATTAACTGCATACCCAACAATGATGAAAAATATATAAGCTTTAGCAAATCATTAGCAGTTGATGATAAAAAATTTGAGATTAGATTTATTGATAGTTTTAAATTTATGGCTTCATCACTTGATGCTTTGTGTAAAAATCTTTCCCACGAACAATTTAGGGAAATGAATAAAGTTTTCAAAAGTGACACAGATTTATTGATCAGAAAAGGAGTTTATCCTTATGATTATATGGACAACTTTGATAAATTTAATGAAACCAAACTGCCTCCTATAAATGAGTTTTATTCAAAACTTTATGATTCTAACGTGGACAAAAAAGATTATGCTCACGCTCAAAAGGTTTGGTCTCACTTTAGCTTTAAAAATATGGGTGAATACCATGACTTGTACTTGAAAACAGATGTGGTTTTGTTGGCTGATATATTTGAAAATTTTAGAGATGTTTGCTTGAAAAACTACAAGTTAGATCCAGCTTGGTATTATACATCACCAGGTCTTAGTTGGGATGCTTTGCTAAAGAAAACTGAAGTAAAGCTAGATTTGTTGAGTGATATAAATATGATTTTGTTTGTTGAAGCTGGAATAAGAGGAGGAGTTAGTATGATTTCAAACAGATATGGAAAAGCTAACAACAAATATATGGAAAATTATAATCCCGACGAAGAATCAAAGTTTATAACATATTTGGATGCAAACAACTTGTATGGTTGGGGTATGAGCCAAAAGTTACCGTACAAAAACTTTAGATGGCTAGATGAAGCAAAGTTAGCTAATTTTGATCCAACTTTGATAAACACAGAAGATGATACTGGTTATATTTTACAAGTGGATTTGGAATATCCAAAAGAGTTGCACGACGTTCACAATGATTATCCTCTTGCTCCAGAATCTTTTAAAATCAAGAAAATTTATAAATTAACACCAAACTTAAACAACAAAACAAAGTACATTTTACATTTGAAAAATCTTCAACTTTATTTAAACCTTGGGTTAAAACTTACCAAAATTCATAAAGTACTTGCATTTGATCAAAAAGATTGGATGAGACCTTATATTACATTAAACACTGACCTTAGAACTGCAAGCAAAAATGATTTTGAAAAGGATTTCTTCAAGTTAATGAACAACTCAGTATTTGGAAAGACTATGGAAAACATAAGAAACCGAGTTGATATAAGACTTGTCAATGAAGAAAAACAAGCCAAAAAGTTGGTATCAAAGCCAACGTTTGAGAGAAGAAAAATATTTTGCGCTGACTTGGCAGCAGTTCACATGAAGCGAACAAAAATAAAATTTGACAAACCGATTTACGTAGGATTTTGCATTTTGGATTTAAGCAAAACACTTATGTATGATTTTCATTACAACTATATTGTAAAAAAGTATGGGACAAAACAAAAGTTGTTATTTACAGATACTGACTCTGGCTTATGAAATAAAGACTGATGACTTTTATCAAGATATCAACGAAGATGTACCAGAAAATTTTGATACAAGCAACTATGCAAAAAATCATCCTTCTGGAATTAAAACTGGGTACAACAAAAAAGTAATTGGTATGATGAAAGATGAATGTGGTGGCAAACAGATAACAGAATTTGTAGGGTTAAGAGGAAAGATGTATTCTTACAAAGTTGATGAAACAGAAGAGAAAAAAGCAAAAGGTGTAAAAAAGAATGTTATCAAAAAAGATATAAGCTTCAACGATTACTATAAATGTTTGAAAAGAGAAAAAAATCCAGTTTATAGAAAAATGAATTTAATCAGAAGTCACAATCAGGAGATTTATTCTGAAACTATAAATAAAATAGCGTTGTCTACAGATGATGATAAAAGAAATATTAATGAAGATGGTATTTCAACACAAGCTTATGGACATTATAAGTTAAATCAAAAAAAGTAAATGAATAAAGAAAAAAAAATATATTTTTTTTAAATGTTTTTAACATCATTTAGTGGAATCCAACTATTAAATTCTTTAGGATAACCCTTCCATGATACTAGCGCTAATTTTTTCTTATAATCTTTTTTGATTACTTTATCAATTCTATAAAAATCTTGATCAGTTTTTTGTAACTCATTTTCATAAAAACTTCCTTTAATAATTTCATTGTTATAGTCTTTTATTAGATATGTAGTAGGATTGGTATATTGTATTCCTACTATAACAAAACTTCTTCACTCCAGTTTGGTGTATAACCTTTATCAAACAAAGTTCTTTTGTATTTACTAATCCTTACTCTGTCTCCCACCTTGAACTTAGATTTATAGATGGTTTTATCATCGATTGAATATACATCATTTTGAATAACTTTTTCATTATATTTCATGCTAGCTTCTGTTGGAGTCATTTTTATTGTAGAGTGTTTGTGGTTGTTATATTCGTTAATTAAATCTGGTAATACATCGACATATTTATATGTATTATTAGCAGTAAAATATTTATACATTTTATTTTTCAAAGTACGATTAAATCTTTCAATAACAACGGCCTTACCTTCATTAAATGTACTATACATTTTAATTTCATTCTCAACTAGCCATTTTTTAAATACGTTGTTATAAAATTCAGATCCATTATCAACCCATAATTTGTTGGGTTTCCCCTTGCTAGTTTTAACAATAGATTGAAATGTATTGGTAATTGTTTTACCTGTTTTATCTTTTATAGGAACACTCCATACAAATTTTGAAAATACATCAATAACATTTAAAATATACCTAAATCCATGGTTGTAGCTTTTAAGTTGTTGCATATCAACCAAGTCAGCACTCCAAGTATCGTCAATATTACCAACAATAACTTTTCTCTTTTTAAACTTTCTTATAATTGGTTTGTGTAACTCATCTGCTAGCTGTTCATTCCAATTTTTTGAACTTTTTTTAAAACACCTAACCCAAGTTTTTGTTTGGTGTTGATAACTTTTCTAGCTAGCATACCCATTTTTGGAAGGGATCCATAAGGTATCTTATCCAATTCAGAAACCATCTTTCGGTCGCATTCGTTTTTATCAACTCCTCTTGAGTAACATAGATCATGATGTGCTGAAATTTCATCAACTTTGTTATAAGGAGGAACTATCCATCTAGTAATTTCACCAGTTTCTGGGTTGTATTCTAATTGTTTATCTAGTGGATTAAACGGTCCCATGTATTTATAATTAGTAGGGGTCCAACCAGCTTTTGGTTTTGGTAGCTTGCCGATCAAAGAATGAATATCTAACTTTCCACCAGCTTTACTTTTGGTAAAACAATTTTTTTGCGTACCACACACCCCGCAGCTACCTTTTACTATAGATTTGTTATTTTTTGTTGTTGTATGTCTTATATTTAAAGACGGAGTTTTTCTTTTGCATTTGACTCAATAAATTTCCATAACCAAAGTCTTTTTGTTGTCTATACCTATACTTATTTTAATTTCTTGGTTTTGTTTAAATTAAATAATTTCATCAAAGTTTTTAAACAACTCTTTTTTGTTTTGATTTATAAATAGAAAATCATGTTTATCAAGACCCTCAAATTTGCATTTGTCAAATCTACATTCTTTTGAAATTCTTGCTTTTTCGCCATCTGTTGGAGGATCATAAACAATAACTTTGGAGCAATTTGTTCTTATGTCTTTTGGCACCGTAAAATACGATTGACTCAAATAAACTGGACAAATTTTGTGATGTCTACCATCAGTAAAATGGTTTGCAATCTTTGCTTGAACCTTTTTATCAGCATTCATCAAATCATCAAATACGACAAGCTTTACACAATCATCAGATCCATATTCATCTGTATTTAAGATATCGTCTTGTCCGCACAACAACAAGACTTGATGACCTACTAACTGTGAAACTTGAACAAACTTATTTTTTAGCGAGACCAACTTGTCTTGATCTTTATTTGGAGTATATATGATAATCTGATCATAATAACACAAAGGTTTTTTAATGATATGCATTAAAGTATTTGTTTTTCCACAACCAGAACTTCCACAAACAAGCATTCTAAAATCGTTGCCCAACAATGACTTATGCTTTGTTTTGTCAACAACTAGCTCACTATCATAATTTGGAATCTTCATTTTGTTTTACTCTTTAAACCCTATATAGGTTACAAAATTTATAATTTTAAATTATAAAATATTAAAAAGTGTATCAACAAGTTAAATACTATATAGTTACTTAAAAAAGGGTGTCAAAATTTAGGGTAGATAAGTAACTGTCAGTACGTTAAGTCCAAAGATAAGTAACTTACAGTACGTTAAGTCCAAAGATATTAGGAACTGTCAGTACGTTAAATAAGGGAGTCAAAATTTAGGGTAGATAAGTAACTGTCAGTACGTTAAGTCCAAAGATAAGTAACTTACAGTTAGTTAAATATTTTTATATTTTGAATTTAAAAAGACTATATAAGTATATGAAAGTATATGAAAAATCGAAAAGTATGGATTTAAACAAATTGAGAAGTATAATTAAAAAAGAAGCTGCAACAACTAATATTGTTGACCAAGTTAAAGATGATGTAAGGGTTTATAAAAATCTACAACTTGGGGTTATGGAAGAAAGAGAAAAACTTGCTGCTCCAATTACAAGAGAACTTGGTAAAGTTGGGAAACAAATAACTGATATAGATAAAAGACAAGACGAAATGTTAGGTCAGTTAAGAGAAAACCAAAACGCAATGATACAGTATTTACCACAGCTTGCAATTGAGTCACCAGAGTCACCACCAGCGCTTGAGACACCAAAGCGACCAACACAACCAAAGCAACCAATAACACTTAATTTTGATAAAAGATTTGATCCAGAATTTCTAAAAACTTATGGTTTACCAAGTGCTAATGAATTTCCAAATATAGCAAAAGATGAATTAGAAATAATAAACCAAAAAGTAACAACTGCACAAAAATCCGTTGGTGGACGTAAAAGTGCAGCTAAAAGTGTTGATAAAAGGAACAAACTTGATGAAGATTTAGCTACATTAAAAAAATATAAAAAAATATTAGACGCAACAATGTCTACAGACTTATCAGAAATAATTGGAAATGGGATAAACCAACAAAGAAAAAGAAATGCTTACAAGTTGTCAAAAGGTGGATCCTTTGGTCATGTATATATTGATCCTGCTAAACTCAGAATGAATAGACTTAGTGTTAAAGACAAGGTTGGAAACAGTTTGATAGATAATGTTGTTGACAACTCTCTTATAGATTTATTAACAAAAAGGTACAACCCAAAAGTTGAGTACACACCAGAAGCAAAAGATATTTTCAAAGATTTGACTCGCTTTTCTGGTTTTAAAAAAAGTAAAAGATCAGGCAAACAAAAGTTATTAGGTGGATCCACTGTTACTTTAGTGCCAGACACCCCAAAAGATATTTTGGCGAGGTTGACCCTTTTATTAGGTACACGACGTGCTGGTAACAATAGTTTAGATATAAGAAATGAAATAGTTCAACTAATTGATATTGCTTATAGTAAAAAAATAATAACAGACGAAGAAAAAGGAAGTTTAACGGCAAAAAATAATTTAAATTAAATTAATTTAAAAAAATAAATAATATATACAATATACATAAAACATTGTGAAAAAATGAAAGAGATAGAAAGACCGTTTGTTTTCAGTTCAACTGATGGAATCGCTGGATCAAAACCAGGTGATTTTACAATAAAACATATTCCAAATCTTATTTTGGATAAAAATAAAGAACATTATATTGCGCTTGATAAATTTAATGGTCATTATTCGTGGTATAACATCAATGCAACTTATAATAATAATAAAATTAGCTATTCTCACGACTCAGGAAAAACTAGCAATGTAATTACTTTTCCAGATGGAATTTATGATTATGATGATTTAAATAGTTATAGAAAAGGTTCTTTGATAGCAAATGGTCATACTGTAGATGGAAAACTCCTGGTATCAAATTAACTTTTAGTACTTCTAGATTTAGGGTATATTTGCTGCTTTCAACAGGATATAGTGTTGATCTTGGAGGTACAAATAGAAACTTTAATGATATTATTGGGTTTTCAAAAATTAATATAACCACATCCCAGTTTGGTCAACGCTTGCCCAACATTGCAAATTCTGTTGATAATATAAAAATTAAAACATCACTTACAAATGATTCTTTGGACGGTGGAGTATCAACTGATGTTTTATATTTGTTTGACACGTCAGATATTTCATGCGCTTTTCCTTTTAAAATAGAACCAAGAAGAAGATTATATAATAAATTAAATACAAATATTATATCTTCTGTAAGGATATATATGACGGATGCAATAAATAGACCAATCGATTTCAACGAAGTACCAGTTAGTTTGACAGTTGTAATAAACTCAGTAGACAAATACTAATGAATCGAACAAAAAAGTTTAATTATAAAAGAATAAAATATGTTACCCCACAAGATCCAATTGATCAACAAAATCAACAAGATGGTGAAGGCTTGTTTGACATATTTAAGTCAACAGGCAAAAAAATTACATCACTTGCAACTTCAGTGCAACGGCAAAAGTGCTGCGGACAAAGTTGTAAATAAACTATCTGCTACGCCAAGTATTGTCAAAGAAAACAAGCCAACCCCAAATAGCGGGGCTAAAATTTGAAAAAAGTAGACTCTTTACCATTACCTGTCTAAGCGTCAGAAATTGATGCATTGAAACAACAGTTGACTCAATTTATGTAAAAAATAAAAAAAAATTATGTAAAGATTAATTATTATTTTTTTAAAATATTTTTATTTTAAACACTATTTATATATATGCTATACAAAACAAAACTAAAAGAACAAAGTTAAAAAGTCAAAAGTAATGGAATACAGACAAGGTGATTTTTTAGAAAGGTATGAAGAGGTTGTATACGACCTTCAAAATCCAATTAAGTTGCCAGCAAATAGAGCAACACAAAATAAAAATTCATACAAGTTTTATGTAGATTCAACTGGTGAAGTAACAGCACCCAATGATTGGTATAATTCTTATCTTGAAATTGAAGTAGAAGTTAACAAGAAAGCAGATGGTACAACTTATGCTGATGTTGATAATATCACTTTTGCATCAGATGCTTATTCAATCATAAGAGAGTTGAATGTAAAGTATGGAGGCGTTCAAGTTATTGATACACCAAATGTAAATGAAAGTGTTGCAATTAGAAATAAAGCAGAATATTCAAGTGCTTATCTTGCTCAAGCAACGAGCACCTTGTTTTATCCTGATAGCGGAACTGGCACTGCTAGCCGTGCTACAAATGCTGGTTTTGCTAGTCGAGCTGCACTTACAAACGCTGCCGGTGGTGTTAATCTTATCGTACCATTAAATAAGTATAGTTTCTTTGCTGCTTCACAAGATGTTGTTTATCCAACTGGTAAAATGGAGCTAAACATTACTCTTGAAAGAGATGAAAATGTTTTGTACAAAGATGCAGCGGCTGCTGAAGGTAGATATGTTGTTACAAAAATGAGACTTTGGGTTCCAAAGATGGAGCTAAATTCAGCTGGTTTAAATAAATTTAGTTCAGCATTGACTGAAAAAAGAACTTGGGGATATTTAGCTGATAGAGTTGAAACATCACCAGTGTCTACGTTGCAAACTGGTACATTTGATATCTCAAGCAGTATTGAAAAGCCTAGATTTGTTATGTTGTACGCGGTTGATTCAACAAAAGATGGCGATGTAACAAAAAATAACTTTCATTATGATACTTATAATATCCCTGGCAATAGACAAGTGACAAGAGCACAGTTGGAGCTAGGAAATGGTGTTTATTATCCACGGGTGGAACTCAACCCAAAAAATGAATTAACAAGAGTATACAAAAGATTTATTGAATATCAAAGATTTATAAACGACGGTACGTCTGAAGGTAGCTTTATTGATAGAACGTTGTTCAAAGATCTTCATTCAGCATTGTTCTTTGACTTAAAAGATCAGAGAAATGATATGATTGATGGAGCACATAAATTAAAGTTTTCATACACTCTTGATGGTGCACCAAAAGCTTATGTTTGGAAAGCAGTAATTTTGTATGAAAGAAAAATAACATCAGATCCTATTTCTGGCTCAGTTAAACTAACATTTTAAGAAAACAAAACAAAAAAAAGACAACAAAAAAACTGATAAATAAATTTACAAAAAAAATTTTTTTTTATTTTTTTTTTACCTTTTATTTTTTTTTACCTTTTATTTTTTTTTTACTTTTTACAAACTAAGCATTGGTTCATGTTTAATTCCATATTTTTCCAACAAATGTTTTTGAATTCTTTTTATTGTTGAAGCATTATTTAATTCATCTTCTCGTTTGAAAACAATCAATTCTGCAATATCTCCAGTCAATGGAGCTGCTACGCGGTTTGCGCTAAGACTACCTATAGAAAAATGTGTAGCACCAACGTTTTCTTTTGCAGTAAAGTTTTTAAGTTTTTGTCCGTTGCACCATACTTGTGATCCGTCTGCACCTAATTGAGGTGACCATGTAACTGTTAAAACTATCCACTTGTTCAACTCGGTTGGGTTAGCTTTTGTTGGAAATGTTGTAATTGTTATATTATCACCACCATTGAATGATGTAGATTCTTTTTTTGCGTTGCTTACAATAAAGTGCTTACTATCATTCATACAAATAAAGTGATCCCATCCTGGATTATCATTTCCAATGATTGCATTTCTTAACCCAGCACCAGTACCATTACCATAAGACGTTAGTCTATAAACAACAGTTATCGATAGCGTTTTATCTCCACTTGTTATATTTAAATCCATATCACATCTCATTCTATCGTTTGTACCATCAAAGGTAAGATAGTTGTATTTGCCATTAATTAATCCTGTCCCCGAAGTTGGTCTTTCTGCATTTGAAAATTGTACAATATTTTTTCTTTCACCAAAACCTTGGTATTGAAGAGAGTCAACATTTGTTCCTGATAAAACACCATATGTACCAACTTTGGCTGAGGTATTGTCAGATATTAACCAATGTCCAGCAGCATTATTTTTTATAAATTCATTTGACCAGCTGTGATAATTCCCATCCATCTGTATAAGACTTTTAACAACTGCATCAACTAACTTTATTTTACCAGAGCTATCTCTTTCAACTCCTCCTAGTGGCAAAACTGGGGCTATAGTTGATCGTGCTATTGATAAATCTATTTTAATTTTTCCAGCGCTATCTTTAACAAGTCCATTTTGTTCAACAATGTTTGCAGCAAGAAAACTTTTAACATGATTGTGTACATAATCTTTACTAGTAGCACTTGTTCCAAATTTTGGCGGCTTTTGTAAACCAAATATATTTTGATTGTCCATATTTATTCCACCACTCATTGTTCCACCAGTTTTTTTATCTAAATATTTTGATGCAGTGTCGGTGATAACAAAAGTTTGAGAAGTTGTAATTGATGTATCAACATATCCTTTGTTTGCTACAGCTCCGTCTGAATCACTGCTTGATGGTCCTACTACATTTATGTTTTTTTTACCTTCTGCATTGATATTTCCTACTCCATCTTTTTTAATCCAAGTTTCTACATATCCTTTGTTGGCTATCTGATTTGAAGCTGTTGGTGTTGGTACGTTTGTAACAACAAAATTGTTCAAGTCAAAATTTTTATCCACTTTTACACCAGTAATATCAAAAGGTAAACTATTTACTTTTGTTTCAACAACAGCAACGTCAACTTTAAGCTCATCTACTATTTTTGATGAAACTGAATTTGATGCTGCACCACCTGATGCACCACTACCAGTAATATTGTTTATAAATCCCATATTTTATTTTTTACTTGAAATAGTTTCTTATGTATCTTTCGTTCTTCTTATAGTTATTAGTTTCAAACTTTTTTACTACTTTTAAATAATTTTTTTTGCCAAACTCTTTTAAGAAATACAAGCAATAATATCCACATAAAACACTGTTTAAATCTTGAAACTGATTTGATTCATATTTATATAACTTATTAAATGTATAACATAAGTTTACTAACTCTTGTGGTGGTTGCATCCCAAAACTATCAAAATAATTGACAAAGTCTGTTGTTATTTTTACGGCTACCCAATGTGTTCCTGGTCCGTTGGTGTCATCCAAATTTATGATAAAACATTGACCTGGTATATTTTTTATTTTTGATAAAATCTCGTTTCGTGATATAACTCCTTTAAAATTTGTGATTTTCAAGTAGTCAACCCAATTCATTATTTCAAAATTTGATATTGGATGATTTATAAATTCTGGTTTACTTACAACAGAGCCCCCAACAAAGGTATTTGACTGAATGGACTGTTTGGTCCTAAAAGAAGACCCGATCCTTTTTTTTTATTTCCACTTAATAAATATTTCAAAGCTGGTATAACTGTACCACCTCTAGTTGGACGTGAGTTGATTACTAAACCATTTCCTGATTGGGATACATCTATTTCACCACGATCAATTAGCGGCAACAATGATTCAAACATTCTTAACCTATCATCATCATCATCATCATGATTTTCTCCGTGACATCCTCCAAACAACTTTCCAACTACGTTTGCAATTAATGGTATTCCAATTCCTGCTAACAAAGATCCAAGAAAACCACATTTTTGTCCTCGTCCTGTTCTTAAAACTAACCCACTTCCACTTTTATATGAACTTACTAGCTTCTTTTGTTGAACTATAGGTAATAGTTGTTTGATTTGGTTTCTAATTTCTGGTGTATCTACTACCATTTTAACATGTTCTGGTGATAATTGATAAGAACCACCAACTGCCTTTTTAATAGCGGTCTCTCCTAAACCAGAAACTGCACCTGTTGCAAGTGGGGCCAAGATTTTTGGTAATATTTTTCTAGCAACACCACTTACTATTCTAAACAAATTCATAATGTTTCCTCCGCTTGTTGCAAATTTTCTTAACTGGGCTTTACTAATTTTAATATCAGCTCCTACACCTTTATTTTTTGCTTTTTCAAGCTTATTAATTTGAGATTGAGTAAGATTTACTGTTTCATCACCTCTCAAAAGATTGTTATAAGACAACCTAAGAGTTGTTGGTGTTTTATGTTTCATTGCTTTTGCCACTGATTCAGCTTGTCCAGCTGTCAAGTTTACTCGATAAGGGTGATAAACTGTAGACATTTTTAGACTTTATTTTTTCATAAAACGAATGTATATTAGTATCTTGTATTTTATTTTTTAAAATAAATTAAATTAAATTTTTATATAAGTATATATATAAAAAATAAAAAATGTCAAATCTACATGAAATAAGAGAAATTAAAAAATACGTAGACTACTTTTATGAAGCCACAAAGTCTGATCTTGATGACAACGTTAATCCTGTTATTATCAAATCAGCATTAATTTATCAATATTTACTTTTAAAATATATAAGAAAAAAAGATAGTGTAAAAAATATAATAAATTCGTACAACGGTGAAATTGGTTTAATTGGACCAGGTAATGGCAAAATAACATGTTGTTTAGAAGCATTATTTTCTAGTTGTACATTTTGTCATGATCATAGCTCATTTCATGATGCTTATGGTCGATTTTACACAAGATATGGATATGGTAGTGGTTATTGTTATTTATTTCACAATTTACCAAAATTTTACAAAAAAAATCCATTGTTTGGAAATATTATTGGTTTATTATTTTCATTTTGTAAACAGTTAATTTAAATGTCATAAGTATATTTATATTGATATACTTTTACTTTATTATCTGTGGTTTTAAACCCGTTATATTCTATTTTTTCATGATAAATTTTTTTGTTAACTTTTCTGGTTAATTTAATATCTTGTTTGAGTGATTTTGGTAAATATATGCTAACTTTTTCATTGGTTTCATCATCTTTCAACCTTGCAATACCACTTTCACCATATTTTGTATCAAAGTAAAATACATCTCTTACGGCATAAGTATGACCTACTTTTAGTGCTTTGTCAATCTTTTTTGCTAATACTAAATCATCTTCCATAATATCAAAATCTGCAACATAAGGAAAACCAGTTTGAAAACTAATGCTGTCTGATTTGAGATATAAAGTTTTTATTGTTTTCTTTCCATTAATTTTTCCTTTTGAAACAATAAATTAATCAATTTCTGAATCTTCAGATATCTTTTCTTTCAAACTTTTTGGTGCGTTTGTTTTTATTATAACATCTGATATAAAGTCTTGGTTGTTTGGACTTGGTTCTAAATATAAAACAAGTTTTTCACCATACTGTCCTATTGTTTTTTCTTTATCAAGAATCTTAAAGACGGCGTCAACGTCGAGCTTTGAAAACGGTACATATGATTGATGCATCTTTGAGTTTGTTGTGTGACTTGTTGTGTTTACTCTGCTAGTAAACTTTGTAACTCTTATATATAGTAGTAAATTTAAAACTCTAAATGAAAAATAAATAAATGTGAGCTTTGCCTCTCCCAAAAAAGTGCACTGGGCCCGGCCTTTCTTAACTACTGTTAATACCTGTTGGGGATCAATCAGCAATTAACATACTTCTTAGACCATTACTTGGGCATGGGTCAGTTTCTGCTTCAGTTGATTAAATAATATTTGCGCAGCAAGCGTCCATTTGAACTTGATGTTTTTCTATGTTAACTCAAGCAAAGGTAGAGTAACGGCAGCATAAATTGGAATGCATCAATTGCAGGTATTGGCCATATCTAGGAAACTTCCTACTTCAGACGCATTCTGTGGAGGTGCAACATTTTGAAGCTTTGCCACACGTTCTGGATCAGGTCTCGAACCTTTTTCAGTGAATACAAGACCATAGAATTCTATTTCGGCTTTTAAAAAAGGGCATTTGATACCTTTGCCTCGATGTTAAGAGTAGACGATCGTTTTAGGCAACTTTCTAATGCTATATCGTGTCCGAGAATAAATATAACATTAGCAATATGCTACACATTTTTGTATGTCACTTGGGAGCTGCTGTAGGATGTTTTGAAGCAATTCTGCACTCTACACATACCAAAATAAAATCTTTTGCGCTGAAAAAGTACTTCATGTGTAGAAATAGGAGTTATTTACTGTCGCTACATCTGCTTGTTCGATTGGGAGGCTATTTTGTTGCACTGATCCATTTCACAGTTTTCAATAATTGAATATGGGCAAGGTTTTGAGGTGTCTTTGTACTGAGTAGGGTTACCCCCAGGTCAATCGACTACATCAAAAGTTGAAACTGCTTAGTAAGATTGGGGCTCTAGTGCTCTAAGCTTGGAAACAATCGAAAATTCAACATTCGAATCATTTAGACCAGGGGTGTCACACTCAAGCTACCTGCGCCACTGGAGGCAGTATCTGGCTGTGGCTGGGCTGCATCAGGTTTTACAGAGGAAAAGCTATGTTAATAGATTCCAATCTTCTCAAATCTCTTTATTCTAATTTTTAACACAAAATGATATGTAAAATTAAATAAGCAAATCAAGAATTATTAAGAAAATCAATCAATTGATCAGTAATAAATAAAAGCATGATTATGATGATTGAAAGAATAATTATTCAACGACTATATGTGGTTTACTCAGTCCTCTATATCCGCTGTATTCAGCTACAAATGCCTGCTTTAACTTTTAACCTTCTTCTGAACATGAATTATCCTGAACATGAATGGGGAATTGAAGGATATGAGCTGTTCTCCTGAACTTGGCTTCTCTGGCCTACTCCTTGACGCTAGATACCTGACCTTGAAGGGCTTCCTCTCGCATAGCCAAGTCACATTTGGCTGCAGGGTTTAAGCTGTTGAGACCCTTAGTATGGCTTGAAGAAGATCACCAGTAGGTCTGGACCTGCACTTGGACTGATTGAAGTTCAAGGTGGAGAAGAGCTTTTCACGCAAGTATGTGCTCCCAAAATGTCACATTGTTCGCTTGAACATTCGGGAAAGCCTAGGGAAGCTAGGGGTAAACTCCCTCAAATATCCCCAAGCTTGTCTGCTTTTCCACTCATTTCGCTCATCTTCGCTTTGAGTTCAGAGTTGTCCTGCAGGTCAATAGACCGAATTGAGTTTCTTATTTGCCTTTTATCCCGCCGTGTACGCATCAATTTAAAACATTCTGTCAAAGAGACAGAGAAACCTCAAATTAACTCTCTAAGTGTAATTGACGTGTGTTTATGGATGCATTTATAGAATAACGAGAGAGAATAACCAGTACTAGTTTAGAACTCTGGGTTTCATATTACACAATCTTTCTTGTCTGCAAACTGATCTGTTCCTTGTAACAAGGACCTATCCCATATGTGTTTCACATAAACACCGAAATATTTGTTTCACTGAGGAGTCTTTGCTGAATCCTTAAACTTCAGATACCTCAAATGAGGCTTTCTTTGGAAACCTTAATGGTTGTTCACCTTTTACTGTCGTTCACCACAACAAATAGAATACCTGGACAAAAATGTTACCAGGAGAATCGCAAGGTCTGCCCAAACAAGAAGGAATTTCCAAAGCAGAATTGTTGGCACTGTACATGGAAATCCAAATGATCTATTGGAATGCTCCCAAGACATAATTTCTATCTTTGAGCAAAGATTCCCTTTGCCAGATACTAAAAAGGCAGGTGAATCGTACCATATATTAGGATGAAGTATAATTAAATTCAGAGCTGGGCCTAATTTACTGTAGAAAAGACCTTAGACAGTACTGTTGAGCTTTTGTTTTACTTCAGTTAATCCAAGAAATTAATCTCACTGAAACATTGTGTGAGGTAATTGTATGCATGTATAAATATATACATATATATATATATAAATATAAATATATATTCCTTTTCTGCATTCCTGCTATCCACGCTCTGTACTTTGTAGATAGACGCCATATGGTGGTGAAGACAGCACCTTCTATGTGATATGTATATATATATATCGATATATATATATATACATATATATTTATATATATATATTTATATCTATAAAACAACAAGAGAGAAAAACCAGTACTAGATTAAAATTCAGTGTTTAATTTCATACAATCATCAGCTATGTTTAGCATGTGTTTAGCCGATGATTGTATGACATGAAACTTGGAGTTCTAAACTAGTACTGGCTATTCTCCCCTGTTATCCTAAATTTGCTTTAGTTCCACCATTGAGCACTCTTGCTGGTTTCATATATCACTTCTCTCTTGTATAAAAATATGTAGATATAGTTATATATTTTTATATATGAGAGTAGTGATATATGAAATCACCAAGAGTCCTCAATAGTGATAAATGAAATCACCATGCGTGCTCAATAAATGACATTGCAACTAGTGGACAAAGTCTTTCTGACTTCAACGGTCCTATCTTTACCTGGAGAGGAGATCAAAGCATCCACAGGCAACTGAGTCATGAAGCAAATGACAAGCAGACCAAAAGCGGTGTTCACGTCAAACTGCCCCAACTGCCAAACATACAACGTCACCTATGCAACTAACCTATACAACGACATCATGTCATTACTTTTCTTTTCTTTTCTCTCTTTTTTTTGTGAGTTATGTTGGGGAAAGGCCATGGGGCCCATACAATACCTCAACAAAGGGAGAAAGAAGAATGCGAAACGCTTAGAGGATGTAGAGTTCAGATCAAGTTTATAGATCTTGGATTTGAAAGATGGCAAGTTGTAAGATTCAGGAAAGCTAGAGGAATGCAAGACATCCATAAGTTGTATGTAATAGGGATAAATGATGATTGGTGGGAAGAAGAGTAGAAAGTGCAAAGGGAGTCCCAGTCAGCCTTGCTGTAGTAGAAGATTCTTTGCGGAGCAAGGATCTATTCAGGCGAGGAAAGCAGTCATGCCATAAGGTTATGGGACAATGATCAGAGTTACCAAGAGGAGAGCTAGCGGTGGGAGGAGAGTAAATGCTAGGATTAGATGTGAGGAAAGGATAGAGAGTATTTGCTTTGTCACCTGGACGATCAGGAACGCGTATCGGCTCTGAAATCACATGTCTCAAGTCATTGACAATGGCAAAGGCCTCAGCTTCCCGACCAGCACGGTTGGTGACATTGGAGGAATAGGAGAGCCAGTCGGAGTTGTGGATGTTGAAATCACTAAGAATAATGATTTCAGAGCGTGGAGATTCTAAATTGATGGTTTCGATTGATTTGGAAAGGTGGTCGAAAAGAAGTTCAAGATTGTTTGTGTTAGGAGAGCGGTATAGAGTGCAAATGCACCTTGTGGCATGAGGAAGGGACATTTCCAACCAGAAGAGTTGAAAGCCAGGATTAGAAATATCGATTTGTTTGGGGCGTAAGGTCTGCACATCAGAGCGAATAAATGCACAAACCCCACCATTACGGAAGAAGGAGGAAAATAACTCGTAACCTGGGCATTTGAGTTGAGGTGAGAGAACGGTGCTGTTACTGGGATCAAGAGGTTTGATTTAGTGTTCAGTGAGGAAGAGTGCATAGGGATTTATGGATTGGAGATGATGGTGTACTTGGTTGATGTTGGAAGATAGTCGACGGATGTTGCATAATGAGATGGAAAAGAGTTTAGGTGCCACGTTAGTTGCTGCAGTTGAACAGTTTTTTATAATATCTTGAATAATGTTAAAGGAATGGTGAGTGGTGGTTGGGGTGATCAAAATGACAGTGGTAGCGGTCAACTGAAATCCCTTGAGAGCTCCCTTAGCTATCCTGTGGCCTCAGAAGGGCCCCCTGGAGCTGCGAGCTAAGAATGGCTCCAGTTGTGAACTGGTATAACAGGCAGTCCGAGATTATACATTAGCTGATGAGGCAGCCTCCCAATGCGCTACCAATGGGCTTGGGCCTCTGTACTGTCGGGCCTGCAGTGCACCCTTTCCAATGGTACCCTAAGGTATAGCCAGGGAACAGACTAGCAAATCAGTCTCCAGTGGACCATGTTCATAATGACAAACCAACCACAAGCCACGGCATCTCTACCTTAGAGCTGAAAGTGACATAGTTACAGAAGGCACCAGAAGGTCGAGTGGTGGTACTGCCCCAGAGGATGAGTAAAACCCATCTACCACCTGATAAACATATATCAATATAAAAATATATATATCACATAGAGGGTGCTGTCTTTTTAACTATATATTGCTCTACGTACAAAGTACATAGCGTTGATAGCAGAAATTCAGAAAAGGAAAAGACCGATTCTCTATTTTTCTGAGTTTCGTGCGAAGGCACTCGTCAGACATACTATAGTAGTGAACACATCCACCTTAACGTAATTTCTTCCTCACACTCCCATTCATTCTCCGTCAAGTTCATTCATTCTGCAAATCATCTTTTTTCCTCTCCATTTAATACGCACAATCATTTCCCTTGCCATAGGAGTCACACGTTCTTTTCTTACGTCATGATTATGCAACCATTGTGCAAGCCTTGCCTTGCCGGAACCATCTGTTTACAAACCATTATATCACAAACAAACCCTTCCTTTCCATTCAATCAATTCAATTGTAAACAACAAATATATAGCCAGTAAGTTGTAATTAGAAGTAGTAAGAAGATAACCAACGGGTTAGAAACAACAATCAATAAACGAAACCAAAACGTGGTATTCACTCGACTCTTCGGCCTACGGCAAAGAAGCAAATACAGAACAAGTCCAGAGAGAAGTAACGAAACTTATCGGTGAGATCCTTCCATAAACAATTATATTAGTAATTCTTTTATGTCAACTCAGTCGCAAGAAGAGTTACTAAACTATAACCGAGTGACTATCCAAATTCCATCGATGTTAGAATAAGTAAATAGAATAAAAGAAGCAATTCGTAAGTTACTATCTATTGTCTAGGTGATGCTATTTTTTATTAAATAATACTTGTTTTCGTGTCTGTATTTAGAGATTAATTCGGTGCGTTTGTTCAGGGAGTTATTGCTGTTGCCGTTCATAATGTATAGTTTTTCCGATGTAAAGAGGTCGCACCTTTTGGATATGCTTCTCTCCAGTTGCTCGGTTTTGGCATCATTGTTAAACTAGTTGTCTGAAAGTTTTTTCACTGCTTTGGCATTCTTTTCTATTTGATGGATGTAGCTTTCAAGTATCATAGTTCTCGCCTCGAGTCTCTCGATCGTCTGAACTTGCTCCAATATCGAAGCATGAAGACTGGAGATGCAATGCTTCGTTGCCAAATTTGCAAGTTTGACATCGAGAATCTGTTCATCAACTCATCTTGACTACGTTCACCTTGCTCCTCATGGCTGGCCTCATCAGTGCCTAGGCCAACATGATCGTGCATTTCGTCACGCTGCAATTTTGACTTCGTTCTTGGCCTTGTTTTTGCCCTTGAAGCCACTTCTTCTTCCTAATTCAGCTTGCAACTATTACCAGAACATGAAGAAACTGAGTATCTTTACTCTTCACATATCATTCTAATGCGAATCCACAGCCACCAATTGCAGAAAGAAAGAATTTTCAGGAGCTGCAGGAAGCACCTCCGGCCATTATCGGAGAGAGACGTCAAGCGTCATGTTGTCAGTTGTGAAAGGTATTAGAATTGTAATGTGGAGATTTTGCAGGAATTTCGGTTTCTGCTGTTTGCATAATTAAGAAAAATGTGATTGTGTAAATCTTACTGCAGTTCAAAATGACCGCCAATGAGCATTTATACCCAAATATATGGATAAGGTTGAACATTGAATAAATCCGAAATGAATAAAGGTATTGAGCTGAAGTTCACGTATGACTTTACAGCTAATATAGTGTATCGATTAAATTTTTGATCTGGTGAATTGACATGGAGTGACCGGATGCCGAAAAGGGTTGGCGGACGGACGCAGCTCTGCTTTACCGGTGCTGACAGGGAAGGCCGCTGAGGTGGTACCGTTGAAGCACACCGTGGTGTGCATGTAGAGGACCGCACACTAAAGAGCGGTGTGCGGGAAGCTGAGGAGTCCATAAACACAGCCATCGCGGCCAAAAGATCAAGTCGGGAAGGTCAACAATTCCAGCAGCAATTATCCAGCTCTTTCATCGGTGCCATTTGCCATGGGGACTGCCATTCGCAGGTTGGGGCTGTACAGCCACTCTCGCAGGTGCAGATGAGCAGATACTGGAGATACTCCATCGTCTAATTCAGACGGAAGGATGCCGATTACAACTTACTTGGACATTGCAGTCACCAAAGTGACCGAACAATTTGCACAATCGCACAATATCGACTTTGAAAGTTGTCAATTTCGACAAGCTCAACGAGACTTAAAGAAGTCCTTTGAAGAATTTCATACCAGATTAAGAAAACTTTCCCAAATATGCGAATTTGACAATGCAGACAAAAAAATCAAGCGTCAGATAATCTCAGAATGCTTAAGTTTGTAGTGCCCTAAAATCTGACAAGCTGACACTGGCAGATTTACTTTTGAAAGGAAAGTGAGCTGAAGCATCACTTCGCGAGCTGTGCGGATCAAAAGTTGCCACGAAAACACATCAAAATCCCTAGCCAGTAAAGAAAATCGAAGCCAGTAAATACACCCCAGCATCATAAGGATCAAGTGATGATGGCTACGTATTTTACATGGATGGACACGACAAGTAAGGGCAAGCTTGAAGTTCCTGTTAAGATATATCAACAGAATATGAAATTGAAACTTCTTGACACTGGTGAAAGCATAAGAATTATCGATTAAAACTCGTGGAAGCAACTAAATTCCAGCAACATTGTCCAACTCCAATCCACAGTTGCTAAAGTCTATGATTGCGGAGCATCGAATTCATTAAAACTTTTTGGACAGTTTCAATACCTTGTCGAAACCGAGAAAAATAAAACCATAGCATGCTTTCAAATAGCCAAAGATATAACAGGAAACGTTTTTACATGGAAAACTTTTGAAGACTTCATTTTCATCTAAGCGAATATGAACAGAATACAAGGTGAAACCAGAAAAAAGTCAACAAAGCATCACCAGAATATGTCACGCATCTAAAAGATAAATACAAAGGCGAAGGCTTATGTAACCTTAAAGACTTTGATGTTATGCTTCATGAAATTCCTGAAGTGAAACCAATTGTTCAACTATATGACGAATTCTATTCTATATAAGAAAAAATGTTACTAAGGAACTAGAAAATTTTGAAGCCGCTGGCTTCATTGAATCAGTGCAAGGCCCTAAGACTGGCTAAGCTCCATTGTTATTGTTCCAAAAAAGGAAACAGATGCCATGCGCCATTGTGTGGATAGTCTTCAAACAATTACAGCCATTCTCAGAACAAGGCACCTTTCAGGGTTTCCACTGACCCGCGCTACCTCTCGCGCTTTCGATTATTCATCCTTGCTATTGCGTTTCAATAATCTTGCATATTTCCTAATTCACCCACTATTATGATATTGATGTTGTATTGCCAAAATATGTTGAGTGGGTATGCATAATTTCGCTACCTCTGTGGCAAGTTATATGTTTTCTGTTTTTAATATATGTATGAGTATGATTAATCAATTGACGTCTTGATAATCATTGAATTTGGTTGGATAGAATATTACACGTGTTCAAATTAGATGTACTTGCAAACAACATTGATTTAGATCTAGAGGGGTGACTGGTGCAAAGTTAGTAGAAGTAGGACGGAAATTCAAGATTGGTTAAAAGGATGATTGGCTTTTTCTCGACTCGATTTGCGTTCATTGAACTCCGTAGAATCATTTATTTGATTAAGAGATATAGTCTCAACATCTGGTCCACAGAGCTAGCGGATATTTGAATGCAAAATTGGAATATGGAGGAAGTTTCGAGAAAGAAGAAAGTCAGAGGAGGTCATCGAGTTTTGTGACGAAGACAATCGCGCAAATGGAAGAGAAAAAGACGACTTTCTGAAACTAAGGCAAATGGAAAATTCACTAAAAGAACAACTGGGCATCATAGATGGACTCAAAGAAATTTTGGAGGAATTAAGCAAATTGCAGAAAGATAATGAAAATCAGGCTCACTATATTATAATTTCGATGAATGGTTCAGCATTTTTCTAATGGCTATGTTTAATGCGCGATATTGATATATTACGGCGAATATTGGGGCTATTGGAAGTGCAAGTGACGGAGACACCTTTGAAAGACCTGGGATGAAAGATGCGATCTACGACAAAATGTTGTGCCAGCCAGATGAGTGCTTTCTGCCAAAAAAACATTATCAAGTGCCCTTGTGTAATTACTGCAGATGATGCATTTCCATTAGGCTATCATTTGATGAAACCTTATGGAGGACGCACACAAAGAGTGCATTTAATTACAGATTCTCACGTGCAAGAAGAGTAAATGAGAATACTTTTGAGATTTCGACAACAAGATGGCGCTTTTTTAAACGCCCCATAGATGCCATACCATAGCACTGCATTGGCATAACCAAAGCTGTGGTTGGTTTGCACAACTACCTAATGTTACATCAATTGTCACTTCCAGGCGATGAGAGAAAGTACTGTCCACCTGGTTGTGCTGATACAGAAGATAAGAATGCAAATGTTGTTCCTGGAGCATGGAGAGGTGATATCGAAAAAGATACAAGTCACTTGCTTCTAACACTGTAAAAAACTAGTAATGCCTGAAAGAATAGGGCTAGAGAATAAGGGACTGTTTTTAAGACTTCTTCAATTTCCCTACAGGATCTGTGCTTTGGCAGAATGAATATCTCAACAAGTGATGCCTGTGTTGATTATGATATTTTATGACATGAATATCATAATAAAGAACAGTAAGTGTTTCTAATGCTTTAAGTTAACTACTAGTTGAATTTTAAATCTCAATGTGATTCGAAAGCTGCTCCAAATTCCGCTTTGAACCAAAGCTGCTGTATTTGACATTCGGCAACAGCTTTTGATCTTGCATTAAGTCTTTTCAACTGAGGAATCAAACTTCTCATAAAAATACTGTCTTCATCGTCCTCATGATCTCGATTCAATTCCTTCAATATGGCCAAATCCACCTGATTAAATTGCTCCTGCTGCTTCCTCTTACCAGAAAAAATTTGGCTCTTGGATGAACTGTAGCTCACTGGTGAATGACAATGCAAGCCAAGTGCAAGTTCATCACCTGTGCTTCAGCAGTAGATTGTTCATTCGAGTCAGCTACATATTCTGCTGACAATACCGGACTACCTCCTTCCCAATATATGGCTATTGTATTCGAGGTTGTTGGTGTTTCAGTTTCATAAGACCCCTTTGAAAAACTCATGGCCTGCATCCACTGCCAATTCACTTCTCATACATCTCCAGGATCCCGGCCTTGGGGATTAATAGTTTCATCTTTTGTCTAAACATGTCCCAAAGATCATGCCATTTTGCCTTAACAGTGGCTGGTCTTTCTTGTAGGACACATTCCCGAGCTATGCGATTATTTATAACCATGCTGTTTCTTGGGTGTTCTCGCTTTTGTAGCTAGGATGGCTCATATCCCAAACAGCCTGATATATACAAACATTCTCGAGCAATGTTTATACGCGTTCGGTGCTCCACTTTCCATTGTTGGTGTTGCTCACGGCTGCTATAGAGCACTCCGGTCAGTAGCTATATGATGTAGGTTCTCTCGCGCATTTTTTCGTATTAAACATTTTTTGTATCCGCTTCCAACCCAACCAGTTCTAGCCACTTTCCGACCCGACCATTCCACACGCGAGTAGAGCAAAACCATTTTGCCCCATAACACAATTTAATTAATGTTCATTTAGAGTTTTAATTTTACTACTGGATATAAGAGTTACAGAGTTTACAAGCAGAGTGTAAAAAAAAAGTCACAATCAATCTCAAAAGATGCATCAATCATATGTTCCATTCTAAAAGCTAGCAGTCGACGCTGTCTTTAAAATTCTTGATAAAGAAAAATCAGCAGGGTTTATGGAGAAAAACTTGTTTTATATTGAGAAAAAATTCCTGCTAACCAAAACTATACATCTGATGTTATAATAAAAACAAATTCACCAAAATGTTTGAAAGAAAAGATATCCGAAAATTCAGAAATAGATGAATATATTATTTCAAAGGGAAAAGTCGACGGGAAGAAAAATATAAAAGTATTATATCCTAAATCAGATAGTAATAGTTTTCATAGTGGGTTTCCTTTTGAAGCAGATTTCGAAATTGTGGAAGATGAGTTAATACAAGCAAAAAAGGTTAAGCTGCGTTAAAATAGGTCAAACATATGTTATAAGAGATGTGTTTTACTTTAATACAAAATATGGAGAAAGCGGTATCGCAAGGTTAAAAGATGAAGAGACTTACGAAACAGTAAGAATATATTTACCAAAATCAATCAAACAAGATAATAAATTGAATAGAAAAATAAATAAGAACAATATTACCAACGAAAAAATAAAATACAATGGGTTTGAAAATTCTGGTAAAGTAAGTTGTTAAGAAAAGACAGTTCTGCCCCACTTTTTTTGGAAAAGATAACCTCCACCAATATAGCATCACCAATATATCGTTGACCAAAACTTTTAACTTTTTACCATTTTTTTCCCGCAACACACGCACATTTATTATTTCATTTAGAGTTTTAAATTTACTACTGTATATAAGAGTTGCAAAGTTTACTAGTAGAGTAAAAAAACAACACAGCAATGACAGAAACTAATCAAAGATGTAGTTGGTTAATGTTAGGTCAAGAAGTAACTTGCTGCAGATTGGCAAAACGTGAGGGATATTGTGATTATCATGCAAAACAACAAGTAAAATCCTTTCCTTGTATAACCTGTGGTAAAGGAACAAGATCAAAATATAGAACATGCTATCAAAAAGGTTGTGCTTATGAAAAACTAAGACATATAAATAAAATGGTAAAGAAAAATAAAGAAAGAGATGATTACACAATAACCAAACATTATAAAAAGAAATTACATACAGAATTGCTTAAGAAAGTAGAAACAATATATTAAAAAATTAATAATCCAAATATTTTTTATCAATATTTATATACAAAATAATCATTTTTTGTATTAGACTATAAAATATAATGTATTATATAAGGTGTGTAAAAAACCTAGACCATAACACAACATGTCTCAACTAAAATTAGTGCAAACAGAAACTGCTTTGAATAATGTATTTAAAACTTTTGAAGTCAACGGATTAGATAATGTTGATTTAAAAGCTTATCTAGAATTGACTGCTTTACTTATAGAAAAACAATTAAAAGAAGAGTTAAAGAAAGAAAAATCTTTAAAAATTGAAATGGCAGTAACAATTAACTTGGCAAGAAGATCTGATGATAAAATTGTTTCTATAGAACCATACTTTCGCTCTGGTGCACAACACATTAACAGTTCAACAAACATATCTGAAACCTTTGAAACTATGAAACAAAAGATAATTGAATCATTTGCAACATACACAAGTGGTGGTAGTGGTTGGATATTTCAAAATATTGAGCATTTGCTTCTTAATGTTGATAAAAATGTGCCATTAAATGGTAGTAGCTATAATGATTTACCAAAAGAAATTAAAACTAAAAAAGCTGTAATAAACGTACAAAACAAAGACAACAGATGTTTTGAATATGCAATTTTATCTGCACAACATAACGAGGAAGTAGATCAAAAACATACTAACAGACCATCAAAATATAAAGATTGCCTTAACAAACTTAATTTTACTGGTGTTGAGTTTGCAGTTTCATTGAAAGATATTGATAAGTTTGAAAAAAAAACCCAGGAATTGGTGTCAACGTATTTGGTTATGATAAAAGTGTTCACATCTTGAGAATTAATAAAACAGACCCACAAAATGCAATTGATTTGTTGCTTATTACTGATGGTAAAGAAAAACAACATTATTGCTGGATAAAAAGCTTTTCAAGGTTACTCTCCGCTCAAGTCTCTAAGCATGATGGTGTTATTTATTTCTGTAAAAGATGTTTGAACCATTTTTCAAAACCAGAAAAGTTAAATGAACATATTGAGGTTTGTATAGAAAACTCTGCTTGTAAAATTGAAGTACCAAAACCTGGTGAAACCATTTCATTTAAAAACTTTAAAAAATCAATGAGAGTTCCATTTGTAATCTACGCCGACTTTGAAGCTGTTACAGAAAAAATAGATTCAGCAACACCTAATCCAGAAAAGTCTTTTACCGAAAAATATCAAAAACATACCCCATCAGGATTTTGTTGCTATGTCAAAAAATATGACGTTGAAAACTATGCTGAACCAGTTGTTTATAGAGGCGAAGATTGTGTGGAAAAATTTTTTACAATGATTGAAGAAGAAGGAAAAAAAATAGGTGTTGTTTATAAGAATATAGTTCCTCTTGAAATGACTGCAGAAGATAATAAAAAATTTCAGTCAGCAGTGGATTGTCATATTTGTAATAAAAAGTTGTGCAAAGACAAGACAATTTCGTTCAACAAAGAACGAATTCATAAACTTGTTTACCAGAAGAATATAAAGATACCTCAGAAATTTGTTTAAACGGTGTAATGGATAGCAAAAATTTGTGTAACTACTATAAAAACCCAAACTGTGCAATTTGCGCTGGTCCTCTTTCAGATGAAACAGTTAAAGATCACGACCATCAACAGGCAAGTTTAGAGGTGCTGCACACAACGAATGTAATTTACAGTATCAGTTACCAAAATTTGTTTCAGTAATATTTTACAACTTGTCTGGATATGATTCTCATTTGTTTATAAAACAACTTGGCAATTCTCATGGAAGTATCAACTGTATTCCCAACAATGATGAAAAATACATAAGCTTTAGCAAATTATTGGCGGTTGATGATAAAACATTTGAGATTATATTCATTGATAGTTTTAAATTTATGGCTTCTTCACTTGACAGTCTTAGTAAAAATCTTTCTCGAGAACAATTTAGGGAAATTAATAAAGTTTTTGAAGGTGACACAGATTTGTTGATCAGAAAAGGAGTTTACCCATACGATTATATGGACAACTTTGATAAATTTAATGAAGCCAAACTGCCTCCTACTTTTGAGTTTTATTCACGATTATACGATTCTGGTGTAAACGAAAAAGATTATGCTCATGCTCAGAAAGTTTGGTCTCACTTTGGCTTTAAAAATATGGATGAATACCATGACTTGTACTTGAAAACAGATGTAATCTTGTTGGCTGATATATTTGAAAATTTTAGAGATGTTTGCTTGAAAAATTACAAGTTAGATCCAGCTTGGTATTATACATCACCAGGCCTTAGCTGGGATGCTTTGCTAAAGAAAACTGAGATAAAGTTAGATTTTTTATCTGATATAAATATGATTTTGTTTGTTGAAGCTGGAATAAGAGAAGGAGTTAGTATGATATCAAACAGATATGGAAAAGCTAATAATAAATATATGGAAAACTACAATCCCAAAGAAGAATCAAAGTTTATAGCATATTTGGATGCAAACAACTTGTATGGATGGGGTATGAGTCAAAAGTTACCGCACAAAAACTTTAGATGGATAGATGAAGCAAAGTTAGTTGATATTGACCCTACTTTGATAAACACAGAAGATGATACTGGTTATATTTTACAAGTGGATTTGGAATATCCAAAAGAGTTGCACGACGTTCACAATGATTATCCTCTTGCTCCTGAATCTTTGCTTATTAATAAAATTTATAAATTAACACCAAACTTGTACAATAAAACAAAGTGCATTTTACATTTGAAAAATTTTCAACTTTATTTAAGTCTTGGGTTAGAACTTACCAAAATTCATAAAGTACTTGCATTTGATCAAAAAGATTGGATGAGACCTTATATTACATTAAACACTGACCTTAGAACTGCAAGTAAAAATGATTTTGAAAAGGATTTCTTCAAGTTAATGAACAACTCAGTATTTGGAAAGACTATGGAAAACATAAGAAACCGAGTTGATATAAGACTTGTCAATGAAGAAAAACAAGCCAAAAAGTTGGTATCAAAGCCAACGTTTGAGAGAAGAAAAATATTTTGCGCCGACTTGGCAGCAGTTCACATGAAGCGAACAAAAATAATGTTTGACAAACCGATTTATGTAGGATTTTGCATTTTGGATTTGAGTAAAACGCTTATGTATGATCTTCATTACAACTATATTGTAAAAAAGTATGGGCAAAGACAAATTTTGTTATTTACAGATACTGACTCTTTGGCTTATGAAATAAAAACAGAAGACTTTTATCAAGATATCAACGTTGATGTGTCAGAAAAATTTGATACAAGCAACTATGCAAAAGATCATACTTCTGGAATTAAAACTGGATGCAACAAAAAAGTAATTGGCATGATGAAAGATGAATGTGGTGGCAAGCAGATAACAGAATTTGTGGGGTTAAGAGCAAAGATGTATTCTTACAAAGTTGATGAAATAGAAGAGAAAAAGGCAAAAGGTGTAAAAAAGAATGTTATCAAAAAAGATATAAGTTTTGACAGTTACTATAAATGCTTGAAAAGAGAACAAAATCCAGTTTATAGAAAAATGAATTTAATCAGAAGTCACAATCACGAGATTTATACTGAAACTATAAATAAGATATCGTTGTCTGCAGATGATGATAAAAGGATTATTGATGCAGATGGTATTTCACATTTGCTTATGGATATCACGCATCTTGCTTATTTTAAATGTATTAAATTCAAAGAAAAATATTTTTTTTTAAATGTTTTTAACATCATTTAATGGAATCCAACTATTAAATTCTTTAGGATAACCCTTCCATGATACTAGCGCTAATTTTTTCTTATAATCTTTTTTGATTACTTTATCAATTCTATAAACATCTTGATCAATTTTTTGTAACTAATTTTCATAAAAACTTCCCTCAATAATTTCATTGTTATAGTCTTTTATTATATATGTAGTAGGATTGTTATGTTGTATTCCTACTATAACAAAAACTTCTTCACTCCAGTTTGGTGTATAACCTTTATCAAACAAAGTTCTTTTGTATTTACTAATCCTTACTCTGTCTCCCACCTTGAACTTAGATTTATAGATGGTTTTATCATCGATTGAATATACATCATTTTGAATAACTTTTTCATTATATTTCATGTTAGCTTCTGTTGGAGTCATTTTTATTGTAGAGTGTTTGTGGTTGTTATATTCATTAATTAAATCTGGTAATACATCGACATATTTATATGTATTATTAGCAGTAAAATATTTATACATTTTATTTTTTAATGTACGATTAAATCTTTCAATAACAACGGCCTTACCTTCATTAAATGTACTATACATTTAAATTTCATTCTCAACTAGCCATTTTTTAAATACGTTGTTATAAAATTCAGATCCATTATCAACCCATAATTTGTTAGGTTTCCTCTTTCTAGTTTTAACAATAGATTGAAATGTATTGGTAATTGTTTTACCTGTTTTATCTTTTATAGGAACACTCCATACAAATTTTGAAAACACATCAATAACATTTAAAATATACCTAAATCCATGGTTGTAGCTTTTAAGTTGTTGCATATCAACCAAGTCAGCACTCCAAATATCGTCAATATTACCGACAATAACTTTTCTCTTTTTAAACTTTCTTATAATTGGTTTGTGTAACTCATCTGCTAGCTGTTCATTCCAATTTGTTGAACTTTTTTTAAAACACCTAACCAAAGTTTTTGTTTGGTGTTGATAACTTTTCTAGCCAACATACCCATTTATGGAAGGGATCTATAAGGTATCTTATCTAATTCAGAAACCATCTTTCTGTCGCACTCGTTTTTATCAACTCCTCTTGAGTAACATGCATCATGATGTGCTGAAATTTCATCAACTTTGTTAAAAGGAGGAATCATCCATCTAGTAATTTCACCAGTTTCTGGGTCGTATTCTAATTGTTTATCCAGTGGATTAAATGGTCCCATGTATTTATAATTAGTAGAAGTCCAACCAGCTTTTGGTTTTGGTAGCTTACCGATAAAAGAATGAATATCAAACTTTCCACCAGCTATAGTTTTGGTAAAACAATTTTTTTGTGTACCACATATTTGGCAGTTGGGGTTATGGAAGAAAGAGAAAAGGTTGCTGCTCCAATTACAAGAGAACTTGGTAAAGTTGGGAAACAAATAACTGATATTAATAAAAGACAAGACAAAATGTTAGGTCAGTTAAGAGAAAACCAAAACGCAATGATACAGTATTTGCCACAGTTTGAAATTGAGTCACCAGAGTGCCCACCAGCGCTTGAGACACCAAAGCGACCAACACAACCAAAGCAACCAATAACACTTAATTTTGATAAAAGATTTGATCCAGAATTTCTAAGAACTTCTGATTTACCAAGTGCCAATGAATTTCCAAATATAACAAAAGATAAATTAGAAATGATAAACCACCAAGTAACAAAAGCACAAAAATCTGTTGATTGACTTAAAAGTGCAGCTAAAAGTGTTGAGAAAAAGAACAAACTTGATGAAGATTTAGCTACATTAAAAAAATTTAAATAAATATTAGATGCAACAATGTCTACAGACTTATCAGAAATAATTGGAAATGGGATAAAAGGGTCTCAAAGAAAAAGAAATGCTTACAAGTTGTCAAAAGGTGGTTTCTTTGGTCATGTATATATTGATCCTGCTAAACTCAGAATGAATAAACTTAGTTAAAGACAAGGCTGGAAACAGTTTGATAGATAATGTTGTTGACAACTCTCTTATAGATTTATTAACAAAAAGGTACAACCCAAAAGTTGAGTACAAATCAGAAGCAAAAGATATCTTCAAAGATTTGACGCGCTTTTCTGGTTTTAAAAAAGGTAAAAGATCAGGCAAACAAACGTTATTAGGTGGATCCACTGTTACTTTAGTGCCAGACACCCCAAAAGATATTTTGGCGAGGCTAACCCTTTTATTTGGTACACGACGTGCTGGTAACAATAGTTTAGATATAAGAAATGAAATAGTTCAACTAATTGATATTGCTTATAGTAAAAAAATAATAACAGACGAAGAAAAAGGAAAGTTAACGGCAAAAAATAATTTAAATTAATTTAAAAAAATAAAAAATATATACAATATACATAAAACATTGTAACAAAAATGAAAGAGATAGAAAGACCGCTTGTTTTCAGTTCAACTGATGGAATCGCTGGATCAAAACCAGGTGATTTTACAATAAAACATATTCCAAATCTTATTTTGGATAAAAATAAAGAACATTATATTGCGCTTGATTAATTTAATGGTCATTATTCGTGGTATAACATCAATTCAACTTATAATAATAATGAAATTAGCTATTCTCACGACGCAGGAAAAACCAACACCGTAATTACTTTTCCAGATGGAATTTATGATTATGATGATTTAAATAATTATATAAAAGGCTCTTTGAAAGCAAATGGTCATACTGTAGATGGAAAAACTCCTGGTATCAAATTAACTTTTAGTACTTCTAGATTTAGAGTACTTTTGTTGCTGTCAACAGGGTATAGTGTTGATCTTAGAGGTACAGATAGAAACTTTAATGATATTATTGGGTTTTCAAAAATTAATATATCCACATCCCAGTTTGGTCAACGCTTGCCTAACACTACAAATTCTGTTGATAATATAAAAATTAAAACATCGCTTACAAATGATTCTTTGGACGGTGGAGTATCAACTGATGTTTTATATTCGTTTGACACGTCAGATATTTCACGCGCTTTTCCTTTTAAAATAGAGCCAAGAAGAAGATTATATGATAAATTAAATACAAATATTATATCTCATGTAAGGATATATATGACAGATGCAATAAATAGACCAATTGATTTCAGCGAAGTACCAGTTAGTTTGACAGTTGTAATAAAGTCAGTAGACAAAGAATGAACCAAGCGAAGAAGTATGATAGAATAAAATATGTTGCCCCAAAAAATCAAATTGATGGTGAAGGCTTGTTTGACATTTTTAAGTCAACAGGTAAAAACATTACATCACTTGAAACTTCAAAGTTTTCCAAAGAAGTCGCTAAAAAAGCTGCTACAGCAGGTGTTGAAGAGTTTGCAGTGTCTGGTGCAGAAGCTCTTGGCAAAAGTGCTGCGGACAAAGTTGTAAATAAACTATCTGCTACACCAAGTATTGTCAAACAAAACAAGCCGGCTCCAAATAGCGGTACCAAAATTGTAGACGGTTTGAAAAAAGTAGACTCTTTGCCTTTACCTGTCCAAGCGTCAGAAATTGATGTTTTAAAACAACAGTTGACTCAATTTATGTAAAAAAATAAAAAAAACAATTTTTTGATTAATTATTATTTTTTTTAAATATTTTTATTTTAAACACTATTTATATATATGCTATACAAAACAAAACTAGAAGAACAAAGTTAAAAAGTCAAAAGTAATGGAATACAGACAAGGTGATTTTTTAGAAAGGTATGAAGAGGTTGTATATGACCTTCAGAATCCAATTAAGTTGCCAGCAAATGGAGAATTTCAAAATAAAAATTCATAAAAGTTTTATGTAGATTCAACTGGTGAAGTAACTGCTCCCAATGATTGGTATAATTCTTATCTTGAAATTGAAGTAGAAGTTAACAAGAAGGCAGATGGTACAACTTATGCTGCTGCTGATAATATCACTTTTGCATCAGATGCTTATTCAATCATAAGAGAGCTGAATGTAAAGTATGGAGGTGTCCAAGTTATTGATACACCAAATATAAATGAAAGTGTTGCAATTAGAAATGAAGCAGAATATTCAAGTGCTTATCTTGCTCAAGCATTGAGCACCTTGTTTTATCCTGATAGTGGAACTGGTGCTGCTAGTCGTACCACAAATGCTGGATTTGCTAGTCGAGCTGCACTTACAAACGCTGTCGGTGGTGTTAATCTTATCGTGCCATTAAATAAGTATAGTTTCTTTGCTGCTTCAAAAAATGTGGTTTACCCAACTGGTAAAATGGAGCTAAACATTACTCTTGAAAGAGATTAAAATGTTTTGTACAAAGATGCAGCAGCTGCTGAAGGTAGATATGTTGTAACAAAAATGAGACTTTGGGTTCCAAAGATGGAGCCAAATTCAGATGGGTTAAATAAATTTAGTTCAGCATTGACTGAAAAAAGAACTTGGGGATATTTGGCTGATAGAGTTGAAACATGACCAGTGTCTACGTTGCAAACACGTACATTTGATATCTCAAGCAGTATTGAAAAGCCTAGATATGTTATTTTGTATGCGGTTGTTTCAACAAAAGATGGTGATGTAACAAAAATAGCTTTCATTATGATACTTATAATATCCCTGGTAATAGACAAGTGACAAGAGCACAGTTGGCGCTAGGAAATGGTGTTTATTATCCACGGGTTGAACTCAACCCAAAAAATGAATTAACAAGAGTATACAAAATATTTATTGAATATCAAAGATTTATAAACGACGGTACATCTGAAGGTAGTTTTATTGATAAAACAATGTTCAAAGATCTTCATTCAGCATTGTTCTTCGATTTAAATAATCAGAGAAATGATATGATTGATGGATCACATAAATTAAAGTTTTCATACACTCTTGATGGAGCACCAACAGCTTATGTTTGGAAAGCAGTAATTTTGTATGAAAGGCAAATAACATCAGATCCCATTTCTGGCTCAGTTAAACTAACATTTTAAAAACAAAACAAAAAAAACTAATTTTACAAAAATAATTTTTACAAAAAAAAAAATTTTATTTTTATTTTTTTACCTTCTATTTTTTTACATTGAAAGCATTGGTTCATGTGTAATAGCATATTTATCAAGCAAATGCTTCTGAATTCTTTTTATTTTTGAAGCATTATTTAATTCGTCTTCTTATTTGAATATTATCAATTCTGCAATATCTCCAGCCAACTGTGCCGCTACGCTGTTTGCGCTAAGACTACCTATAGCAAAATGTGTAGCACCAACGTTTTCTTTTGCAGTAAAGTTTCTGAGCTTTTGTCCATTGCAACATACTTGTGATCCATCCACACCTAACTGGGGTGACCATGTAACTGTTATGACAATCCACTTGTTCAACTCGGTTGGGTTAGCTTTTGTTGGAAATGTTGTAATTGTTATATTATCACCAACATTGTATGATGTAGATTCTTTTTTTGCGTTGCTTACAATAAAATGTTTACTATCATTCATACAAATAAATTTATCCTATCCTGGATTATCATGGCCAATGATTGCATTTTTTAACCCAACACCAGTACCATAAGCAGTCATTCTATAAACAACAGTTATCGATAGCGTTTTATCTCCACTTGTTTTATTTAAATCCATATCACATTTCATTCTGTCATTAGCACCATCAAAGGTAACATAGTTGTATCTGCCATTAATTAATCCAACCCCTGAAGTTGGTATTTCTGCGTTTGAATATTTTATAATGTCTACCCTTTCACCAAAACCTTTGTATTGAAGAGATTCAACATTTGTTCCTGATAAAACACCATATGTGGCAACTTTGGCTGAGGTATTGTCAGATATTAACCAATGTCCAGCAGCACAATTTTTTATAAATTCATTTGACCAGCTGTGATAATTCCCATCCATCTGCATAAGACTTTTAACAACTGCATCAAATAACTTTATTTTACCAGAGCTATCTCTTTCAACTCCTCCACGAGGTAAAACTGGGGCTATAGTTAATCTTGCTATTGATAAATCTATTTTAATTTTGTCATTACTATCTTTAACAAGTCCATTTTGTTCAACAATGTTTGCAGCAAGAAAACTTTTAACATGATTGTGTACATAATCTTTACTAGTAGCACTTGTTCCAAATTTTGGCGGCTTTTGTAAACCAAATATATTTTGATTGTCCATATTTATTCCACCACTCATTGTTCCACCAGTTTTTTTATCTAAATATTTTGATGCAGTGTCGGTGATAACAAAAGTTTGAGAAGTTGTAATTGATTTATCAACATATCCTTTGTTTGCTACAGCTCCGTCTGAATCACTGCTTGATGTTCCTACTACATTTATGATTTTTTACCTTCTGCATTGATATTTCTTACTCCATCTTTTTTAATCCAAGTTTCTACATATCCTTTGTTAGCTATCTAATTTGAAGCTGTTGGTGTTGGCACGTTTGTAACAACAAAATCAAGTCAAAATTTTTATCCACTTTTACACCAGTAATATCAAGAGGTAAACTATTTACTTTTGTTTCAACAACAGCAACGTCAACTTTAAGCTCATCTACTATTTTTGATGAAACTGAATTTGATGCTGCATCACCTGATGCACCACCACCAGTAATATTGTTTATAAATCCCATATTTTATTTTACTTGAAATAGTTTCTTATGAATCTTTCGTTCTTCTTATAGTTATTAGAAGCAAACTTTTTTACTACTTTTAAATAATTATTTCTGTCAAACTCTTTTAAGAAATACAAGAAATAATATCCACATAAAACGCTGCTTAAATCTTGAAACTGGTTTGATTCATATTTATGTAACTTATTAATTGTATAACATAAGTTTATCAATTCTTGTGGTGGTTGCATCCCAAAACTATCAAAATAATTGACAAAGTCTGATATTATTTTTACGGCTACCCAATGTGTTCCTGGTCCATTGGTGTCATCCAAATTTATGATAAAACATTGGCCTGGTATATTTTTTACTTTTACAGGAATCTCGTTTCGTGATATAACTCCTTTAAAATTTGTGATTTTCAAGTAGTCAACTTAATTCATTATTTCAAAGTTTTATATTGGATGATTTATAAATTCTGGTTTACTTATAACAGTGCCCCCAACAAAGGTATTTGACTGAATGGACTGTTTGGTCCTAAGAGAAGACCCGATCCTTTTTTTTATTTCCACTTAATAAATATTTCAAAGCTGGTATAACTGTACCACCTCTAGCTGGACGTGAGTTGATTACAAACCATTTCCTGATTGGGATACATCCATTTCGCCACGATCAATTAGTGGCAACAATGATTCAAACATTCTTAACCTATCATTTTCATCACCATCTCCACCTTCTCCATGACACCCTCCAAACAACTTTGCAATTAATGGTATTCCAATTCCTGCTAACAAAGAGCCTAGAAAACCACCTATTTGTCCTCGTCCTGTTTTTAAAACTAACCCACTTCCACTTTTATATGAATTTACTAGCTTCTTTTGTTGGGCAATAGGTAATAGTTGTTTGATTTGGTTTTTAATTTCTGGTATATCTACTACCATTTTAACATGTTCTGGTAATAATTGATAAGAACCACCAACTGCTTTTTTAATGGCGGTCTCTTCTAAACCAGAAACTGCACCTGTTGCAAGTGGAGCCAAGATTTTTGGTAATATTTTTCTAGTAACACCACTTACTATTTTGAACAAATTCATAATGCTTCCTCCGCTTGTTGCAAATTTTTTAGTTGGGCTTTGCTAATATTAATATCAGCTCCTACACCTCTATTTTTTGCCTTTTCAAGCTTGTTAATTTGAGATTGAGTGAGATTTACTGTTTCATCACCTCTCAAAAGATTGTTATAAGACAACCTAAGAGTTATTGGTGTTTTATGTTTCATTGCTTTTGCAACTGATTCAGCTTGCCCAGCTGTCAAGTTTACTCGATAAGGGTGATAAATTGTAGACATTTTTATTAATTTTATTTTTTCATAAAACGAATGTATATTAGTATCTTGTATTTTATTTTTTAAAATGAATTAAATTAAATTTTGATATTAGTATATATATAAAAAAATAAAAATGTCAAATCTTGACGAAATAAGAGAAATTAAAAAATACATTGACTACTTTTTTGAAACCACAAAGTCTGATTTTGCTGAACACGTTAATCCCGTTATTATCAAATCAGCATTAATTTATCAATATTTACTTTTAAAATATACAGGAAAAAAAGATAGTGTAAAAAATATAATAAATTCGTATAACGGTGAAATTGGTTTAATTGGACCAGATAATGGCAACATAACATGTTGTTTAGAAGCATTATTTTCTAGATGTACATTTTGTCATGATCATAGCTCATTTCATGATGCTTATGGTCGATTTTACACAAGATATGGATATGGTAGTGGTTATTGTTATTTATTTCACAACTTGCCAAAATTTTGCAAAAAAAATCCATTGTTTGGAAATATTATTGGTATATTATTTTCATTTTGTAAACAGTTAATTTAAATGTCATAAGTATATCTATATTGATATACTTTTACTTTATTATCTGTGGTTTTAAACCCGTTGTATTCTATTTTTTCATGATAAATTTTTTTGTATTGACTTTTTTGGTTAATTTAATATCTTGTTTGAGTGATTTTGGTAAATATATACTAACTGTTTCATTGGTTTCATCATCTTTCAACCTTGCAATACCACTTTCACCATATTTTGTGTCAAAGTAAAATACATCTCGTACGGCATAAGTATGACCTACTTTTAGTGCTTTGTCAATCTTTTTTGCTAATACTAAATCGTCTTCCATAATATCAAAATCAGCAACAAGAGGAAAACCAGTTTGAAAACTAATGCTGTCTGATTTGAGATATAACGTTTTTACTGTTTTCTTTCCATTAAGTTTTCCTTTTGAAACAATAAATTCATCAATTTCTCAATCTTCGGATATCTTTTCTTTCAAACTTTTTGGTGCGTTTGTTTTTATTATAACATCAGATATAAAATCTTGATTGTAAGGACTTGTTTCCAGATATAAAACAAGTTTTTCACCATACTGTCCTATTGCTTTTCGATTTCGAAATTATGGAAGATGATTTAGTACAAGCACAAAAGGTTAAGCTGCGTTAAAGATAGGTCATACATACGTTATAAGAGATGTGTTTTACTTTAATACAAAATATGGAGAAAGCGGTATCGCAAGGTTAAAAGATGAAGAAACTTACGAAACAGTAAGAATATATTTACCAAAATCAATCAAACAAGATATTAAATTGAATAGAAAAATAAATAAGAACAATATTACCAACGAAAAAATTAAATACAATGGGTTTGAAAATTCTGGTAAAGTAAAGGTATATACATATAAATACACCTTTGAAAAATTAGACTAATTGTTTACAGAATGAAAATATCAAACCAATAATATTACCAAACAATGATTTTTTTTTGCAAAAATTTGGTAAATTGTGAAATAAATAACAATAACCGCTACCATAACCATATCTATTGTAAAATCGATCATACACGTCATGATGTGAGCTGTGAACATGACAAAATGAGTGTCGAGAAAATAGCGCCTCTAAACAACATATTATTCTACCATTACCAGGTCCAATTAAACTAATTTCATCTTGATATGAATTGATTATAGTTCTTACACTATCTTTTTTACCTACATATTTCAATTGTAGATATTGATAAATTAATGCTGATTTGATAATAACAGCATTAACGTTGTCATCAAAATCAGACATTGTGGTTTCATAAAAGTAGTCCACGTATTTTTTAATTTCTCTTATTTCACCAAGATTTGACTTTTTGTGCTATCAACTATAATAATGTATATACTAATGTCAAAATTTGATTTATTTATTTTCAAAAATAAAATACCAGATACTCATATAAACTCGTTTGAAAATATAATTGCTAAAATGACAACAATCTATCACCCATATAGAGTAAACTTGACAGCTGGACAAGCTGAATCAGTTGCAAAAGCAATGAAACATAAAACGCCAATAACTCTTAGGTTGACATATAACAATCTTATGAGAGGCGATGAAACGGTAAATCTTACTCAATCTCAAATTAATAAGCTTGAAAAAGCAAAAGATAAAGGTGTAGGAGCTGATATTAAAAGTAGTAAAGCTCAACTCAGAAAATTTGCAAGAAGCGGAGGCAGCATTATGAATTTATTCAAAATAGTAAGTGGTGTTGCTAGAAAGATATTACCAAAAATCTTGGCCCCACTTGAAACAGGTGCAGTTTCTGGTTTAGGAGAGACCGCCATTAAAAAAGCAGTCGATGGATTATATCAATTATCACCAGAACATGTTAAAATGGTAGTAGATACACCAGAAATTAGGGAAAAAATCAAACAACTATTACCTGTAACACAACAAAAGAAGTTGGTTACATTCTTATAAAAGCGGTAGCGGATTAGTTTTAAAAACAGGACGCGGACAAAAAGGTGGTTTTCTTGGCTCCCTGTTGGCAGGAATAGAATTCAATTAATTGGAAAGTTGTTTCGGGGCGCCATGGAGATGGTGAAGATGATAGACTAAGAATGCTTGAATCACTGCTGCCACTAATTGATCGTGGTGAAATAGATGTAACCCAATCAGGAAATGGTTTAATAATTAGATCACAACCAACTAAAGGCGGTACAGTTATACCAGCTTTGAAATATTTATTAAGCAGCAATAAAAAAAAAGGATCGGGTCATCTTTTAGGACCAAACAGCCTATTCAGTGAAACATCTTTGTTGGGGCCTCTGTTGTAAGTAGACCAGAATTTATAAATCCTCCAATATCGAATTTTGAAATAATCAGTTGGGTTGAACACTTGAAAATAAAAAATTGTACAGGAGTTATATCACGAGATGACATTCCAACAAAAGTAAAAAATATACCAGGCCAATGTTCTATTATAAATTTGGATGACACTGAAGGACCAGGAACACATTGGGTAGCCGTAAAAATAACATCAGACTTTTTCAATTTTTTCGATAGTTTTGGAATGCAACCACCACAAAAATTGGTAAACTTATGTTATACATTTAATAAGTTACATAAATATGAATCAAACCAGTTTCAAGATTTGATCAGCGTTTAATGTGGATATTATTACTTGTATTTCTTAAAAGATTTCACAGGAAATTATTATTCTGATGTAGTAAAAAAGTTTGCCCGTAATAACTATAAGAAGAACGAAAGGTACATAATAAATTATTTTGAGTAAGAAAATATGGGTTTTATAAACAATATTTCAAGAGGTGGCACAGCAGAAGCAAACTCAATAGTAACACAAAGAGTAGACGAAATTGAAGTTGATGTTGGAGTTGTTGAAAGAAAACAAAATAGCTTACCCTTTGATAGTACGGGAGTAAAGGTGGATAGAAATTTTGACTTAAATAACTTTGCAGTCGATAATGTACCAACACCAGCACCATCAAATCATATAGCAAACAAAGGATATGTAGAATCATGGATTAAAAAAGATGGTTCAGGAAACAAAGATGCTGAAAATAAAAAGATAATAAATTTGGCATTAACCCCATCCACCGACCGTGATGTAGTAAGCTATGGATTATTAAATCTCTATTTGCCAAGAATAGCTTATGGAGATATTTCGAGCGACTACCACATGCAAACTAAAAGAATATGTTCATTAGGCCAAGAGCATATGCTGATGCAACAACAACAAATTATGTTGACCTAGGCATAATGAATGCAACAAAAATAAGTGCGTTTGGTGGAATAAAGAAAGATGCAAAAAACCAATTTTAACCAACGTTCCACAAGCACAAAGATTGGTAGTATCTGTTTTACTAAATGGAAGCATCATCAAAGACGCTTCAGGAAGCATGTCCGTTGACGTTGAACTAATTGGCGGAATTAACAAAGATGTGACTTGTATGCTGCAACTTAATGTACCAGAAGCAAGAACTTTGATAGCACCCGTTTTAGCAAATGGTGGAATAGAAAGAGATGGAGCAGGAAAATTAAAAATAAATGTTGTAACTGCGCAAAAATTAATAGCTCCAGTTTTACCCACAGGTAGAGTTGAAAGAGACAGTGCTGACAAAATAAAGCTAGTTGATGCTGTTGCTAGAAGTCTTATTAGGATGGTTGGGAATTATCATAGTTGATCAAAAGAATTTCTAAGAAATAATGCTTTTGGACATAGGTTAACTCTGACAATAGTCCATTGAGCTCGAAAGTTGCAAAATATGGTGTGTTATCAGGAACAAATGTCGAATCATAACTATATCAAACTTTCGGTGAAAGGTTAGACATTGTAAAATATTCAAACGCAGAAATACCAACTTCAGGAGCAGGATTAATTAACGGCAGATACAACTATGTTACTTTTGATGGTGTTAATGATCGAATGAGATGTAATATGAATTTGAATATTACAAGCGGAGATAAAACGTTGTCAATAACTGTTGTTTATAGACTGACTGCTTATGATACTACTAGTACTGGTATTGGGTTAAAAATGCTATTATTGGAAATGATAATCCAGGATGGGATCATTTTATTTGTATGAATGATAGTAAAATTTTCATTGTAAGTAATGCAAAAAGAGAATCTACATCATACAATGGTGGTGATAATTTAACAATCTTAACATTTCCAACAAACGCAGATCCAACGGTGCTAAATAGGTGGATTGTTATAACAACCACATGGTCACCCCAATTAGGCGGAGACGGATCACAAGTATAGTGCAACGGACAAAAACTGAGAAACATTATGCTAAAGAATATGTTGGTGCTACAAATGTTGCGTTAGGTAGTGTTAACGCAGCCAATCTAGAAGCTCCACTAGCCGCAGATATTTCAGAATTGATAATATTTAAAAAAAAGACGAAATAAATAATGCTTCAACAATAAAAAGAATTCAGAAAAATTTGCTGGATAAATATGCTATCACGCATGAACCAATGCTTTCAATGAAAAAAAAAAAAATATAGAAAAAAAGATAGAAATTCTTTTTTTGTAAAAATTATTTTGTTAAATTAATTTTTTGTTCTGTTTTTCTTCTTAAAATGTCAATTAAACTGAGCCAGAAACAGGATCTGATGTTATTTGTCTTTCATACAAAACTACTGCCTTCCACACAAAAGTTGTTGGAGCTCCATCAAGAGTGTATGAAAACTTTAATTTATGTGATCCATCAATCTTATAATTTCTCTGATCTTTTAAGTCAAAGAACAATGCTGAATGAAGATCTTTAAATAGTGTTCTATCAATGAAAATACCTTCGAGTGAGCCTTCGTTTATAAATCTCTGATATTCAATAAATCGTTTGTATACTCTTGTTAATTCATTTTTGGATTAAGTTCAACCCGTGGATAATAAACACCATTTCCTAGCTCCAACTGTGCTCTTGTCACTTGTCTTCCACCGGGAATATTATATGTATCATAATGAAAACTATTTTTTGTTACATAACCATCATTTGCTGAATCAACTGCGTACAACATAACAAATCTTGGCTTTTCAATGCTGCTTGAGATATCAAATGTACAAGTTTGTAAAGTAGACACTGGTGATGTTTCAACTCTATCAGCTAGATATCCTCATGTTCTTTTTTCAGTCAATTCTGCACCAAATTTATTCATACCAGCTGAATTCAACTCCATCTTTGGAACCCAAAGTCTCATTTTTGTATCAATATATCTACCTTCATCGGCCTTAGCATCTTTGTACAAGACATTTTCATCTCTTTCAAGTGTAATGTTTAGCTCAATTTTACCAGTTGGATAAATCACATTTTGTGAAGCAGCAATGAAACTATACTTATTTAATGGCACGATAAGATTAAAACCACCAGCAGCATTAGCAAGCTTAGCTCGGTCACCAAAACCAGTATTTGCAGTACGACTAGAAGTGCCAGTTCCACTACCAGGATAAAACAATGTGCTTGATGCTTGAGCAAGATAAGCGCTTGAATATTCTGCTTTATTTCTAATCGCAACACTGTCATTTGCCTTTGGTGCATCAATAACCTGAACACCTCCATACTTTACATTTAATTCTCTAATGATTGAATAATCATCTGATACAAAAGTGATATTATCAGCAGCGGCATAAGTTGCACCATCTGCTTTCTTGTTAACTTCTACATCAATTTCAAGATAAGAATTATACCAATCATTGGGAACAGTTACTTCACCAGTTGAAGCTACATTGAGCTTGTAAGAATTTTTGTTTTGAGTTGCTCCATTTGCTGGAAGCTTAATTGGATTTTGAAGGTCATATACAACCTCCTCATTTCTTTATAGAAAATCACCTTGTTTGTATTCCATTACTTCGACTTCGACTTTGACTTTTTAATTATATAGCATATATATAAATAGTGTCCAATTAAGATTATTTTTAAAAAAAATATTTAATTGAGTGTTGTCCTCTACATAAATTGAGGAAACTGTTGTTTTAGGTTTTCATTTTCTGATGATTGAACCAGCAAATAGTCTACTTTTTTTAAGCTGTCTGAAATTATGGTACCACTATTTGGAAGCGGTTTATTTTCTTTAATAATACTTGGAGCAGATAATTTATTTACAACTTTGTCTGCAGCACTTTTGCCAAGAGGTTCCGCACAAGACACTGCAAACTTTTCAACACCTGCTGTAGCAGCTTTCTTAGCGACTTCTTTAGACAATATTGAAGTTGCAAGTGATGTAATTTTTTTCCCTTTTGCTTTAAACATGTCAAACAAGTCTTCACCATCTTGTTGTTTTTCCACTGGTTATTGTGTGACATATTTTATTCTATTATACTTTTTCGCTTGATTCATTCTTTGTCCACTGATTTATTACAACTTTTAAACTAACTGGTACTTCGTTGAAATCGATGGGTCTATTTATTGAGTCGATCATATATATCCTTACTTGAGAAATAATATTGGTATTCAATTCATTATATAATCTTCTCATCGGTTCTACTTTAAAAGGGCACGTGAAATATCTGACGTGTCAAAGGAATATAAAACATCTGTTGACACTCCACCGTCCAAAGAATCATCATTTATTAAAGATGTTTTAAATTTTACATTATCAACATAATTTGTAATGTTTGGTAGCGCTTGTCCAAACTGAGATGTTGTTATATTAATTTTTTTAAACCCAATAAGATCATTAAAGTTTCTATCTGTACCTCTAAGATCAACACTATATCCTGTCGACATCAGCACATATACTCTAAATCTAGAAGTACTGAATATCAATTCAATACCAGGAGTCTTTTTATCTACTGTATGGCTATTTGCCTTTAAAGAGCTTTTAATATTATTATTTATATCATTATAATCATAAACTCCACCTGGAAAAGTAATTACAGTGTTGGCTTTTCCAGCATCATGAGAATAGCTAATTTTATCATTATTGTATGTTGAATTGATGTTATACCACGAATAATGACCATTAAATTTATCAAGTGCAATATAATGTTCTTTATTTTTATCCAAAATAAGATCTGTAATATGTTTTATTGTAAAATCACCTAGCTTTGATCCAGCAATTCCATCAGTTGATCTGAAGACAATCGGTCTTTCTAACTCTTTCATTTTTGTTGGTGTCTAATGTATATTGTATATATTGTATAAATTTTTTATCATAAAATTAATTTGATGTAAATTATTCTTTACAGTCACCTTTTTTTATCTTCATTTGTTCTTAAATTTTTTGCTCCTGCAATATCAATTAGTGGAACTATTTCATTTTTTATATCTAAACTATTGTTATCAGGACGTCGTGTACTGAGTAAAAGATTTAACCTCGTCAAAATATCTTTTGGGTTGTCTGGTATCAAAGTAGCAGTTCCACCTAGGAGTTTTTGTTTACCTGAACCCTTACTTTTTTTAGACCAGAAAAGCGAGTCAAATCTTTAAAAATATCGTTTGCTTCTGGTGTGTACTCAACTCTTTGATTGTATCTTTTTGTTAACAAATCTATAAGAGAACTATCAACAACATTATCCATTACACTGTTTCGAGCCATATCTTTAACACTAAGTCTATTCATTCTGATTTTAGCTGGATCAATATATATATGACCAACGGATCCAACTTTTTGAAAACTTGTAAGCATTTTTTTTTCTTTGATAACCAAACCCATTTCCAATTTTTTCTGATAAGTCTAGAGACATTGCTGCATCTAAAAATTTTTTATATTCATTTAATTTGGCTAAATCTCCATCAAGTTTATATTTCTTCTCAGTGCTTTTAGCCGCACTTTTATGTCCGCCAACATATTTTTTGCTTTTGTTACTTTTTGGGTTATCATTTCTAATTTATCTTTTGTCATATTTGGAAATTCCTTAGTACTTGGTAAATCATAATCACTTTGAAATTTTGTATCAAATCTTTTATAAAAATTAAGTGTTATTGGTTGCTTTGGTTGCATTGGTCGCTTTGGTGTCTCAAGCGCTGGTGGTGGCTCTGGTGACTCAATTGCTAGTTGTGGTTGGGAGTGCATCAGTTCTAGTTGGTTTTCTCCCAGTTGACCGAGCATTTCTTCTTGTCTTTTATCTATATCAGTTATTTGTTGCCCAACTTTACCAAGTTCTCTTGTAATTGGAGCAGCAACCTTTTCTCTTTCTTCAATTATTCCAAGTTGTAAATTTTTATATACCCTTACATCATCTTTAACTTGGTCGACAATATTTGCTGTTACAACTTCTTTTTTAATTATGTTTCTCAATTTGTTTAAATCTATACTTTTGATTTTCGTATGCTTAAATAGTTTATATATAGCTTACAAATTTATACTCCAAAATATTTAAGCAACTATAGAGTACTTATCTTTGGACTTAGCTAACTGTCAGTTACTTTTCTACCCTAAAAAATGATACCCCTACTTTAAGTAACTATTCAGTACTTATCTTTGGACTTAACTAACTTACAGTTACTTATCTTTGGACTTAACTTGCTTAAAATTACTTAAATACTATATAATTTAAAATTATAAATTTACAGGGTATATAGAGATGAAGATTCCAAATTCTGATAGTGAGTTGGTTGCTGACTCAACAAAGCATAAATCATTGCTAGGTAACGATTAAAGAATGCTTGTTTGTGGAAGTTCTGGCTGTGGAAAAACAAATACATTAATGCATATCATTTAAAAACCGTTATGTCATTATTTAAATGATCAGATTATCATATATACTCCTAATAAAGATCAATACAACTTGGTCTCACTAAAAAATAAGTTTGCTCAAGTTTCTCAGCTGGTAGGTCAAGAAGATCTATTAAATACAGATGAATATGAATCTGATGATTGTTTAAAGCTTGTCGTATTTGATGGTCTAATGAGCGCTGATAAAAAAATACAAGCAAAGATTGCAAACCATTTTACTGATGGTAGACATCACAAAATTTGTCCAGTCTACTTGAGTCAATCGTATTTCACAATACCAAAAGAGATAAGAACAAATTGCTCCAAAGCTATTATTTATGATCCTCCAAAAGATGGTGAAAAAGCAAAAAATTCAAAAGAATGTAGATTTGACAAGCGCAAATCAGAGGGTCTTGATAAACACTATTTTCTATTTAAAAATCAAGAAAATAGAGAGTTGTTTAAAGATTTTAATTAATTAATTTAAACAATTTAATTTGAACAACTAAGATTATTCCTGTACATGTATAGAAAAAGGCTTTTAATCATTGAAATTTATTGTGTCAAATGTAAACGAAAAACTCCATCTTTAAATATAAGATCAGCAACCACGAAAAATAATAGATCTATGGTAAAAGGTGAGTGCAAAATATGTGGTGCAACAAAAAATTGTGTTACTAAAAGTAAAGCCGGTGGAAAACTCGGTATTCATTCTTTGATAGGTAAATTACAAAATCGATATTCATTCTTTTTTATCGGTAAATTACAAAAAACCAAAAGCTGGTTGGACTCCTACTAATTACAAGTACATGGGACCATTTAATCCATTAGATAAACAATTAGAATATGATCCAGAAACTGGTGAAATTACTAAATGGATAGTTCCTCCTTTTAACAAAGTTGATGAGATTTCTGCACACCATGATGTATGTTATTCAAGAGGCGTTGATAAAAACAAATGCGAAAAAAAAATAGCTTCTGAATTGGATAAGATTCCTTATGGTGAGCTGCCAAAAATGGGTATCTTTGCTAGACAAAGTTGTCAACATCAAACAAAAACTTGGACTAGATGTTTTAAAAAAAGTTCAACAAATTGGAATGAACAGCTAGCAGATGAGTTACACAAACCAATTATAAGAAGTTTACAAAGAGAAATGTTATTGTCGGTAATATTGACGATATTTGGAGTGCTGACTTGGTTGATATGCAACAACTTAAATGTTACGACCATGGATTTAGGTATATTCTAAATGTTATTGATGTATTTTCAAAATTTGTATGGAGTGTTCCTATAAAGGAAAAAACAGGTAAAACAAATACCAATACATTTCAATCTATTGGTAAAACTAGCAAGAGGAAACCTAAAGAATTGTGGTTTGATAATGGATCTGAATTTTATAACAAAATATTTACAAAATGGTTGGTTGAGAATGAAATTAAAATGTATAGTACATTTACTGAAAGTAAGGCCGTTGTTATTGAAAGATTTAATAGTATATTAAAAAATAAAATGTATAAATATTTTACTGCTAAGAATACATATAAATATGTGGAAGCATTAATAGATTTAAATAATGAATATAACAACCACAAACACTCTACAATAAAGATGACACCAACAGAACCTAGCATGAAATATAATGAAAAAGTTAC